>PQFF01000260.1:0-53264 GCA_003547095.1 Diversispora epigaea | reverse complement strand
TTCCGCAAAATTTCGGCGAAAATTTGCGAAAATTTGTGCAAGTTTTCCGGAAATTTTCGCACGATTTTTTCACGGACGCTTTTTCTTTAAACTGGAATAACTTCGCGAATATCGATGCTACAAGGATGAAATATATATCATTTTGTAGCCAAGAACAAGGCCGTTCTATTTATCTTAGAAATATCTTAGTAGAAAATCGCTCTGTGCTTCGAAAATCGCGAGCGAAGTTAAAAAAATGAAAAAAAACGCACGAAAATTTGCGAAAATTTTCGACACCTTCGGAAACTTGCGCAAACTTTTCACAAGTTTCCGGCTTATAAAATTTCCTGATGTATGGAGAACAATATACTGGAAACTGGTGGAAAAAAGCGAAAGAATCAATCCCATCGGTAGCATACATTTTGTTCATCATCCTTTATTCAGATGCAACTACAACTGACACCTTGGGTAAGGGGTCACTTCATCCTATATATATTTCTCTTGACAATATTCCCACATGGAGAAGAAATAAAGAAGATGCCAAACAGTTATCTGCTAAAGATGAGAGAGAAAAAAAATCCTCTGAATTTAAAAAATTAGTTTGTGAAACCTTTCGCAATTCTATTAAATTTCTTTTGGATCCATTATTTACAAATGATGATGATGGTGATGGCATTGAATTAAAAATTGATAACGAAATTTTCTGGTTTTTTCCGAGAGTTTTTACAATAATATGCGATTTGCCAGAAGCAGTGTTGTACATGGGACTATACATGTTCCCAAAATTGATTTTGGATTTTTGAGGTATTTCGACTTTTTAAGATTTATGCAGAATCTATTCTATATATGGAAGTAAAAAAAGTACCCAGTTATGTGTATTTTTAATCAAAGAATAAATCTGGGTGGTCAAAAAATTTCGGGTTTTAAGTAAAATAATTTCGTCTTCTATGAAAAACTATTTCGACTTTTTTCCCCGAAATTACAATTTCGGGGTCCCAAAATAATTTTGCGTGCAAGTATACATGGGACATGTCCCAGGCCTTTTTTAACTTGTCCCATCTTTGTACTACCTTTGTCCCAAACATGTTCCTACTTATACTTAATTTTTAAAGATATATATTTATATATAAAATTAGATTCTAAGCATTTTTATTTAAAACATTAAGGTAAGTTTTTATAATAAAATTTTGAATTATTATTATTTTTTTCATTGTCCCAACTGTCCCAATTTTGTCTCAAATATGTCCTATGACAACACTGGCCAGAAGCATGTACTTTTTCGTTAACTTATAAATCAACAAATTCAAACTATCCTTGCCATTTTTGTCTAGTATCAAAAGAAAATTTAAATAATACACGTTTAAGGGATGATCAGATGGTACTTTGTAACAAAGAAAATATGTTGCAATATTATAATAACGGTACAACTGAAAAAGCTAGTTTGGAACCAGTTTTCAATTATTTTTGGAATATTCCGTAAGTTTTCGTGATACTCTTTTATATTGTTGAGTACATTCTAACTTTATATTATTTTTAATTTAGAAATATAAATGTTTACATTACCACTGTATCCGATAGAATGCATCACTTGGATTTAGGTTTGTATCGCTACCAAATAGAGTTTATTAAAAAATTATTATTTGAAATTGAAGGAAGATCATTAGTGGATAAAATGAACTGGAGAATTACATTAATTCCAAGGCATCCGGAACTAAAAATATTTTCGGGAGGATTACAATCGATAGCTCTTTTAATAACAGATAATTATAGAAATATTATGAAGGTGATAGTATTTGTAGTTGATGATTTATTAAATAAGGATCTTTCAGAAGTTTACGTGAAATGAAACGAAATATACTTATTAAGTCGACAGGAAACGTTTAAAAAAAGTGATCTGAAAAATTTTCAAGAAGCAATTGAAAAATGAGCTAATCTATTTATTAAATTATTTGGTCAATTTTCGAATTTTGATTTTAAACTGCCAAAGTTACATTTATGGGTTTATCATATTGTTAATACTATTCGTGAATTCAGAGCCATAAATGAATATACTACTGAAACTTACAAAGCCTTATACAAGATATATGTCAAAATTCCATATCGTCTCAGTAATAAAAAAGATGTGGAAGAGCAAATGATGAAAACCGTAAATATTAATATAAATTATCATGTAAAATTATAAAAATAACGGAAAATCTCTAATAAAAAATTTTTTTATTTAGATACAGAGAAAAGCGATAATTAAGCAAAACGACTTTGAAAAAAAGTTCAAAACTCCACTCAAATTTAATTATTCTTTGAAGTTATTTGAATTTGATATTTCGGAAGCTTTTGAATTTATTGATAAATATAAAAATGAAACAAATTTAGATGAAAAAATGATAAAAGGCTTAGACCATTTTATTCAAAGTTTGGACTCATATTTTGATCTGCTTAAGATTTCAACTGCACAGGGTTGTCACATAAAAATATATGAATCTGTAACTTTGGAAAATCGTGCAATATTACGTACAAAAAACATGTTTCACAAGTGGCCATGGTTTAGTAATATCTCTGTAACTATGAATGATAAAGAACTTTTTGAATATCAATCTGATNTATTAAGTCGACAGGAAACGTTTAAAAAAAGTGATCTGAAAAATTTTCAAGAAGCAATTGAAAAATGAGCTAATCTATTTATTAAATTATTTGGTCAATTTTCGAATTTTGATTTTAAACTGCCAAAGTTACATTTATGGGTTTATCATATTGTTAATACTATTCGTGAATTCAGAGCCATAAATGAATATACTACTGAAACTTACAAAGCCTTATACAAGATATATGTCAAAATTCCATATCGTCTCAGTAATAAAAAAGATGTGGAAGAGCAAATGATGAAAACCGTAAATATTAATATAAATTATCATGTAAAATTATAAAAATAACGGAAAATCTCTAATAAAAAATTTTTTTATTTAGATACAGAGAAAAGCGATAATTAAGCAAAACGACTTTGAAAAAAAGTTCAAAACTCCACTCAAATTTAATTATTCTTTGAAGTTATTTGAATTTGATATTTCGGAAGCTTTTGAATTTATTGATAAATATAAAAATGAAACAAATTTAGATGAAAAAATGATAAAAGGCTTAGACCATTTTATTCAAAGTTTGGACTCATATTTTGATCTGCTTAAGATTTCAACTGCACAGGGTTGTCACATAAAAATATATGAATCTGTAACTTTGGAAAATCGTGCAATATTACGTACAAAAAACATGTTTCACAAGTGGCCATGGTTTAGTAATATCTCTGTAACTATGAATGATAAAGAACTTTTTGAATATCAATCTGATAATGGAATTTGTTACGCACAGGTATATATTATTACAATAATTCTAATTAATAAAATATGTAAATTATTTGACTTTATTTTATTTTATTTATTTAGACATTACTTATAACAGAAGTATTTTTAAAGAAAGAAAAATTATTGCATCTTGCACTTGTACAATGGTACGATTTTATATCTAAAAGAACTCCATTTATTTATGGCTGTCCTTTGTTGAAATTGATGGAGGTATACAATTTTATAAAAATAGAAGCAATAGAAGATATAGTTCATATAGTTCCTCGATTTGATAAGACTAATGAATATTTAGTAAATAAATATCTATTTTAAGTTGTATTATTTCGGAATGTTCCGTATTATTATATTTTAAAAAAAAAAATATTATTATTTTATATTAATAAATTCAATCTTTATTTCGTATTTATTCACATTATTTTTAAAAATATATAATTATTTTATCTATATTTTTTTTTGAAAAAGAAAATAAATATAAATTATAATCATGTAATTAAATATAATATTCAAAGACTTTAGTATTGTTCAATTAAAAATCAGAAAATTTGTTGCTAATAACGAATATGATTTTAATTAATTTTGTAAGTTACGGAGATATCTAATTATGAGTAATTTGCAGAGATGTAATATTATAAATTATTATTACATTTTAATAATAGCAATTAGATAATAACTATCTAATTGAGGGATATAATAATAAAGAATTTTGAAATAATTCATCATACTTAGATAGTAGAAAATGATATATAAAGAACTAAAATTCTGTTTTGTTTCTTTAAATATTTTCGAATATTTCTAATAATTTTAAAATAATTTTAAAATAATTTTAAAATAATTTTAAAATAAATATAATAGTAAATAGTTTTTTAATTTAGAAAAATAGTAACAAAAAAAATGAATCAGAAGGAAATGAATCAGAAGGAAATACTTTCATTTTATAGAAGAAATAAAAAAAAAAAAGATGAATTTTATTCTGGTCTTTTGACTGGAAAATCAAAATTTGTTAAAAAGGATCGTAAACAATTTGCATCATCAACAATCCTAACAACACTCGCAGCAACAACACTAGCAGCAACAACACCAGCAGCAACAACACCAGTAGCAACAACACCAACAGCAACAACACCAACAACACCAACAACATCAACAATGCCAATAGTATTAATAGAATCAGAAGAAGTTGCAGAAGCATCTTCAAGAAAAAAGCAAAAAACAGTTGCTGGAGCTATAAAAAATTATTCTGATGGTAATGTTTCGAAAGTCTTCAAAAATATTTGCAATATACAAAAATTTTAAAACAATTCTTTTTATAGATGATTACCCATTTACACATAAAGATGCCAATTATTTCCTAAATAAATTTGAAGAGATGAATAGCAGACAAATAGAAATGAATAATAGACAAATTAAGATAGAAAGAGAAATCTCCGATATATGGAAATTATTGGCATCAAGTGGAATCTTATCAGATTATACAACTGAAAATGAATTTATAAATGTAAGCCCTATAAGAAGTCGTATTACTTAAAATATACTTAAATTTTTTTAAAATATACTTAAAAATTTTTAAAATATACTTAAAATATACTTAAAATATACTTAAAATTTCTTAAAATATACTTAAAATTTTTTAAAATATACTTAAAATATACTTAAAATTTTTTAAAATATACTTAAAATTTCTTAAAATATACTTAAAGTATACTTAAAATAAACTTAAAACAGGTAATGATACATCAGTAAATTTTTTTAAACGTAAGCCTTTGAAGTCCTTCACTCCGATAACCTTCGAATACCTCCAACATAAACGTAATATTTACGAAGGTTATTGGTACCGAAAACCTTCATTTTTATTAATAAAACGTAATACTCCGGAGGTTATTGATATCGATAACCTTCAATAACTTTCACTTTATCATAATAAATGTAATATTTGCGAAGGTTATTGGTCCGATAACCTTCAATAACCTTTGAAAATGAAATTATTACAATAACCTCCGACATAAAAAATTTCCTGATGTAAGTATATTTTAAGTACATGTAAGTATATTTTAAGTATATTTCAAATATATTAAAAATTATGTCACCCGAATTAAATATATTTTTAAGTATATTTTAAGTATATTTTTTACGTATATTTTTAAGTATATTTTTTAAACATATTTTAAATATATTTTAAGTATATTTTAAGTATTTTAACATATATATTAAAATATACTTAAAATATATTTAAAATATGCTTAAAAAATATACTTAAAAATATACGTAAAAAATATATTTAAAATATACTTAAAAATATATTTAATTCGGGTGACATAATTTTTAATATATTTGAAATATACTTAAAATATACTTACACGTACTTAAAATATACTTATCATTACCTGTTTTAAGTATATTTTAAGTATATTTTAAGAAATTTTAAGTATATTTTAAAAAATTTTAAGTATATTTCAGATATATTTTAAAAAATTTTAAGTATATTTTAAGTATATTTTAAAAAATTTTAAGTATATTTTAAGAAATTTTAAGTATATTTTAAGTATATTTTAAATATATTTTAAAAATTTTTAAGTATATTTTAAAAAAATTTAAGTATATTTTAAGTATACGACTTTTTATAGGGAAGTGTTTACATTTATTATAAAGCTTCTTTTATTGAAACATTTGTTATTAATTCAAAATACTTCGAAATACTTCGAAATAGAAATTCGTCCAGAAAGTTGCAAATTCTGCTATAGATAAAAGAATATATCCAGATAAAAGTTATTTAAAATCTGTTGCTGCTGGTTATGCTGAATTGGAATTTCATGAATATTTCGGGAGTTGGGAAAACAAACGTTGAAGCTCTTATTACACAAAATATATTTAAAGCCCTGTAAGTTTTATTTGAATTACTTACTTAAATTATTTTAAATTATAATATTAAAATATAACGTATTGTTTTAAAAACTTTTAAAGTTATTAACTAAACATCGAAGTCTAAGAGGGTCAATTGCGAATAGAATAAGGTCTGCTCTTTTTGCAATATTTGGGGAGCACGAACTTCCATATATTGATACAAAATCTGCTCCCCAAGAAATAAAGGAGTGGAAGGATTCGGAAAAATTAAAAAATGCGTATGAAAGACTTTATCAATGTATTAATAGTGATAAAGAAATGACTTGGTGTGCTAGGATTATACAAAAAACATGGCCAGATTTTAAAAAATTAACAAAAGAAAAAATTGCGTTTGGAATGGCGGTATGCCAATATATGTTGAATCCAAAAACTGAATCAATCAAAATCAATGATGAAGAGATACGCAAAATCATGAAAGTTAAGAAAGTAAGTAAGAAATATAAAAAAAAAATTTGATATTATATTAAATATTAAAAAATTTATTTTTTTTATAGAAAAAGCTAGAAGAAGGTCAAATTATTGGGTTAGATAATGAGGAAGGAGAGGGGGAGGAAAAAAAGGAGGAAGAAGAGGAGGAAGAAGAAGAAGAAGAAGAAGAAAAAAAAAGAGAGGAAAGAGAAGAGGAATATGAAGATGAAGTTATATTTACAGGACAAAGCTTTCGGTCACGAAGTAATAGTCTTGCGTAATAATATGAAATTTTTAAAATATGAATATTTTTAATTTTATTTTATTTAGTATTTTAGCATTTTTTATATTTTATTTAGTATTATATTTTATTTAGTATTATATTTTATTTAGTATTATATTTTATTTAGTATTATATTTTATTTAGTATTATATTTTATTTATAAATATCCGAAATATTTTATGCTATAATTTATTATCATTCAAAGAATTCCGAGAATAATAAATTAAAAATAAATTTTTTTGCAATATATGATTTCTAGTTGCGTATATTTCCGTAAATATTCATAAAAAAGTGCAAAAATATATATTACGAAGACTTGAAAGTAAAAAATATTTTCGTAAAAAAAAATTAAGCTGCAAAAAAATTACAGAATTTTTCGAGGTGTAATAAATACGTAGAAAGTTACGAAATCTTGCGAAATTTTTTCGAAGCGTAAGAAATCAATGATTTTACAGGTGAAATTATTATGTATTGAAATCTTTCGGAGATATACGTAATATTACAGGGAAATCTCCGTATAAATTATGGAAATTTTACGTTTTGTAATAATTACGGAATATTACGCCTATTAAAATTTCTTGATGAAATACAGAACTTAATTAAAACAAATTCACAACTAAGAAAGAGTAGTAATATCTTACCTCCAAATTGTAGAGAGATTGCTTAACAAAAAAGAAGAGCTTAAGAACATGTAACACGTGAACCTTTAACTGAGTTAAATCCTGAACAAATAACACAATTAAAAAAAAGAACAAGGGAACAAACTGAAACAGTACAACATAATCTAGGTGATATGAATGTTGAATGTATCTATTGTAGTGCACTTCATTGGCTTGATGAATAATTTACTTCTTCTTCTAAAATTCATCCAAAATTTGGTACATGCTGTTTACAAGACAAAGTTGTATTACCAATTCTTTAAAATCCTCCACCTTTTTTATAACAACTTTTTGAAAATTAGGATGAATGTTCCAAAGAATTTCGACATAATATTCGACAATATAATACAGCTCATGCTTTTACTTCTCTTGGAGTAAATATTGATAAATCTATTCTTAATGGATATAGACCATACAGTTTTCGTGTTAATGGAGAATTATGTCATTATATGGGTTCTCTTCTTCCAGAATTAAATAATAAAGCTATATATGCTCAACTTTATATTCATGATCCAGATCTAGCTCATAATATAAGAATAGAAAATAATAAAACTTTAAATGCAGATACAATGTGGAAAATACAAGAACTTTTATATGAAAATCATACCTTTTATCCTTTATATAAGCAAGTACATGAAATACTTCAACAAGCTGAAAAAAAAGGAGAAACATTAAAAGATTTAACAGCCTATCTCCATTTTAGAAAATCAACTGATAAACGTCGTTACAACCTTCCAACTGCAAATGAAATTGCTATAATTTTACCTGGTGATGGATCAGTACCTGAAACAATGCGAGATATTATTCTTAGACTTCGTACAGGTTCACTTCAACGAATTCATGAAGGACATCCAGCATATTTACCACTTCATTATGTTTTACTTTTTCCATATGGTGAACTTGGATAGCATTCTGAAATGAATCATACTTTAGTAAATTCAATAGGACAAATTTCAAATAATCAAGATAATAGTTCACGACTTACTCAAAAAGATTTTTATTCTTTTCGTCTTTTTTCACGTTATAATGAATTTTCAACTATTCTTCATGGTGGAAAATTACTTCAAGAATTTATGGTTGATGCATGGGCTACAACTGAACAAAATAGATTAAGATTTTTAAGAATGAATCAAGATACTTTACGTGCAGATGTTTATCAAGGACTTACAGATGTAGTTGGAAATATTGCAAATAATGAATTATCTCTTAATAACCTTAGACGACGAATTATTCTTCCCTCTACTCATATTGGAAGTGCACATCAAATGTTTGAAATATTTCAAGATTCAATGGCAATTACCCGCACTGGTCGAATGGAAAAAAATAGGACAGTTTTATCATGAATAGGATTCCGATTGATGGCTAAATTTGCTAAGATTTATTAAATATAGGCAGTCGATTTTTTCTGATTTATAAATAGGAATTTCCGATTTATAAATTTTCACAAATAGGATGTCCGATTTATGCATATTTGCGCTATCAATAGGATTCCGATTTTTGTTCATTCGACCAGTGCCGATATCATTATCATCTTGATATTTTTGGAACAATGACAGCAAATTCAAGTTGGCCTGAAATAATTAATGCATTATTACCAGGTCAAACTTCTACAGATCGACCAGATTTAATAGCTCGCATATTCAATTTAAAAAGTCGTGCACTTCTTAATGATATCAAAAAAAAAAATTCTTAGTAAAGCAATTGCACATATATATACAATTGAATTTCAAAAACGTGGCTTACCACATATACACTTTTTGATTTTTCTTCATAGTGATAACAAGATAAAAGAACCTGATGATGTTGATCATTTGATATCTGCTGAATTTCCCAATCAAGAAACTGATCCTGATCTCTTTGAAATTATTTCGAAATGTATGGTTCATGGACCTTGCAGCTATCGTAATCCACAAGCACCATGTATTATAAATAGAAAATGCGAAAAAAATTATCCAAAAACATTTCAAAATCAAACTTCAATGGATACTGATGGATATCCACTTTATGTAAGAAAAAATGATGGTCGAATATATAAAATTTGTGGAAAAGATGTGGATAATTAAGATATTGTACCATATAATCCTAATCTTAGTAGAAAATATAATTATCATATTAATATTGAAGTTTGTGCATCTGTACGTGCAGTTAAATATATTCATAAATATATTTATAAAGGTCATGATCGAACAACAATGCAATTTGGACATGAACCTGATGAAATTTAACAATATATTGATGCAAGATATATTGGTACATTAGAAATTGCATGGTGTCTTTTTGAAATAAAAATGCATGAAGAAGTTCCAAATGTTGTAAGATTAGCATTACATCTTCCTGGAATGCATTTAGTTGTATTTGATTCTTCTGATAATGCATCTACTATTTTATCCTGTGCTGATCGTCAAAAAATAACGCTTACTGCTTTTTTTGAAGCATGTTCAACATTTGAATTTGCTCAAAATTATACATACCAAAAATTTCCACAATATTTTGTTTGGAACAAATCTACTAAAAAGTGGACACCTAGAAAACAAGGATTTGCAATTGGAAGATTATATTTTGCTGACCCTTCAGCAAGAGAACGATATTATCTTCGATTTCTTCTTACTGTTGTACATGGTCCACAATCCTTTGAACATTTAAGAACTGTTAATAATATTATTCATCCAACATTCAAAAGTGCATACTTAGCTTTAGAATTTTTAGAAGATGATAAAGAATGGATTCAATGTCTTGAAGAAGCTTCCATTATACATAGTGGACATCAATTAAGAAATCTTTTTAGTATTATACTTACTCAATGTATTCCTATACATCCAGAAGAATTATGGTTACGCTTTCGTATAAATTTTTGTAATGATCTAAAATATAAATTACAAATAAAATATGCTATTAGTGAACCAACTGAAAATCAAATTTTTGATTTTGAATTATTTTTTTTGGATAAAATTCTTAATCAATACTATAAATCTCTTAAAATGTTTCTACCTATGTCTTCTTGGGAATATAATTGGGAAAATTATAGTAATAATAANTACTATTTTATCCTGTGCTGATCGTCAAAAAATAACGCTTACTGCTTTTTTTGAAGCATGTTCAACATTTGAATTTGCTCAAAATTATACATACCAAAAATTTCCACAATATTTTGTTTGGAACAAATCTACTAAAAAGTGGACACCTAGAAAACAAGGATTTGCAATTGGAAGATTATATTTTGCTGACCCTTCAGCAAGAGAACGATATTATCTTCGATTTCTTCTTACTGTTGTACATGGTCCACAATCCTTTGAACATTTAAGAACTGTTAATAATATTATTCATCCAACATTCAAAAGTGCATACTTAGCTTTAGAATTTTTAGAAGATGATAAAGAATGGATTCAATGTCTTGAAGAAGCTTCCATTATACATAGTGGACATCAATTAAGAAATCTTTTTAGTATTATACTTACTCAATGTATTCCTATACATCCAGAAGAATTATGGTTACGCTTTCGTATAAATTTTTGTAATGATCTAAAATATAAATTACAAATAAAATATGCTATTAGTGAACCAACTGAAAATCAAATTTTTGATTTTGAATTATTTTTTTTGGATAAAATTCTTAATCAATACTATAAATCTCTTAAAATGTTTCTACCTATGTCTTCTTGGGAATATAATTGGGAAAATTATAGTAATAATAACTATATTACAGAACAATTGACATGGAACTATCAAAAACTTCAAAATATTGTTAATAACCGAATACCACAATTAAATAATGAACAATTAATAACTTATAATAATATTATTATCTTTATTAATGAATGTCAAGGCAAAAATATTCTTTCTCAATGGACCTGTAGGAACAGGTAAAACTTTTGTATATAATACTATTGCAATGAAAATTAGAAGCCAAAGAAAAATTGTTCTATGTGTAGCATCTTCAGGAATTGCAGCTCTTTTACTTGATCTTGGTCGTACTGCTCATTCAATGTTCAAAATTTCATTAAATATTAATGAAAATTCAATATGTGCAATTGATAAAAATTCAAAAGAAGCTGATTTAATACGTCAAACATCACTTATAATTTGGGATGAGGTACCAATGTAACATCGTTATTGTGCTGAAGCAGTTGACCAGTCTTTACAAGATATTTGTAATAATGAACACCCATTTGGTAAAATAACAATAGTATTTGGAGGAGATTTTTGACAAATATTACCTGTTATTGTAAAAGGATTAAGAGAAGAAATTATAGCAGTATTACTTAAAAAATCATATTTATGGCAAAATATTGAAATACTTACTTTAAAAAAAAATATGCATCTTGACAAAGAATCAGAAGAAAATAAACAATTTGCTAATTGGCTTTTAGAGGTAAATCTATTTTATAATAATAAATTTATTAGCATAATTATTTACTATTTATTGTTTTTAGGTTAGAAATGGTACAAATACTATAGATGATAAAATATTACTTCCAGAAAATATTAAATTATTACCTCAAAATTTGAAATCACTTATTAATATCATATATCCTGGAATTAATATAGCTACAACATGTGATAACAAATATTTTAGTGAACGAATTATTCTTTCTTCCCGAAATGAAGATGTAAATTATATTAATCAAGAGGTTCTTAATATATATCCAGGAAATCAACATACTTACATGAGTGCTAATAGTGCTGTAATAGAAGAAGGTGTTAATAATAATAATGTTTATCCTATAGAATTTCTTAATTCCCTTAATCCCAATGGAATCCCACTTGCAAAACTTAATTTAAAAGTGAGTATTCCAATAATGCTTCTTAGAAATCTTGCTCTGGGACAAGGTCTATGTAATGGAACATGATTAATAATAACACAAATGACAATCATGTTATTAAAGCACAAATACTATATGGTGATCATATTGGAGAATTAACATTCATACCTCGAATTACCTTAATATCTTTAACATCTGAATTACCATTTATTTTCAAAAGGAGACAATTTCCTATTCGTGTTGCTTTTGCAATGACAATAAATAAGGCACAAGGACAATCAGTAAAGAATGTTGGCTTAGATCTACGAATATCAGTATTTTTCCACAATCAACTCTATGTTGCTCTTTCGCGCAGTATTTCATCATATAATATTAAAGTTCTTTTACCTTATAATAATGTTGATACAACAACAAATATAGTATATCCGGAAATACTTTTAGAAACTTAAACCTACACGATTTGTAATAGTTAGAACCATATTCATGATATATAAAAAATTAAATAAAAAATTAATTTTATTATAATAAACAACTATACCTTCATAAATTAATTAAATTTATATAATAATATAACATATCTTAATTTAGATCGTACCTAAGAATCGTTAAATCAAAAATTGAAATTAATAAATTATATATCGTATCTTAATTTAGATCGTAACTTCATGAGATATAAAAAAATTAAATAAAAAACTAATTTTATTATTATAAATAACTATATCTTCATAAATTAATTAAATCTATATAATAATATATCGTATCTTAATTTAGATCGTACCTGAGAATCGTTAAATCAAAAATCGAAATTAATAAATTATATATCGTATTTTAATTTAGATTGTAACTGTAATTAATAAATTATAAAATAATATATCGTATTTTAATTTGATTGTACCTGCAAACCGTTAAATTGTTAACTGCAATAATTTTTGCTAGTATTATTTATTTCTACTTCGGTGTTGTTAAATAAATTATTATGTAATAATATTAACAAATCATTTAGGTATTATTTTTATCAGTATTAATTACATAATTTTAAAATTCGGCGGTGTTAAGGAGTTGTTAAGGAGGTGTAAATCTTTTAATAAAAATAAACCTGTAATATCGTTAAAAAAAATAATTTTTTTTATCAATCTATAAAAATCTAGATTCATTGCAAACTGTACCACTAATACAAAATAATAGATAATAGCATATCAATCCGAGTAATACGTAAAGGTGTGGAGTCCGGTCAATCACATGAGTGGTGTACACCCTAAAAACTGAAGTTGAGTACGGTGTACTTAATGAGGCCGTACACAGTTGTAAATTGTACAAATGTGTACAAAAATTTTAGTACACTTGTATAAATGTGTATGAAAAAATTTCAGTACTAATTTGAAAATTGTAATTTGACTTAAAAAATATTATTTACGGAAATAAATTTTTTTTAACCAACTGAGCCTCACTCCAAAATATTTATAATTTGCCAAAAAATTTATATATTTATTAATTATTTAATTATTATAATTTCAATATATATATTATTAAACTATTATTATTAAACTATTATATTATAAACTATTATATTATTAAACTATTATATTATTAAACTATTATTTAATATTTACCTATATTGTACAATTATTATTATTAAACTATTATTTAATTATTATTTAATTCTTTTTCTTTTATAAGATTATTCAATTCTATTTCACAAATTTTAGCTTCCTTTTCTCTTAATGCAAGCTGATGCTCTTTTAAAGCCATGACTTTTTAAGTAACATTTCTATTTCAAAATATTTTTTAAAAAGAAAGGAAAGAAAGGGGGCAATATATTTGAACGCAAATTTACTTAAAAAACGCAACATCTTTTGTATAATTTTTATTGATTTATTCTACAATTGAGTAAAATTTTAATGAACAGACACCACACATTTCGAATGTTAATTATATATTAACAAAGATAAGATGTGGAGTACCAAAATTTTTTTTATTTGTACGGTACTCTTTTGTACGTTTTTTTAGGTACACCGTACTCAACATCGATTTTTAGGGTGTACACCACTCATGTGATTGACCGGACTCCACACCTTTACGTATTACTCGGATTGATATGCTATTATCTATTATTTTGTATTAGTGGTACAGTTTGCAATGAATCTAGATTTTTATAGATTGATAAAAAAAATTATTTTTTTTAACGATATTACAGGTTTATTTTTATTAAAAGATTTACACCTCCTTAACAACTCCTTAACACCGCCGAATTTTAAAATTATGTAATTAATACTGATAAAAATAATACCTAAATGATTTGTTAATATTATTACATAATAATTTATTTAACAACACCGAAGTAGAAATAAATAATANTTCGAATGTTAATTATATATTAACAAAGATAAGATGTGGAGTACCAAAATTTTTTTTATTTGTACGGTACTCTTTTGTACGTTTTTTTAGGTACACCGTACTCAACATCGATTTTTAGGGTGTACACCACTCATGTGATTGACCGGACTCCACATCTTTCCGTCTTATCTTATCAATCCGTATTGGAATAAATATTAACGTTACACCTAAAGATTTATGGTACTACTTTAAATTAAAATAATTCATGTGATAGAAATTTGTTAATATCACGTTACACTTAACAAAATTAAAAATAATTCATGTACTCAACGGCACGGAAATTCACTAGTTACTATCTATGTTAATATTTATATACTTTACTAAATAATAATTTCTAATAAAATAAAAAGCTAAATAATATAATAGTTATATATTTTAATAAATTTCAGTTATGGTAATTCTATCCAGTAATAGCGTTTGCCTCATTTTTACCAACGTTCATACTTGGTTTAATAATTTTTTTTCATTTCGACAGTTTAACATATTATTCCGTAAAATTTTATAGAAGTATTTTTGACAATCCTTTAGAGATTTTATCTGGTTACACAAATTTTCACTTGATAATCTTTGTTGTAAATTTTTTGATCTGGAAGAATTTTGTTATACTAACGACTACTTTGATGATCACTTTGATAGATCGTAAAATAAAATATAAGAAAATAGTTTTTATAAAAAGGTGATTATAATAATATTAAATTGTATATTTTCAAATTACTTCGTAAAAATAGAAATATAATGTATATTTTACTAAATTAATTAAAGAATCACTGGTTGAAATCTGGAATATCGGGGACTTATCGGGCACCTATCTCCCCCCAGATAGGTCCCCGATAGATCCCCGATATCTACTTATATTACACCTATCGGGTACCCGATAAGTGTAGTAGTCGTGCCTAATATCGTATACTTATCGCAGACTTATCGGTTAGCCATTTTTCAAAATCAATCAGGTACCCGATTTTTTTTTAAATACTATCGGGGATCTATCGGTCAACTTTCAGCCGCTAATAGGCTCTCGATATTTTATTTATATTGCGCCTATCGGGTGCCCGATAATATAGCTTTCATACTAAAATTCAATTATTCATTAGACAAAATCATAAAAAATTCAATAGCTTTATTTATTATTGCACAAATTTTTTTTTTAATATATCATATGCCCGATAACTAATTTTATTGCAAAATTTATTTATTAATATAATCAAAATATATAAAAAATAATAAAAATCAAAAAAAATTATATAATATCATAATTATTATTATTACTATTATTATTGTTATTATTATTATTATAATTATTTTTTTTTATTTTTTTTTATTTTTTTTTTGTTTTTTTGTTTTTTTTTGTTTTTTTTTTATTAGAATCTTTTTTTGAAGATTCTCGTTTTCTTTTTTTATTTGATAATGATGATGACGATTTTCTTTTTCTTTTATTATCTATAATTAAATCGTTTCCATCATCATCATCATCCTCATCGGTGTTGTCCTCTCCTTCTCCTTCACTTTCTTCTTCTTCTGTATCGGGATCATAAATTACTATTTTTGATTGATCCCGATTTTCACGTATCAATGCTACTGTATTTAGAGTCCAGCTCGGGGCCCTAACTGGCGGGTGCCCATTTCTGTTAATCTTGAACGCTACGTTTCTGATTCTTTGTTTTTGCTGTTTTTTGCATACATCTTTAACGACAGGATTGATCCTTTCGTTAAAAAGTTTTATGAGCTAAAAAAAAAAAAACACATTAATAATATCCCCGATAGGTGTAAAAAATATATATATTATTATTTACTTACAGCATCCGATCGCCACCATTTTTCATATACATAAATTGATGTTGTTTTTTCATTACTATTATTATTATCATTATTATTATCATTATCATTATTATTATTACTATCATTATTATCATTATTATCATTATTATTATTATTATTATTATTATTATTATTATTATTATTATTATTATTATTATTATTATTATTATTATTATCAGTATCATTATTACTATCGATGATAGTTGTTGTTCGTGCTGCTGATATTGATGCTGCAGCCGTTTTTGCGATCGCAGTTGTCCCATCATCTGTTTCTTCCCATTCTTCTGAATAGTAACCGGAATTATTTAAGATTTTAGATAAATCTTTTTTCGGATATCGTTTTATATACTTGTTACCTCCTTGCATCATAAAATCTACTGCTCTCCTCCTTCTTTTCTTTTTCTATTAACATATAAATATATATATATTATTTCTGATATGCATGTTTTTTAGAAAATTAAAAAAAGAACTTACATTATTCATTGCCGTATTTTTTAATTTTCGTCTGCTATCATTAATAACTGCTCTTGGCCCTTGATTACCAATATTATTTACTCTATGGCGTGACTGATGACGCCTTTGTAGCATTTTTATGATTTCTGCTCCTGTAACTTTGTACTTTTTATTAATTTTTCTTTTGAGTGGAGGTAGCAACTTCGTAATCACATCATGCTTTTGAGCAGCCCAAGTTAAGCGATCATTAATTTGATACACTGTGTTCATTTCAGAATCAACTACAAGAAAAACTTCCTTCTACAAAATTGTTATTTGTATGTTAATCGTGTCCCCGATAGACACAACTAATATAAAATTTGTTATATATTATACTTACTTTAATTCTTTTATAAGATTCGTCATGGGGTTTGATTCTTTTATCTTCGTCAGAAGATGATGAAGAAATCAAAGATTGCGACACTTGTTCTGAGGAACTAGTAGTTGATGATGATGATGATGATGATGATGATGANGGGACGCGATAGAGAATCTTTTTGCTTTTTTTGCTTTTCTTGCTTTTTTTGCTTTATGAGATTTGGTCATTTTGAAAATTGAAAAAATATTATTTTATTAACTATCTAATTTAATTCTAATTTAATTAAAATAATATTTTTTAAAAAAAAAACGAAGAAAAAAGCGATTCTTTATATATTCTATTTTTCGGGTAGTCGATCTTTAAGAATTACGTTATTCTTTGATATTTTTGATATCATTACGTTACTCTTTGATATTTTTGATATCGTAAAAATGATATAATAATATATTGATATTATTCTCATATAATAATTATTTCATCATAGTATTTTCACTTACTTAATAATTTCGTTCAATATTCATCTATAAAAATTATGTATTAAAATAAATTAGATACATCGGAGATATGATATTATTTACTTAAAATAACTTTTCTTTAAAAAAAACCAAAAAACAATCATACTCCTGTATATATATTTATTAAAATATTTTTAATAAATAAACGAATAATAAAATTTATATATCCTTGACGCGTTATTTTCGTTTTTTTTTTGTTAAAATTTTTTAGCTAAGAAAAGTCAGTATCCGATATTTTATGAAAACCCAAAATAAAAATAAAATACACTTATCGGGGATTGGTCGTATCATATATTAATCTTAACATTATAATAGTTGTAATATATCTATTAATATATCTATAGTATATATTATACATGTCGTCAAAACTAATTCGGTCTTGACTCAACTCTTAAAATTTCAATTTTTAATTGCGTCTGACTCAACTAATTGCGTCAGTTACTAGTAAAAATCAAAATTTGCCTTGACTCAACTCCAATTTTTCTCAATTTTAATTGCGTCTGACTCAATTCAATAGTTTTGACGACATGTATAGTATATATAATATAAAAATATCATAATTATAAATTACAAGACTTGTAAATATATAATATGGTACTGTTAATATTATCAGCTGCAAGGAGGTGTTGTGCTCTCAAGGAGTATTATGTGAGAGAGTGATATTTATGAAAAAAGGTATTTGTTTATTTTATGTATAGTAGGATCAGAGATCATCAAGTTTGTGCTACACTATTAATATTATAATAATAATAAGTAATTTATATATAAATAACACGAATTATAATAAGTAATTTATATTGTGATATGAATTATAAAAGCGCATATATATATAATAAACATGAATCTTCTCAAATATTGAGACGCGAATTATAAAAAAACGTGTTAATTTAAAAATTAATTTTTCAAATTTTGAGACACGAAAACGTAAAGCAAATTTACAAAAAATGTGTATTAGCGAAATTATATAAAAAAGGAAATATTATATTTTGTAAAATTTTCAGAACAATTTATAAATCATTTTTTTAACCAATTTACTAATATATTAATATATTTTGAAAAAATGTCTCAAAAATCAGCACCATTAACTAGCTTAGTTTCTACGAAGACATATAAATATGTATGCAATTGTCTATTGTGTAATGGTAAAGAAGTTGTAGCAAGAACTCAGGAGAAGCATGCTAATAATAAAGAATTGTGGAAATCTAAAAGTTCAAGAAAGAATCAGTTAGCAAGGATTGAATCAAGAAAATATAGTAAGTTTATTAAATTGCAACGTTGTTATTACCAAATCGGGTACCCGATATATCAAATTTTCATTTTTCGGGTGCCTGATATATCAATTTTTATTTTGTGTAACATTTATTACCTTTCTTAGAAAATGAAAATGCATCGTTAATCACGAGTAGCAAGAAAAGAAAAAGAAGCTCCCGACAGTTCATTCCGGATGAAGAAACTGCTCGTTTACCTAAGTTAAAAAGGGATACATCAATAAGTAATATGCTTTCAGGGATGGATCTTGATGATGAAATCATTGTGGCATCATCATCGCGATCCAGAAATGATCAATTTCATAATCCACTTATAGAAGAGACTCCTGATATATTTGATGATATGCTTTTGTATGATTTAGATGATAATGAAAACAATGAAAACAATGAATTAATTGATGACCTTGAAGAATATCGTGATGATGATAATGAATTGATTGATGACCGAGAGGATGATGAAGAATTAGATGTGAATGTAGAATCAGAAAATGAGCACAAAGAAGTATTTGAAGAAAATAATTTATTTATTACACCTGAGCTAGAAGAAGAGAACGAAAATTATGAAGGAGTAGAACTAGAAGATAAGATAGATATAGAGATACTTATCTGGTTATTTAAGTTTCAACAACGATATCGATTATCTGATAATGCCCTGGAGGCGTTAATTAAATTTTTAAATGTCATGCTCAAATCTATAGATGATTCTAAGTTCTGGGAATTTCCTGCATCTTTGTATTTAGCAAAAAAGAGATTAGGAATTTTTTAACCAAAATTAAGGATGGCAGTTTGTACAAACTGTCATAAATTATATGATTCTAAGATTATATGCAATTATAAAGAAAACAATAAGTTGACAATTATGAATTGCCATTATGAAGAATATCCTAATAATCTGGTATCTTCCCGTAAGAAGTTATGCAATAATGCACTCTCCTCCCTCAAAAAAAATATGAAAAATATGGTAGCTATCCCCCGAATGCTATACCCTAAGCCCTCAATTAAGCAACAATTAAGTCTCTTGTATCAAAGATCCGGTTTTGAAAAAATGCTAGAACAATCGGGTACAAGAAATTATGATAATAATATTTATGCCGATATATATGATGGAAAAGTATGGAATACATTTCCTTTTGATGGAAGCAAATTTTTTAGTAAAGAAACTGCTNAATGAATTAATTGATGACCTTGAAGAATATCGTGATGATGATAATGAATTAATTGATGACCTTGAAGAATATCGTGATGATGATAATGAATTGATTGATGACCGAGAGGATGATGAAGAATTAGATGTGAATGTAGAATCAGAAAATGAGCACGAAGAAGTATTTGAAGAAAATAATTTATTTATTACACCTGAGCTAGAAGAAGAGAACGAAAATTATGAAGGAGTAGAACTAGAAGATAAGATAGATATAGAGATACTTATCTGGTTATTTAAGTTTCAACAACGATATCGATTATCTGATAATGCCCTGGAGGCGTTAATTAAATTTTTAAATGTCATGCTCAAATCTATAGATGATTCTAAGTTCTGGGAATTTCCTGCATCTTTGTATTTAGCAAAAAAGAGATTAGGAATTTTTTAACCAAAATTAAGGATGGCAGTTTGTACAAACTGTCATAAATTATATGATTCTAAGATTATATGCAATTATAAAGAAAACAATAAGTTGACAATTATGAATTGCCATTATGAAGAATATCCTAATAATCTGGTATCTTCCCGTAAGAAGTTATGCAATAATGCACTCTCCTCCCTCAAAAAAAATATGAAAAATATGGTAGCTATCCCCCGAATGCTATACCCTAAGCCCTCAATTAAGCAACAATTAAGTCTCTTGTATCAAAGATCCGGTTTTGAAAAAATGCTAGAACAATCGGGTACAAGAAATTATGATAATAATATTTATGCCGATATATATGATGGAAAAGTATGGAATACATTTCCTTTTGATGGAAGCAAATTTTTTAGTAAAGAAACTGCTACCTCGAATTTAGGTCTATTAATAAATTTGGACTGGTTCCAACTCTTTAAATATACACAACATAGCACTGGTGCTATTTATGCTTCGATATATAATCTTCTGAGGGCAGAAAGAAATAAACCCGAAAATATTATTTATTTAGGCTTTCTACCTGGACCTAAGGAAGCCGATAAAAACCAAATAAACCATTATCTATCTCCGATAGTTGATGAACTTAAGGAATTATGGGAAGGGTGGAAAGTTCCTGTTACATTTGAAAATAAAGATGGGCTCGATATAAGAGTTGCAATAATAGTAGGTTCTTCCGATATTCCAGCTACACGAAAGTTATTTGGGCATGGATCTGCAGTAATGAAATGTCACAGGTGCCCGAAAAGAGGCCGATATAGTGAGAAGTTCAAAAAAACTCATTATGGTGGCATACATGATTATGGACAATGGATTACAGAATCTGCAGACCCCCAAAAACATAGACAATATGCTCAAGAATGGCTTAAATGTGATACCAGAGGAACAAGAGAAGCTCATTTTAAAATAAACGGAGTGCGATGGTCTGAATTGCTTCGTTTCCCTTACATGGATCCGATCAGATTTGCAGTAGTGGATCCAATGCATTGCTTGTTCCTTGGAATTGCAAAATGGATTATTCAATCCTATACCTGCCGCCCAAATTCAAAATCCAAATGCCAAAATCCCAAATGCCAAAATCCTAAATCCCAAATTATAATTAGTATTTTTTGCCGAAATCCCAAATCCCAAATCCCAAATACTAGTAATTTGTGCATTTTGGCGTCCCAAATCCCAAATTATTTGGGATTTGGGCAACACGTATATTCAATCCATATTTATTAAAGAAAATAAGTTAAATTCTGAGCAACTTCGTACAGTACAAAAAAGGATGGATAGCGTTCAACTTCCATCTGATATTGGTCGAATCCCTTCAAAGATTGCTATCGGAGAAGGATTTTCAAAGCTCACTGCTGACCAATGGAAGACCTTTATTATGATATATGCAACAACAATTTTATGGGACATGTTAGATGATAATGATAGAAAGATATTGGGATATTTTGTTTGGGTGTGTAACTTCATCAGTAAATTTTTTTAAACGTAAGCCTTCGAAGTCCTTCACTCCGATAACCTTCGAATACCTCCAACATAAACGTAATATTTACGAAGGTTATTGGTACTGAAAACCTTCATTTTTATTAATAAAACGTAATACTCCGGAGGTTATTGATATCAATAACCTTCAATAACCTTCACTTTATCATAATAAACGTAATATTTGCGAAGGTTATTGGTCCGATAACCTTCAATAACCTTTGAAAACGAAATTATTACAATAACCTCCGACATAAAAAATTTCCTGATGTTATTGGTTGCTAGATTTGTTACTGAAGATAATCTGCAAGAAGCTCAAGAAAGATTAAAGGATATGTCAATAAATATAGAAAGAACCTATGGGCCTGAATTTATTACAAGTAATATCCATTTATCAATGCATATTCCTGAATGCATACGGGATTATGGCTCTGTTTATAGTTTTTGGTTATTCCCGTACGAGCGATTAAATGAATACATAGGTAAGCCACACATATCGGGTGTACGAAATTATAATAAATAAAATTTTAACACAAATCTTTTCATAGGTTCATATCCCAACAGTAATCGACAGATCGAACCTGAACTTATGTGAATTGTTCTTAAAAATTCGCTTGTGGATTATCATCTGACACGTCAATGGACATCTGGTCTCCTAGAGAAGTCCCATCAATTTCTTTCTCCAAAGAAAGCTGCCGGCAGTTTAGCTGTAACTAATGAATTTGATAGAGAAGAGTTACAGTATTTTATCTCAATGAGACATGATATATTTAATAAGATCTATGGTACTGAACTTATACCAGGACGTATGCTGACGCCTTCGCATGAAAAGGTAAGTATTCCTATAGAAGTTCAAAAAATATTATGCGAATGGTATGCAACATTATATAATAGAAAAAAGAAGGATGTAAATGCGTATATGGAAATAACTATGAACCAACATACAAGATTAATAATTGGTAATGAAATATTTGGGTCCATGATCGCTGGACGACATGAAAATAATGCAATTATATTAGCGAAGTGGAAAGCATACAGAGATGGAAGCAGTGATATTTACCCTGGAGAGGTACAATATTATTTCGAACATACTCTAACACTTCCAAAAGAACCCAAAACACATCTTCTAGCATATGTCAAATGGTATAAAAATGCGCCTTCCTCTAATATACGATTTAAACATAAATTTATGGAACCCGAAAAGTCAAATACAGAATTATGGAAAGCAGAATACTGTGAGGAAGGTCAAGATTCAATTATAGCAGTGCATAGAATATATGGTCGAGCAATTAAGATAAATTATCGAGTGGGAAAAAGCGATAATTATGTCTCAATAATTCCGTTGAATAGAAGATTTATTGTTTAATTTATTTTATTTTATTTATATTATATATATTATTTTCATATAAATAATAAAGCATAGTTATATTTTTATTATTTTAAATAATCTCTTAGCATGTATGAAAACTTGATTTAAACTTGATTTGAGAAGTAAATATTATATTTGAACACGAGAAATTCAATATTGTGTTTCTGATAAGCGTAAATAAAGGTTAAAAACATGATATGCTAAAATGTATATCGGGTGCCTAATATTATTTACACATATCGGTGACCCGATAGTTGTAAAATAAATATCGTGCACCCGATAGTTGTAAATAAATATTGGGTAGCTGATATTTATTACAAAAATCGGGTATCTTAATAAATATCGGTAATATTTAATACACCTATCGGGGATATAAAAAATTTGATTAAAAAAAAATATCGGGTACTTTAATATATCGGGGACCCGATTTTTTATAAATGACCGATATCTCCCCGACTAGTATTTATTTACACCTATCGGGGACCTATCGGGNATTCCGTTGAATAGAAGATTTATTGTTTAATTTATTTTATTTTATTTATATTATATATATTATTTTCATATAAATAATAAAGCATAGTTATATTTTTATTATTTTAAATAATCTCTTAGCATGTATGAAAACTTGATTTAAACTTGATTTGAGAAGTAAATATTATATTTGAACACGAGAAATTCAATATTGTGTTTCTGATAAGCGTAAATAAAGGTTAAAAACATGATATGCTAAAATGTATATCGGGTGCCTAATATTATTTACACATATCGGTGACCCGATAGTTGTAAAATAAATATCGTGCACCCGATAGTTGTAAATAAATATTGGGTAGCTGATATTTATTACAAAAATCGGGTATCTTAATAAATATCGGTAATATTTAATACACCTATCGGGGATATAAAAAATTTGATTAAAAAAAAATATCGGGTACTTTAATATATCGGGGACCCGATTTTTTATAAATGACCGATATCTCCCCGACTAGTATTTATTTACACCTATCGGGGACCTATCGGGAGGCCCGATAGGTCCCTGATAGGTCCCCGATAAGTGCCCGATAGGTGCCCGAAATACAGATTTCAACCTGTGAATATAAAATTTGTGAAACAAATACGTAAATATTATAAGTTATTGCATTGAATACTTTATGTCACCTCACAAGAGGTATCAAATTCTGTCACAGGAGTGCAGAGTATTTCGAACAATTTCTCAAATCAGTCTCACAGTTTACATTACACAAACAAATAATAATATGCTCTATCTGTCAGTAGGTCAAGCAATCAATTGATCTAAACTTGCCTATTTCGAAACAAATAATAAATATATAATAAATAATAATAATAATCAAATAATAATCAAATTAATCATGAAAACACAGTGAGTAAAGTGGAGTAAAAGTAGTAATGCAGTATCAAACAATATTTAATAATATTTCGCAATATTACGACACAAAGTATAAGTTTATTAAAATATAAAATATAAAATTTTAAAAGTAAAGTATTATTCAATAACAGAAATATTACAGTGTGACGTATCTTTCCTGTTCCTGAAGGAAGTTTACTTTTCTATATAATATTTATTAAAGTATTTCGAATTATTCTGAATTGTTTCTAATTAATAATTAATTATAATTAAGTATTAAGTTACTGAACTAACTTGTAACTAAACTGACTAACTGAACTTACTCTTGACTATACATGTTGTCCAAATCCCAAATAATTTGAGATTTGGGACACCAAAATACACAAATTACTAGTATTTGGGATTTGGGATTTTGGCAAAAGATACTAATTATAATTTGAGATTTGGGATTTGAGATTTTGGCATTTAGGATTTTGGCATTTGGATTTTGAATTTGGGTGACAGGTATACTCCCGACAACAGTCGTATTTATACTTTCTCTTTTGTTTATACTTCATCCTTCATTCTTTGTGCGTCATTCTTTATCCTCGTACGATATTTTTTATCCTCGTACGATTATACATGTTCCCAAAATTAATTTTGGATTTTTGAGGTATTTTGTTTTTTTGAGATTTATGCAGAATCTATTTTATATATGGAAATAAAAAAAGTACCTAGTTATATGTATCTTTAATCAAGAAATTTATCTGGGTGATTAAAAAATTTCAGGTTTTAAGTAAAATAATTTTGTCTTCTATTTTGACTTTTTTCCCCAAAATTGCAATTTTGGGGCCCCAAAATAATTTAGCGTACAAGTATATTTCATCCTTTGTACATCCTTCCTTGTACAAAGATGACAATTACCTGAAAGTTCATCTAGTGTCACAAAAATATCATCCCCATGACATTTCACCTGATTACCAATTTACTTCGTCACAGTATGTATGAAATATCACGTGATATTAGTTAATCAACCCGTTCAGCCACAAATAAATCGTACAAGTCAAACTAATTTCTGGGTATAAATTATCAAGTTAAATTTACATGTCCAATAGTCAGAACTTGTTGATCACTTTTGCCAAGGCATAATTATATTTTTTGAAACTTGACCACATATTTATATAATCTATAAAAGCATTATGTTTGAACAAAGTATTTCTGCAACTGAGCAAAAACCTGCTCCTGAAGTGGTTCGAAAGTATAATACTGAGCAACTTATCGTATTTTTTCGTGGGAAGGAAGATTTACAGCTTGACGATGACGATTACGCGATTCTTCGCAATGAAAAGATCACCGGTCGTGATTTCCTTATTATAACTGAACAAAAGCTTGAACGTTATGGCATGAAAGGTGGACCTGCGACAAGACTTGCAGACTTCGCTAAGGAAATTAAAGGGGGTAAGTAAATTTCATTTTCACTCACACCGTGCCATATTCGCCAATAATGCAGAATACTTACTTATCTTGTGCTTTTTTCTTTCCTGCTTCTTATCATCAAACCCACCCAAAAAACGCATTCACGTTATCGTAGAGCAACCCGTTGCTGGTAAGTGAGTTGTAATAAATTTAGTCAGCGCGAGTGAACGTGAAATGGCCTAAATTTTGATAGTCGGATTTCAATTTTTACCTACGAACAAATATACTGTTTCGTTTCTTGTTGCTACATCTAATTCTCTTCATTATCTATTTACTTTTCTTACAAGATTATGCTTTCATTCCATACACATTCCGGAAAAAAATCGCTGATGCTTTTCCAAATGGTATGTAGCAATAAAAATCAATTTTATTTTTGTATTATAACTAACTAACCTTCTATTGCCCTACTAGGCTTGCCATATAAAAAACCAATTCCCTTGCTTTACAGTAGTGGTTTGCGATGGAACTACCAACTAGACCAATCATTGCGTGAAACTTTGCAAACTGAACTCCTAAAGCATTACCAATGTCATAAGAATGGGCAACGAGACAAAAGCTATATTCCGATTTATTTGTTCATCTCTGGACCTGGCATTGGAAAGTCCCGAAATGCTACGGAACTCCATCATACAACGGTTAAATGTGCATCTAAGGACTCTGAACTAAGAAATCGTCTTGAAAATGCTTGGGTATTCAATGTTAGCTATGAAAACGGTAATAGTTTAAGAATGTCAGAACAAGATACATATTTGGCTATTGGCACCAGAATGCTTTTGCAACTTACTTCCGGTGAAAGAACATTGGACAATATCATTGGGAATTATGAGCCACCATCTCCATGGGATGTCTTGGCCTTAATTGCCAAATATGAGAATAAGAAATTGGAAGATGCTACAGTTATCTTAGTCGTCGATGGCCTGCACAATATAATGAGTGATAGGAATGATGGACTCAATAAAAACTCTTCGTTTTACGAAACTTTGATCAATATTGGAGATCTTTCGTTGTGGAAAACTTTTGTGATTTCCTGCTGTACAGCAACAACTGTTGAACCGATTGAAAATTTTATTGCCGAATCAACAAGAAAACGTGTATTTCTGCCAGTATCTTCATTAAAACCTCCAACTGTTACTCATGATGGCATTTCAAAAGATGTTTTTGATATAAGTAATCCTATCATAAGACTTCTTGTCAGCGACTGTGGTGGACATGGACGGGCGCTTGAAGTTCTGCAAGATTCTTTGTTACAGAATGGCATTACTAATTTCAATATCAGTGATCTTATGGGATCCATTCGCAATACACTCGAAAATCTATATGAAAAAGCCTTCTCATATACTTCTGATGAAGCCAAGCAAATTGTACGAGCAGTATTAACCCACAAGCGCTTGCATCTATATCAACCGATCGAAATTAAATCAACTCTAACACCTGATAAAATCACTCGCACTGGAATGTTTCGTTTTGAAAAAGTGGGCAATTCCAAAAATTATGGGTTTCTCACTATGCCATATATATGGCTTTGGATAATGGTAGAGCAGTTTACTTACAGGGATGATCCTCAGCTTCAACACTGGCGGTTTGATGATTATGAAGAGCATTTATCAAAGAATGATAAATCTCTGGCAATAGGGTATTGTTCTTGGCAGAACTTTGAACATTTCAATGCTTCTTTTCGTTGCTTAAAGTCTAGAATGTTGAACGAAGGGGAAATAACATCAATCTCAGAAATTTATCATGGAGCAAATTTAAATGGTGACATCTGTTTCAAAAATCATCATTTACAATTGGATACTGCTAGTCAACAAGTAGATACACGTTCAACCATAAATAACTCTGAGCAGTGGTATATTAAATGTGAACACGATACAATTGACGTCCGAAAATGTATGCATTGCATCATTAATGAAGTATCTGCACCACATGGTGATGTCTTTCTTGGGTTAGATATTCCTGGAGGCGCAAATGAAATTCATCAATATAAGTTACTGAATATCAATTCAACTTTTACCCAGAAGAACTATAACGATGAACGAAAAAAATCAGCATCTAAAGATGATTATTTTATACTTATCACGACCAAAGATAATCTCAACATCGAACTTCCATATAACTCTGGAATTGTGTATAAACAGAACTGGAATACTTATTTTGGCCCATTTGCTGGTAGGGCTTTCATATTTGCAGTTGAAAGTCCTTTGGATATTAATACAGTAGGTTGTACACAACTAGAGTTAGTGAGTCAAGTTGGTAAGATTCGAGCAGAACAAATAATTACAAAAAGACCGTTTCACAATATTCAAGATGCGATGAATAAAACAGGTATACCAGAAAAGATTTTAAAACGGTTCAAGTACAAGTAAAGGTATATATTATTTCTCAATTATATATATCAGCAGATTTGATTTTGTTGGACATTTTATAGATATACTTTTACAAAAACTTTTATTCTTAAGTGATGCTGAAAAGTAATAAATAAATAGTTCTTGAATTCTTTGTATTATTTTTATATCAATAAAGCCCTAGTATAAATATTTTTCTAAATGAAATATCATGTGATCATAAAATGTAAACTGATATTAAATTTTCTAAATTAATAAAACAGTATTTATTTAATAATTTATCAAGAAATTTTAAGAGGCAAAAATTTTCAAAAAATTTTTATATTAAAAATTTACACAAATTTTTCAAAAATCTTTACTATAAAAATTTTCAAAAGATTTGAGTAAAGCTCTTCATAGGCCTTAAGGTTCATGAGTCTAACGAACTGAATCAAGTCTGGTATTATAGG
This sequence comes from Diversispora epigaea, assembly GCA_003547095.1. Taxonomy (NCBI): domain Eukaryota; kingdom Fungi; phylum Glomeromycota; class Glomeromycetes; order Diversisporales; family Diversisporaceae; genus Diversispora; species Diversispora epigaea. The sequence goes on along the minus strand of PQFF01000260.1, from coordinate 24,054 downwards.
TTCACAAGCTCATAAGCCTTAAACTAGGCTCACAAGCTTTAAGCTAGGCTTGTGAGCTTTAAGCTATTGGTTCAGACTGTACATTTTTTATATAAGATGTCAAATTTACAAAGTTATATATAATATATAAAATCAGGTAACCAAAAGGTGCCAAATTTTAAAAATAAGGTAACATGTGATTTCATTAAAAATACTTTGATTTTTTAACAGTATATTCTACCTGCTTTATATTAAATTCTTTTCTATATGCATCTATAAATCTAAATACCTTTTGAGCATATCCACAAATTTGTTTTAATAAGAAATCTCTCCAATAAAGTTCAATGAAATTAAATTCACAATGAAATTTAGGATAAAATATTATTTTATGTCCCTTATTCTCTATAATTTCTTGTATTAAACAATGTTGATTTTGAAAGTCTTCTTGTTACTCCAAAATATGAAATATATAACAATTTTTTTCAAATAATGTATTTTTACAAAAACTAATTATTTCATCTTTCCATAAACTTTACTTTTGAAGAATTATATGCTGTTACCAACAGAGGTTTATCCTTCAAAATAAACATGTGGGATGAATAGAAACTTTTGAGATAATATTATAAATACTATTTAAGGAAACTATTAATCAAAATAGATAAAACTACTATTAATAGGTAGGTTCTAAAAGTCAAAAACTACTGTTACACTGGTCAAATGGAAAAAAATAGGATGGTTTTATCATGAATAGGATTTCAATTAATAGTTAAATTTGCTAAGATTTATTAAGTATAGGTTAAAGTTCCTAACCATTTGATTTGAACTAAATTCGAACAGCTGGTTCTGGTTCCAGTTCGGTTTAGATTCATTAAAATCTAAACCAAAAGATTTCCGTTTGGTTCAGTTCAGTTTCGAATTCTTAAACCAAACTGAACGAAAAAACTGAAACCAAACCGAAATATTTTCGGTTTGTAGTTTTTTTTTTTGTTACACCATTTTTTATTTTTGTTGCACCGTTTTTAAAAAAAATGAAAATCAATTAGTGTCAGATTTTAATCTATTTATCTTTTCGTGCCGTTTCTATTTCTGTTGTTATTGCCATTTCCGTTGTCATTTTATTGTTGTTTTTTTTTGTCACTGTGCTGTTTTTATCCTGAACATTAATAAGTAAATATATTTTTAATTAGATTTGATTTGATTTAATTTGATTTAATTTAATTTATTTAATTTAATTAATTTGATTAACAAATTTTAATTTATATACTGTATTTTATATTTTATATTATTTTGTAAATAAATAGATGAATAATCTTATTCAAATTTGATTATAAAAAATTTGTATATATTATTGTGAGTGTATATTATTATTATTATTATTGTAAGTGTGTATTATTATTATTATTATTATTATTTATATATTTTAGAAATGTATTAAACTGTTAAATCTTATTATTCAAATATTTTTTTTGATCATTTAACAAATTGTAATAAGGAATAATAAAAAAAGCTGTATTTTATTTTCTCTCTCTTTCTTATTCTAATGGAATTTGAAAAATCTAGTGATATTGAACTAGAGGAGAATTTAGATAATGAAAATGAACTAGGGAATGATTTAGCTGATGAAAATGATCAAGAAAATACTAATGAGAATGTAGATAAAAATACAAGTCAAAATATAACTGAAGTTGATGATTCAGATCTAAATATAACAAGAGATAATAATAATGACTCTATCATTCCTAAAAAAAAACCAAAATCATATGTTTATTACTATTTTACATTAATTATAAATGAAAATAAATATAAATGTAATCATTGTGGGCAAGTATAGAAAAAAATAATTTTGAATATGAAAAAATAATTAAAATAATTAATAATATTAACAATTCTTTATTTATTTTAGTAAAAGTTATAAAGTTTCTACAGATGGTTCTACTTTAACTATGAGAAGTCATCTTAACTTGTTGCGGTAATTATAAATAAATTTTCTTAATCGTGATCACAAAAACTTACGAAAANATTATTCAAATATTTTTTTTGATCATTTAACAAATTGTAATAAGGAATAATAAAAAAAGCTGTATTTTATTTTCTCTCTCTTTCTTATTCTAATGGAATTTGAAAAATCTAGTGATATTGAACTAGAGGAGAATTTAGATAATGAAAATGAACTAGGGAATGATTTAGCTGATGAAAATGATCAAGAAAATACTAATGAGAATGTAGATAAAAATACAAGTCAAAATATAACTGAAGTTGATGATTCAGATCTAAATATAACAAGAGATAATAATAATGACTCTATCATTCCTAAAAAAAAACCAAAATCATATGTTTATTACTATTTTACATTAATTATAAATGAAAATAAATATAAATGTAATCATTGTGGGCAAGTATAGAAAAAAATAATTTTGAATATGAAAAAATAATTAAAATAATTAATAATATTAACAATTCTTTATTTATTTTAGTAAAAGTTATAAAGTTTCTACAGATGGTTCTACTTTAACTATGAGAAGTCATCTTAACTTGTTGCGGTAATTATAAATAAATTTTCTTAATCGTGATCACAAAAACTTACGAAAAAGTTGTAACTTCTGAAGTATTGGATAAATATGTCAAATCAAATAAAACCTTGGTATATAGAATATTATATTATTTCTTTTTTAATTTTTTTTAAGTATTTAAATTAATATTAAAATTAATAATAGATTTTTTCACAAGAAACTTGGCAAAATGATCTTATTTAATGGATTGTTTCAAATAATTAATCTTTTACTGTGGTTGAAGGTAATTTTTTCAAAAATATGATAAAAAGATTAAATTCTAAAGCCAAATTACCTACTGGTGATACTATACGAAATAATATCTTCAAATCTTTTGAAAATGAACAAAAAAAAATTAAAAATGAATTGCAAAAAACTTCTGGACGTATTTCTTTTATATTTGATAGATAGACTTTCAAAAATCAAATATCATTTCTTGATATTAGTACATATTGAATTTCTAAAGATTGGAAATTAAAAAATGTAATTCTTGATTTTAAAAAATTAGATGATCCCCATTCTATACCTGCCACCCAAATTCAAAATCCAAATGCCGAAATCCCAAATGCCGAAATCCCAAATCCCAAATCCCAAATCCCAAATCCCAAATTATAATTAGTATTTTTTGCCGAAATCCCAAATCCCAAATCCCAAATACTAGTAATTTGTTCATTTTGGCGTCCCAAATCCCAAATTATTTGGGATTTGGGCAACACGTATACTATACATGTCGTCAAAACTATTGAATTGAGTCAGACGCAATTAAAATCAAGAAAAATTGGAGTTGAGTCAAGACAAATTTTGATTTTTACTAGTAATTGACGCAATTAGTTGAGTCAGACGCAATTAAAAATTGAAATTTTAAGAGTTGAGTCAAGGCCAAATTAGTTTTGACGACATGTATAATGTATACTCCATTCTGAAGAAAATATTGCTAATGTTTTTTTTAATACAATTAAAAAATACAATATTGCAACAAAAGTAAATTTGTTTTATTTATTTTATTATTTTATTATTTTATTATTTTATTTATTTTATTTATTTTATTATTTATTTATTTTATTATTTTATTTATTTTTAACTTATCATTATTTAATTTATTACTTTAGATATTAGCTGTTACTACTGACAATACTAGTAATATGGATATTATGTTTAATTATTTAGATGTTTTTTGTTTAGATGAAGACATTGACTTTAATTCTGAAAATCATCGTGTTCGGTGCTTAGCATATATAATTAACCTTGCAGCACAAGATACTTTAAAATCCTTAAAAGGAATGAGTCCAGAAAATGAAGAAGATATATTATTAGATTCTATTAATGAAAATTCTTTGGGTATTATAGAAAAATTAAGAAAATTAGTGGTTAAAATACGAGCTTCTTCACAGCGACGTGATAAACTTAGTTAACAATATAAAGTATTAAATATTAAAAATTTTCAATTAATTTTTGATGTGAAAACAAGATGGAACTTAACAAATGACATAATTGAAAGAGTATTAATTCTTCAAGAAGTAAAAATATTTTATAATTAATTTATTTATGTTTTTTATATAAATATTAATTTATTTTTTCAGCCTCTTCATACATCAGTAAATTTTTTTGAATGTAAGCCTTCGAAGTATTTCACTCCGATAACCTTCAAATACCTCTAACATAAACGTGATATTTACAAAGGTTATTGGTACCGAAAACTTTTATTTTTATTAATAAAACGTAATATTCCGGAGATTATTAATATTGATAACCTTCAATAACCTTTATTTTATTATAATAAATATAATATTTGCGAAAGTTATTGGTCCAATAACCTTCAATAACCTTTGAAAATGAAATTATTACAATAACCTCTAATATAAAAAATTTTCAGATATAATACAGCATTTGCTGATTATAATCTATCATTATATTTGTTACAAGAAAATAAATGGAGTCAGTTAGAAGAAATAAAAAAATTATTAGAGGTATAATTTATTTTAATATAATAATTTTAAATTATATTTTAAATTACAATATTATTTTATTTTTATAATAGTGTTTCAAAATTGCAACTTTAGAAATGAGCACAGCAAAACTTTCAACTCTTTGCCAAACTATTCCTGTTTATAATTATTTATTTGAAACTATTACTAAATTTCAAAAAAAAATAATCTTTCTTTTAGTATTGATGAGACTACCAATTTTGTTTTACAAAAATTAGAGCAGTCAATTTTTTCCAATTTATGAATAGAAATTTCTAGTTTATGAATTTTCACAAATAAGATATCCGATTTATGTATATTTGCATCATCAATAAGATTCTGATTTTTGTTTATTTGACCAGTGTTAATAAATGTATTGATTAGTATTAACTATACATGTTCCCAAAATTAATTTTGGATTTTTGAGGTATTTCGACTTTTTGAGATTTATGCAGAATCCATTCTATATATAGAAGTAAAAAAAGTACCTAGTTATGTGTATCTTTAATCAAAGAATAAATCTGGGTGGTCAAAAAATTTCAGATTTTAAGTAAAATAATTTCGTCTTCTATGAAAAACTATTTCGACTTTTTTCCCCAAAATACCAATTTTGGGGCCCCAAAATGATTTTGCGTGCAAGTATAGTGTTAACTACAAAATATCACAAGACAGTACTTCAAATGATATACATCAGAAATTATATAAAGACGTTCTAGTACGCTATAAATACAAAATATTGCGTTCGAAATACGCTGTTCTAGTACGCTATATGAATGGAAAGTCTTTATTACACACTAGAATGTTGTATTCTAGTACATTATATAAACATTAAGTGTTTAAATAATGCACTAGAATGTTGTATCCTAGTATGTTAGTGCCGTTCTAGTACGCTATATAAACAGTGTTTATATTACGCACTAGAATGTTTCTATTTAATTCTTGATGTAGTAGATAATATACATGTTTCTAAAATTGATTTTAGATTTTTGAAGTATTTCGTCTTTTTTAAATTTATGTAAAATTTATTCTAAATATAAAAGTAAAAAAAGTATTTAATTATATTTATCTTTAATTAAGGAATTTATCTGAGTCATCAAAAAATTGCGGGTTTTAAATAAAATAATTTTGTCTTTTATAAAAAACTATTTCAACTTTTTTCCTCAAAATAATTTAGTGTGCAAGTATAGTAAACAATTCAATACAAAAAAATTTAGTTATTATTAATAAAATACTTAATATTGATAATTTCTAAATAATAATAATCTTTTATTAATAGTAATTACAAATACAAAAAAAACTAATTTACAAATAAATTAGTTTAGTTACAAAAGGTCTTCTAAATAAAAGATAAAATCTTAATTAAAATCTAAACAAATTTAAAAGAATTTGAAAGGAATCTCCAAATGAATCACAAAATGAATTTACTTTTACTTTGGGCAAAAATCCATCTCTTATATAACTAATTTTTGGATCCTTTGGATTCTTTAGGTTTTTTAAATCCTTTAGGTCTTTTGAATCCTTTGAATTCTTTGGATCCTTTAGGTCTTTTGAATTCTTTGGGTCTTTATAATATATGTATAATTTATATATCAATTTGCTACTATCTATAGTAATTTATTACAATATATAATTACACTATATATGTTATCAAAACTAATTTGGTCTTGACTCAACTCTTAAAATTTCAATTTTTAATTACGTTTAACTTAACTAATTGTGTCAATTACTAATAAAAATCAAAATTTGCCTTGACTCAACTTCAATTTTTCTTGATTTTAATTGCATTTGACTCAATTTAATAGTTTTGACAACATGTATAAGTTATATTGTATAATTACATATTTGTATATCAATTTTGTTTTTGTATTACAGATAAGAAATAACTAATATAAATATAAATAAATAATGACTAAATAACCAATAATAATAATTAATATAAATTAATAATTTATAATAATAAATAAACTATATATTAGGAAATTTTAATAGGTGTAATATTCCGTAATTATTATGGACATAAAATTTTCATAATTTATATAGAGATTTTTTTATAATATTACATATATCTCTGAAAGATTTTAATACATAATAATTTATATACATGTCATTAAAACTATTGAATTGAGTCAGACACAATTAAAATTGAGAAAAATTGGAGTTGAGTCAAAGCAAATTTTAATTTTTACTAGTAATTGACGCAATTAGTTAAGTCAGACACAATTAAAAATTGAAATTTTAAGAGTTGAATCAAGGTCAAATTAGTTTTGATGACATATATATAATAATTTAGTTTATAAAATTACAGATTTCTTATGCCTCAAAAAAATTCCATAAGATTTTCATAATTTTATACGCATTTATTACATCTCAAAAAAAATTATACTTCGAAAAAAATTACATTTCAAAAAATTCAGAAAATTTTCAAAAACTTATTTATTTTTCAAATATGGCCATCAGGAATTTTATTTTAATTTAGCTAATCAAATCATGTTACACTTAAACAAGTGTGATAAAAAAAATTTATTTAACAATAAATATAATGTTTAAATTTTAAAAATTTAACATCTAAAATATTTTTTTTAAAAATTTAAAAAGAATAATAATAATAAAACTGTAGGAACAAGAATCATGAAGGCTAAATAATAATAACATTAGGAAATTTTAAAAGACGAAAATTTTCCGCATTTTTTTGAAAAGTTTTGAAGTGAAAATTTCTAGAAGATTTTTGCATAAAATTTGTGAAAATTTTTACTTTAAAAAATTTTCGAAAAACTTGCGTAAATTTTTGTAAATTTTCACAAAAATTTACAGAAATTTTTGGTTAAATAAAAAATGTTTTTTATTTTGTAACACAAAATAATCTTATTTATTTACTAAATAAATGATTTTGTTTCGAACTTTTTCAAAAATTATTATTCTTATGAAATTTTAGGATAAAAATTTTTGAAAATTTTTAAAAATTTATTTATTTCTCAAGTAAGTATATTGGTTTTTGACGAGGTTAAACGCTATTGCTATTCGTAAAATCTTTATTTGATGTGTCATCTGAAACTTCTTGAGTTCTTTTAATTATGTTAAACTAATGGATTAAGGTAGAGTTCCTATAAGAAAAGTTTTCAACGTTCTCTTTTCTTGATTAATACAACTCTTATACTATACATGTTGTCAAAACTAATTTGGCCTTGACTCAACTCTTAAAATTTTAATTTTTAATTACGTCTGACTCAATTAATTGTGTCAATCACTAATAAAAATCAAAATTTGCCTTGACTCAACTTCAATTTTTCTTAATTTTAATTGCGTCTGACTCAATTCAATAGTTTTGACGACATGTATATCTTATACTATGATGCATTGCCTTTTTCATGATTTTTTTCTGCGTAACAAGTAGTAGTTTAGCAGGTTATGTTCATAACTTTGCTGTTCTTTATTTTTTCTGTGATTTTTCAGAGTTTTAGGTAGTCGTTTAGCAGGTTATTCATAACCTTGCTGTTTAGAAGTAGGATACTCTCGGACGCTAATATGCTTATTTAAAAACAGTGCATAGTTTATTCAATACTGTTTCTAATATTTTTTTCTTTTCTTTTTCATTAGTATCGATTTAGAATTTTTAAAAATTTTTAATAAATTTTATTTTCTATTTTTTTTCAAATATTCAAATTAGATTACATCAGGAAATTTTAATAGGCAAAAATTTTTGCAATATTTTGCAATATTTTCATAATATTTTTGCAATATTTTGCAAAAATTTCTACAATATTTCACAATATTTCGTAAAATTTCCATAACGTTTTCGCAAAAATTTCCGTAACGTTTTGCTAAATTTATAAAATTTGCATTTATATACAGGTAAATTTTTTACATTTTATAATTTATTAATAATTATTATTTTATTGTAGTATTTCAAATATTATTATTATTTTATTTATATTAATTTTAATATTTACAAAAATTTTCGAAATATATAAATATTTAAAAATTAATTTTTTATTATTCCTCCTCACTTTTATTAATATTTATTATTTCATTATAATATTTGTCACTTTCGTCAGTTTCATAAGCTTCGTTAGCTTTATAAACTTTGTCACCTTTGTCAGCTTCGTCGTCATTATTATCGTTTTCTTCATCTTTTCTTATGGATTTTATTTTTTTTTTTTTTTTCGCGAGGTTTTGATTTTAGTAATTTTTTTATTACTTCAAGAACTACCAATTTTTTGGGAACTGCTAACTTTTTGGAAACTACTTCTAATTTTTTGGAAGAGTCAGATTCATATTTAAAACTTTCATTATTTTTAATTTTATTCTATTTTTTTAAAGTTTCGTTAGNCATTTTATAATTTATTAATAATTATTATTTTATTGTAGTATTTCAAATATTATTATTATTTTATTTATATTAATTTTAATATTTACAAAAATTTTCGAAATATATAAATATTTAAAAATTAATTTTTTATTATTCCTCCTCACTTTTATTAATATTTATTATTTCATTATAATATTTGTCACTTTCGTCAGTTTCATAAGCTTCGTTAGCTTTATAAACTTTGTCACCTTTGTCAGCTTCGTCGTCATTATTATCGTTTTCTTCATCTTTTCTTATGGATTTTATTTTTTTTTTTTTTTTCGCGAGGTTTTGATTTTAGTAATTTTTTTATTACTTCAAGAACTACCAATTTTTTGGGAACTGCTAACTTTTTGGAAACTACTTCTAATTTTTTGGAAGAGTCAGATTCATATTTAAAACTTTCATTATTTTTAATTTTATTCTATTTTTTTAAAGTTTCGTTAGTTTTCGAAAATTTTAAAAATCTGGCATAATATAGAATTTACTTACTAGATTTTTTAAAAGAACTGGTTTTATTATTTCTTTGGATATTTTGATGTTTTCATTATTTAGGTTAAGAATAATTTCTGCAATAAAAATCATCTAGGCGTATACGTGTTATCCAAATCCCAAATAATTTGGGATTTGGGACGCCAAAATGCACAAATTACTAGTATTTGGGATTTGGGATTTCGGCAAAAAATACTAATTATAATTTGGGATTTGGGATTTGGGATTTCAGCATTTGGGATTTCGGCATTTGGATTTCGAATTTGGGCGGCAGGTATATCTAGGCGATATTAGCTTGTTTAATTTTATTTTCATTTTTTATTTCTATTTGCCTTATTATATTATTTTATTAGCTGTTATTTTATTATTAAACTATAGTTACTGTTTTTATTTTATATGTGTCAAAACTTATTTCATTGTTAATTATTGTATGTTATCAAAATGTATTATAAAGTTAGCCATTGTTAATTAATTATGCAAATTTGTGATACAGAACATAGTATAGATTATACATGTCGTCAAAACTAATTTGGCCTTGACTCAACTCTTAAAATTTCAATTTTTAATTGCGTCTGACTCAACTAATTACGTCAATTACTAATAAAAATCAAAATTTGCCAGGACCCCGAGCAATCTATGAATAGGTCAGATAATACTAAATTAGGAAATAAGAAAGGAAAAATATAATTTTTGTAAGTAAATTTTTAAATTTTAATTAAAAATAAGCAACTTTTTAAAAATTTTACTATGATAGCTAAGCAAACTCTAATGTGACCTATTTATAGATTGCTCGGGGTCCTATTTGCCTTGACTCAACTCCAATTTTTTTTAATTTTAATTGCGTCTGACTCAACTAATTACGTCAATTACTAATAAAAATCAAAATTTGCCGGACCCCGAGCAATCTATGAATAGGTCAGATAATACTAAAGTAGGAAATAAGAAAGGAAAAATATAATTTTTGTAAGTAAATTTTTAAATTTTAATTAAAAATAAGCAACTTTTTAAAAATTTTACTATGATAGCTAAGCAAACTCTAATGTGACCTATTTATAGATTGCTCGGGGTCCTATTTGCCTTGACTCAACTCCAATTTTTTTTAATTTTAATTGCGTCTGACTCAATTCAATAGTTTTGACGACATGTATAGTATAGATCATAATCTAGAACATAGTACAGATCATAATTTAGAATTTTTTTTTTTTTTTTATTGTTCCAGTGAGATTTCGCCTCAAATTTATTAATTAAGAAAAGAGAAAGTTTTCTATAAAATTGTTACATAATATAAATTACACAACTTATCCTAATACTTTTTTACAAAATAAGACTCAGACTAACTCTAATTTAGAGACATGTCTGCAACCTACCGTCTGATAGCAACAGCTATTTTCAGTATGTTAAGGTTCTGTTTATACATGTTCCTAAAATTGATTTTGGATTTTTGAGGTATTTCGACTTTTTGAAATTTATACAGAATCTATTCTATATATGGAAGTAAAAAAAAATACCTAGTTATGTGTATTTTCAATCAAAGAATAAATTTGGGTGGTTAAAAAATTTCAGATTTTAAATAAAATAATTTTGTCCTTTATGAAAAACTATTTTGATTTTTTTCTCCAAAATTGCAATTTCGGGACCTTAAAATAATTTAGTGTGCAAGTATAGTCCTGCCGAACAACCTTGGATGTCACTTTGTCACAAAATTTTATGATAAAGCTGCCACTCGTATTATGAGCACACCTATTAACACAGTCATTATTCCCACAGCCAAGGTAAATACCTCCTCTGATACCTCTACAACAATGCAATTACAACAAATATTTCTAAAGAGCAAGGCAATAATAGATATAATTACTAAATTATACTAAATTCTAATCTATTTACAAAGGAAAATACAGATCGTATAAAAAACCTTAATAATTAACTATTATAAATGTGTAAAATCAAAGGGTTTACAAATAAGAAAATAATTGTTATTTTTATAAGGACTAAAAGGAAAAAAGAACATGTATTAACATGTATTACTAATTTCATCCCCAAAATTTCTTTCTATGTATCACTATATGTGGGTCAATTTTGTATTACTTAAGTTTCAGGGTCAAACTCATATTTCCAAATTCTCCACGAAAATTTGAAATTACTGTGTCACAAAAAAATTGTCTTCAGTTGGAATGTTAGTTTTCTAAAAACATACTTCTGTTAAGATAAAAATTACCATAATCCAACCGTCAGAAAATTCGTAAAGTTCATGTCGTCTAGTTATCACAATAGATAACACAGTTTTTAATTACACGAGATTCCAGTACTTTTATATTTCAGCCCCACTTCGTGAAATAATTATCCTTTCACTCAAGTAAAGCTTATTCTTTTGTTGAAACACGCCATTTTCAATGCAACATGAGTGGACTTAAGATAGGACCCAAGGTTCTAATGGTTTCTCAGGAAATGTATTTCTTTAAATGAGTTGAGCTTGGAGAAAGTATGGTGTGTCGTTACTTCCGTCTACCTCTTTTTGTCAGGTACGTATTTTACGTTTAATTGGTTAGGGAAAAGTTCTTCATAAACATTTATATTCACTCTCGAAACTATACAAACTTATGCGAACGAAAGTGGAAAGGAATTAAAATATAAGTTAATAACTTAAACCCAGACCCGAAGAGTTTTTACTAAAATTTTTTTTAAAAATTTTTGGTACAAGTGATAAGTGAAAAGAGTTATCATAATTTAGAACATACACTGGTCGAAAATTTATAAAACCTACACTTATCGGGTACCAGATAGGTGTAGTATCCGTGCCTAATATCGTACACATATCGGGTACCCGATAGGTATAAAAAATATTTTTTTACACATATCGGGTATCCGATAAGTGTGAAAAATGTTTTCTCACATCTATCGGGTACCCGATATGTGTACGATATTAGGCATGGATACTACATCTATCTGGTACCTGATAGGTGTAGGTTTTATAAATTTTCGACCAGTGATAGTTAAGATCATTAGATGGATCTACATAAGAATATACATTTGACATAGATGAGAACATAGATCAGAATATAAATTAACATGTATTTAAATGCTCAGTTTTCCTGGAGTCAGAAAGGTAGTGAAAAAATAATCTTTAATAAAGTATTGATCACACTATTGTAATTAACAAACTCATTTCTTGTGTAAAATAAATTGATTTTAGGAGAATTTCTTGTTAATTTTTATTAAACATCAGGAAATTTTTTATGTTGGAGGTTATTGTAATAATTTCATTTTCAAAGGTTATTGAAGGTTATCGGACCAATAACCTTCACAAATATTACGTTTATTATGATAAAGTGAAGGTTATTGAAGGTTATCGATATTAATAACCTCCAGAGTATTACGTTTTATTAATAAAAATGAAAGTTTTCAGTACCAATAATCTTCGTAAATATTACGTTTATGTTGGAGGTATTCGAAGGTTATCGGAGTGAAGGACTTTGAAGGCTTACATTTAAAAAAATTTATTGATGAAGTATTACATTTGGAAATTTTTTATATTGGAGGTTATTGTAATAATTTTGTTTTCAAAGGTTATTGAAGATTATCGGACCAATAATCTTTGCAAATATTACGTTTATTATGATAAAATGAAGGTTATTGAAGGTTATCAATATCAATAACCTCCGAAATATTACGTTTTATTAATAAAAATTAAGGTTTTTGGTACCAATAACTTTTGTAAATATTACGTTTATGTTGGAGGTATTCGAAGGTTATCGGAGTGAAGGACTTTGAAGGCTTACATTTAAAAAAATTTACTGATGTAGTATTCTTGGTGAATATATTTATAAAATTTCACCTTAAAGTTTTTTTCGAATAAATCTTCAATTATAAAACCTTTATTTTTTATATTTTTAATATAAAACTCTTGCAACTTTAGTACATTATGTATAATTGCTGTGTGATCTTTATATTTTGTTTTTCCTACTATTAGTTGTTTGTTATCTTGATTTTTTTGAAGGTGAATCCCAGTCAACAGCGATTTGTAAATTTGGAATATTTTTTTTCTTGGGCCAGATGTTTTTAATTATTTAAGTCATATAAGTATCTTTCTCATCTTCTTCAACTTTATCAAATAATTTTCGAAAATTGTTTAAAATAGTAGAGTTCTTTTTCCACGCACTAATTTTCGAGGCTTCTGCTACGATGTTTATGGTTGTCAAATTGTATGTTTTCAGTGAAATAAAAAATCAATCAGTGTCGAGTTCGAGGCAGATTGAAGTTAATTAAAATGATTCGAAAGAAATATGAAGAGTTCTATAACTTAATATATTCCGAATTCAACGTTTTATATATCTTTTGGGGTTTTACAGTTTAATGCTTTTAATGTAATAAGATATCAATTAGCGCCGAGCTTGAAGCAGATTGAATACTTTAAATGAATAAAATAAACGAAATACTTTACAGTTTGAAGAAATTTACATTTCCCCAAGTCCTGAACCTAGCGGTATTTATGCATCTTTTGGGGACACCTTCAATGCAGAGGGCTACATTTTTGGTCATCATGGGTTGTGGTTATCCTTACTTAGCAATATATCTGAGAATAACTTATCATTAAAAGCGGCATACTATTTCAATATAACAATCAAATGCATTGGTGACTCAAATAGTTTTAAAACACCAATCGTTAGGGTTTTTCTTTATTATTTCATTCAAAACGTAAGACTTGTTTGACATATTAAGCAAATATAATCAACTCTTAAACGTTTAGGGTTAAATACAGAGTTGTTTGCTTTTGATATAATAGAATATCAATCGACGTCGAGCTCGAGGTAGATTGATTTAACAATAAATTCACAAGGAAGATAGCGTTTTAAAGATTTTTCAAGTTTTTTAGGCAAGAAAAAAGATTAAAGTAAGAGTTCTGAAATAACTTCCTTATCTCCCGAACCCGACACATTATATAGCTTTTGGTCCACATATGAGTTGTTAGAGGGCGGGACCATAACAAGACAAAGTAAGGTTAATTGGCGCTATATTCGAGATAGACTATCATCAAAAGCAATCATACCAGTTATAAACAACAAAGAAACGTATGGGTAGTTCAAAGTTAATTTAATAACAGCTAAACACCAATTGTATAATCTTCTCTTAAATTTTTTGATTAAGTACATGCTCAGTCCGTCAAATAAAGAAGGTGCGGAACGCACGCTTGTTTCATCGTCAACTCTTTAATAAACGAGGAGATGAATCGGAAAAACTACCGAAATTAAATAAATTTAATCAATGACGGTATAACCCAAAATAAGTAATATTTAATTATAGAATTGTCGAATTAGGGTTTCCTTTGGAAACCCTAATTCAGCAATTCTTAATTAACAAATTAATTTATTTTAATTGGAGTTAAATACAGAATTGTTTGCTTTTGATGTAATAGAATATCAATCAACGTCGAGCTCGAGGTAGATTGATTTAACAATAAATTCATGAGGAAGATAGCGTTTTAAAGATTTTTCAAGTTTTTTAGGCGAGAAAAAAGATTAAGGTAAGAGTTCTGAAATAACTCCTCTATCCTCCGAACCCGACACATTATATACTTTTTGGGAAAGCATATGAGTTGTTAGAGGGCAGGACCATAACAAGACAAAGCGATCTTAATTAGCAGTATATTCGAGATAAACTATCATCAAAAGCAATCATACCAATTATAAACAACAAAAGTTCGTATGGGTAGCTTAAAGTTAATTTAATAACAGTTAAAACCAATCGTATAATCTTCTCTTAGATTTTCAATTAAGTACACGCCCTAGTTCGTCAAAATAAGAAGGCGTGGAATGCACGCTTGTTTCATCGTCAACTCCTTAATAAACGAGAAGACGGATTAAAATAACTACCGAGATTAATTAAATTTAATTAATGACGGTATAACCCAAAATAAGTAATTAACAAATTAATTTATTTTAATTGGAGTAACATTTAATATAAAATTCATCCAATTTAGGAAAACAAGACCAGAATCTTAGGGTTTCGTGAATTTCGGAATGGAAAAACAATTTTCCGAATAAGGAAATCCCGCAGCAGTTGTCCTACCAATTCATGTGACATTGCCGACACCTGGTCCGAGCAAGCTCGATCACCGGATGTCGATTATTTCGATCATGTCGATCGATACTATACTTGCACGCAAAATTATTTTGGGGCCCCGAAATTGCAATTTTGGGGAAAAAAGTCGAAATAGTTTTTCATAGAAGATGAAATTATTTTACTTAAAACCCGAAATTTTTTGACTACCCAGATTTATTCTTTGATTGAAGATACACATAACTGGGTACTTTTTTTACTTCTATATATAGAATAGATTCTGCATAAATCTCAAAAAGTCGAAATACCTCAAAAATCCAAAATCAATTTTGGGAACATGTATAATCGATACATGACTTCTAACCAAATGACTTTCACGTGAGGTCCATTCATTGGACAACGTGANTCAATGACGGTATAACCCAAAATAAGTAATATTTAATTATAGAATTGACAAATTAGGGTTTCCGAAGGAAAACCTATTTTGGCAATTCTTAATTAACAAATTAGTTTATTTTAATTGGAGTAACATTTAATATAAAATTCATCCAATTTAGGAAAACAAGACCGGAACCTTAGGGTTCCGTGAATTTCGGAACGGAAAAACAATTTACCGAATAAGGAAATTCCGCAGCAGTTTTCCTACCAATTCATGTGACATTGCCGACACCTGGTCCGAGCAAGCTCGATCACCGGATGTCGATTATTTCGATCATGTCGATCGATACTATACTTGCACGCAAAATTATTTTGGGGCCCCGAAATTGCAATTTTGGGGAAAAAAGTCGAAATAGTTTTTCATAGAAGATGAAATTATTTTACTTAAAACCCGAAATTTTTTGACTACCCAGATTTATTCTTTGATTGAAGATACACATAACTGGGTACTTTTTTTACTTCTATATATAGAATAGATTCTGCATAAATCTCAAAAAGTCGAAATACCTCAAAAATCCAAAATCAATTTTGGGAACATGTATAATCGATACATGACTTCTAACCAAATGACTTTCACGTGAGGTCCATTCATTGGACAACGTGATTTGAGATTGATTAACTCAAATTTTCTAGGGTTATGACGATCACAAGACATGTGATTTATCAAAAAGGATAAATTGAATCTGAATTTGAATTAGATGAATTTCCTTTTTGAGCGATTCCTATTAGGAAATTCTGCAGAATTTCTAATTGGGCGATCCATTTCTGGAAAGAGCGACCCAACCCTTGTGATTTAGGGTTAGGGTTAGGGTTTTACAGTTTAATGCTTTTAATGTAATAAGATATCAATCAGCGCCGAGCTCGAAGCAGATTGAATACTTTAAATGAATAAAATAAACGAAATACTTTGCAGTTTGAAGAAATCTACATTTCCCCAAGCCCCGAACCCAGCGGTATTTATGTATCTTTTGGGGACACCTGCAACGCAGAGGGCTACATNCATGAGTTGTGGTTATCCTTACTTAGCGATACATCTGAGAATAACTTATCATTAAAAGCGGCATACTATTTTAATATAACAATCAAACGTATTGGTGACTCAAATAGTTTTAAAACACCAATCGTTAGGGTTTCTCTTTATTGTTTCATTGAAAACGGAAGACTTGTTTGACATATTTAACAAATATAATCAACTCTTAAACGTTTAGGGTTTGATTTCTAAAAATAGAGAACCAAACGGATTGAATTCCGAAATTAAATGCATAATTTAATAAACGGAACACCCTAAAATGGGAATGATTAATTAAAGTTTATTAATTAAATAAGACTAATTTAGTTAACAACGAGGATTAGGGTTTTTCCGAAGGAAAAACTCTAATCCGAAGTTGACTAAATACGGTCAATTCCGAAATTAGTCAGCGATCCCATGTGGGAGCACGTGTTGACCAAAAAAGGTAAGAAAACAACAAAACCTTAGGGTTTCGTGACTTCCGGTTAAGGAAAAACATTTTTCCCCTTATGGAAATTCCGCAGTATTCCGACCAAACAAACATGTGACGATCGACAATCGGGTCGATGTCGTGACCTCGGGATCCGACTGTCGATCACATGTGACTTCTAACCTGTGACACTCACGTGGCGAGACCTCATTGGTCCGCGTGACTTCCGATCTCCCACCCGACTCGATTAGGGTTAGGGTTAGGGTTAAATCGAAGTTTCTAGAAGATTTCCTAAAAAGGATAAATTAAATCTAAATAAGGATAAATTAATTTCCTTTTTAGACGAATTTCCTTTTTGGGCGATACCAAAATAGAAATACCGCAGTATTTCCTTTTTGGGCGATTTCTAAAATGGAAATTCCGCAGAATTACCAAAATGGGACGACCCCCGATTAGGGTTAAGAGCCGACCTCCGACCTAACCCCTGGTTAGGGTTAGGGTTAACCTACACCCCCCGGTTAGGGTTAGGGTTAGGNTTGTTTGCTTTTGATGTAATAGAATATCAATCGACGTCGAGCTCGAGGTAGATTGATTTAACAATAAATTCACGAGGAAGATAGCGTCTTAAAGATTTTTCAAGTTTTTTAAGCGAGAAAAAAGATTAAAGTAAGAGTTCTGAAATAACTCCCCTATCCCCCGAACCCGACACATTATATAGCTTTTGGCCCACATATGAGTTGTTAGAGGGCAGGACCATAACAAGACAAAGTAAGGTTAATTGGCGCTATATTCGAGATAAACTATCATCAAAAGCAATCATACCAGTTATAAACAACAAAAGAACGTATGGGTAGCTCAAAGTTAATTTAATAACAGCTAAACACCAATCGTATAATCTTCTCTTAGATTTTCAATTAAGTACACGCCCCAGTCCGCCAAATAAAGAAGGCGCGGAACGCACGCTTGTTTCATCGTCAACTCCTTAATAAATGAGGAGACGAATCAAAGAAACTACCGAAATTAATTAAATTTCATCAATGACGGTATAACCCAAAATAAGTAATATTTAATTATAGAGTTGACAAATTAGGGTTTCCGAAGGAAAACCTATTTTGGCAATTCTTAATTAACAAATTAGTTTATTTTAATTGGAGTAATATTTAATATAAAATTCATCCAATTTAGGAAAACAAGACCGGAACCTTAGGGTTCCGTGAATTTCGGAACGGAAAAACAATTTTACCGAATAAGGAAATTCCGCAGCAGTTTTCCTACCAATTCATGTGACATTGTCGACACCTGGTCCGAGCAAGCTCGATCACCGGATGTCGATCATTCCGATCATGTCGATCGACACATGACTTCTAACCAAATGACTTTCACGTGAGGTCCANGGACCATAACAAGACAAAGTAAGGTTAATTGGCGCTATATTCGAGATAAACTATCATCAAAAGCAATCATACCAATTATAAACAACAAAGGAACGTATGGGTAGCTCAAAGTTAATTTAATAACAGCTAAACACCAATCGTATAATCTTCTCTTAGATTTTCAATTAAGTACACGCCCCAGTCCGCCAAATAACGAAGGCGCGGGACGCACGCTTGTTTCATCGTCAGCTCCTTAATAGATGAGGAGACGAATCAAAGAAACTACCGAAATTAATTAAATTTCATCAATGACGGTATAACCCAAAATAAGTAATATTTAATTATAGAATTGACAAATTAGGGTTNTCATTGGACAACGTGACTTGAGATCGACAAACCCAAATTTTCTAGGGTTATGACGATCACAAGACATGTGATTTATCAAAAAGGATAAATTGAATCCGCTTTAAGCGAATTTCCTTTTTGGGCGATTCCTATTAGGAAATTCCGCAGAATTTCCTAATTGGGCGATCCCATTTCTGAAAGATCGACCTAACCCATGTAATTTAGGGTTAGGGTTTAGGGTTACCATAAAAGGAAAATTAGGGTTAGGGTTACCATAAATGGCAAGCCTATTACCTAATTTAGAAATTATGATTTCCTTTTTAGGAATCTAGGGTTAGGGTTAGGGTTAGGAANTTCCTAATTAGGAAATTAGGGTTACCAAATCCGTAGATTAGGGTTACCTAATTAAGTAATTAAGAAATCCTAGGGATTACCAAATATGGAAAGTTAGGGTTAGGGTATTTCCATATAAGGTAATACTATTAGGTTAGGGTTAGGGTTAGGGTTAGGGTTTCGGGGTTAGGGCCCCCGACGTAGGGATATCTACGCCGGGGGGCGTAGATATCAAACCCAAACACTAAATATTATTGTACAGTATTGTACGTGTTATCGGAAGTCTGAATTGCTCCTCCATGAAAATGGAAGGGTAGACAAAGTCAATACCCTCCAGACGCATTTAGACAGACGACTTTAACGCTTTAGAAAGAGAAGAATAAATCGAGCGTCCTTTTCTAACTGGAAAGATGTATTTGCAATTAGAATCGGGGTTCGTCGCTTGATAAAGACGTATGATAGAAGATAATCCGCGCGCAACAAGAGGCCTAGCGCTGTCATTATCTAGTGGGATAATCACCCATTTGTCATACTTAGAAGAATCATCTTTATAAAAAGGTGAATTTAACCTAATAGCTTCCCGCCTCTCTTGGTGAGGCTTGGCACCAGTCAATAAATCCGCTCTGTCTCGATAGTCATTAAGAATAAGTTTATTATTGATAAAACGAGACGGATATGAACGACGTGTAAGAAATCTTTTGAACTTTTCCAAAGATCGGTTATAATCAGATTCTTTGTCATTATTTCGTATCAAGCGGATATTCTCACCCTGTAACCAATTATAGATATAAGCAGGGGGGTAGAAAGTCTCAGGGTCCGTATAAATGTGTTTATTTAAAGGTTTATCATAAAGCGAAAAAACTAACGTCTTTTGTTTAGAACCTTTAGCCCTGGCCCATTTAATGTTAAGGTCCAAAAAAGGAATATTAACATTAAGTTGAGTAATAACTGGACCTCCATCAAAGCCGATGTTTGTCATATGAAGACCTTCTGAAGCGTCTTCAACGGCAACCAGGAAAGTAGTACCTGGGAAATCGAAAGAAACAGTATGACTCGGGTTGGAGTCAGAATCATCTTTCTGTTCTGGTGGAGGGGAGGAAATCATGAAGACATCATCCAAATAACGGAAATATCGAACATTTAATCCAGGATATAATCGTGCCAAATTATCAAATTTGCTAAAGACATCATACTCTATAGCAATCATAAATAGATTAGCAACGACCGGCGATAGTGGACTTCCCATGGGTAGACCCCTTCTTTGAAGGTAAAGTTTGTCATCGTAAGAAACAAATGACGTACTAAAAACCCATTTCATAACTTCGAAGATAAAATCAAATTCAACAAAGCTAGGTATATCGGAAATCTTACGTAAAGCCTGAAAATAATCTCTGATTTTAATGATAGCTGCTTTTTGACCTATATTATTGTACATGTCGCGAATGTCAGCTGTCTGAATCTGAGCATTTTTAGGGAAAGTGTTGCCTTGAATATTTATCAAAGATAAAGAGTTTTCTAAGACATAAGAACTACATTCCTCAACATAAATTTGGAGTTTAGTCGCAACCCATTTAGCAGCCTTAGTATTAATCCAGTTGTGTACTGGAGAAATGAACCTCATCTTGAGAGGTTTTTTATGTACTTTCACAAGACCGTAAATTTGAGGAAGGGATTTCGCGTTCTCATCCCATAAATCAAAGAAGTCAGGGATATTAACACCCCGATTCTTAGAAGCAGTAAGAATAATTTTCATAAGACGTGTACTATGTGCATTGATTCCGGGTTGGGAAACTTCACTTTTATTCATCTTTTCGAAATTGGTTGTATTATTCAAAAAGTTACTCATTTGCTCTTTGTACCAATCACGATTAACAATAGTTAGTCCGAGATTTTTATCAGCGAGCACGACAAAAACATTATTTACTAAAGACCAAGTGAAAACACGTTCACATTTTAAATTTAATTTAAAAATTTCATGGTATTTACGATTGAACGAAGGAATTTTATTAAAGATATTATAATTAATACAAAAAGTAAATAAATCTAATTCCTTTAATTTTTTTTGTTTTGATGCCCCCTCTTCCGATTTTTCTGCCCTTTCGGCAAGTTCCTTGACGGCGAGGGACCAGCTCCTTGATGCTTGCTGAAAAGAGCAAGGATAAGAGAGTTGGAAATTAGCACCTTTGTTCAATAATGAGTAAACATAAGAAGGGATAACTTGATCCGGAATGGTAGAAACATTGTTAACAAATACCTTCCGCCCTGCCCTTTGGGTTTTGGGGAGGGAGCCTTCTGGTTGGGTTTTGGCTTGGAGGAGGACTTCCTCGAGTTTCGCTGCCCCTTTCCTTTCCCTCCTGCACTTTTGTTTCTGTGCCGTTTTGGAGGGGGGTTGACTTTTTGTTTTTTCTTTGGGGGAGCCCGGGGTTTTATTATGGCGTATTGAGCGCGTTCCGCCGGTTCGTAAGCCATTATCGTATCTCCATCCGAGCCAGCCTTTCTTTTCTTCGTCTGTAATAAATTCAGAACGAGATTGAAGGAAACCCACATGGGGTAATTTAGGATAAGAGGTTCTAATATGACTACAAATATCACTCATAACAATGCTGATGCCTGTACTTACCAGGGCCGGAGCCGCGGCTTTAAGTTTGAGCGTATCAATAAAGTTGGTGAGGAAACGGACGTTGTTGTCCATTAATAGAGCTTCTGCCGTCGAAGGGGTATAAGTGGCGACATCCAGAGGCGTACCCTGGTCTTGAGAAGCTTTATTGCAGAAGATTTGTTTCATTTCTGCCGCAAATCTTTCTACAAGGGAGGCCAATTTATCGCGGGCCTGTTGCACATGTTTCTTCGGCATGAAAGTCGCAACAGGAACAAGGGCGTCATGGATGTGCTGGTTAAGAGTTAAAAGCTCTTCTTTTTTCATTGCCCCTTCAAATTTGAGATCGAGGGAATGCAGCCCACCAGGTTTCATGTCACCGATGTCCGCCACACGCTTGGTGTGTTTGGCGAGAGCTGCGAAAGCATTACGTGCCATATTTTTGTAATCTTTCAATTTAATGTGTTCGATGAACACAGCAGCAGGCAAAATCTGAGCACCAGTTGCAGCGGCGACGGAGGTGCGTTCACCTCCTTGGTCGACGAACGCAACTTGCATAACATTTGCTGAAGTAGCAGCAGCAGCAGCAGCAATATTAATGTTGTTGTTGTTGTTGGAAGACATGTTTATTTTTAATTTTAACAAAGTAAAAGTAAAGATGTGGGAGATTTGTTGTTTGGTATGATGTGGTTAGGGTTAAATACAGAATTGTTTGCTTTTGATGTAATAGAATATCAATCGACGTCGAGCTCGAGGTAGATTGATTTAACAATAAATTCACGAGGAAGATAGCGTCTTAAAGATTTTTCAAGTTTTTTAAGCGAGAAAAAAGATTAAAGTAAGAGTTCTGAAATAACTCCCCTATCCCCCGAACCCGACACATTATATAGCTTTTGGCCTACATATGAGTTGTTAGAGGGCGGGACCATAACAAGACAAAGTAAGGTTAATTGGCGCTATATTCGAGATAAACTATCATCAAAAGCAATCATACCAATTATAAACAACAAAGGAACGTATGGGTAGCTCAAAGTTAATTTAATAACAGCTAAACACCAATCGTATAATCTTCTCTTAGATTTTCAATTAAGTACACGCCCCAGTCCGCCAAATAAAGAAGGCGCGGGACGCACGCTTGTTTCATCGTCAGCTCCTTAATAGATGAGGAGACGAATCAAAGAAACTACCGAAATTAATTAAATTTCATCAATGACGGTATAACCCAAAATAAGTAATATTNCGAAAGCATTACGTGCCATATTTTTGTAATCTTTCAATTTAATGTGTTCGATGAACACAGCAGCAGGCAAAATCTGAGCACCAGTTGCAGCGGCGACGGAGGTGCGTTCACCTCCTTGGTCGACGAACGCAACTTGCATAACATTTGCTGAAGTAGCAGCAGCAGCAGCAGCAATATTAATGTTGTTGTTGTTGTTGGAAGACATGTTTATTTTTAATTTTAACAAAGTAAAAGTAAAGATGTGGGAGATTTGTTGTTTGGTATGATGTGGTTAGGGTTAAATACAGAATTGTTTGCTTTTGATGTAATAGAATATCAATCGACGTCGAGCTCGAGGTAGATTGATTTAACAATAAATTCACGAGGAAGATAGCGTCTTAAAGATTTTTCAAGTTTTTTAAGCGAGAAAAAAGATTAAAGTAAGAGTTCTGAAATAACTCCCCTATCCCCCGAACCCGACACATTATATAGCTTTTGGCCTACATATGAGTTGTTAGAGGGCGGGACCATAACAAGACAAAGTAAGGTTAATTGGCGCTATATTCGAGATAAACTATCATCAAAAGCAATCATACCAATTATAAACAACAAAGGAACGTATGGGTAGCTCAAAGTTAATTTAATAACAGCTAAACACCAATCGTATAATCTTCTCTTAGATTTTCAATTAAGTACACGCCCCAGTCCGCCAAATAAAGAAGGCGCGGGACGCACGCTTGTTTCATCGTCAGCTCCTTAATAGATGAGGAGACGAATCAAAGAAACTACCGAAATTAATTAAATTTTATCAATGACGGTATAACCCAAAATAAGTAATATTTAATTATAGAATTGACAAATTAGGGTTTCCGAAGGAAAACCTATTTTGGCAATTCTTAATTAACAAATTAGTTTATTTTAATTGGAG
>PQFF01000259.1:590369-611732 GCA_003547095.1 Diversispora epigaea | reverse complement strand
CAACCAGTTAGTAAATTATATATATTTTTTAATATTTTTATTATTATAATCTTAAATATAACAGATAATTTTTTTATTTTTTTAAGGCTGGGTTTCATTTTATAAACAAACATGGGTCATTAGTTCTTTAAACAAAACCATGTCTAAAATTGATAATGAAATTTGGATTACAGTACCAAACAATACAAATGTAGCAGAAGCTACTCATGCATTAAGCAATCGTCGTGGAAAAAATCTAAAACTAATAACAGCAATCAAACAGTATTTATAATATTTTTATTTATTTTTTTTTAATTAAAATTCAAAGTTATTACAAATTAAATTAAATATGATTAATTTATTAGGGGATATAAATTAGACAAAGAAAGATTAATTGCCATTAATAATAACAACAAATACAATATACCTTTTCGTGGAAGAGACAAAGGTTCTATAGTTCGAAAAGTTTCATCAAATAAACGTCAAGGTAAATTATTTTTATTAAATAAGTTTGAAATTATATAATAAAATAAACTAATGTTTTGTTTTATTAATTCTATATTTAATTTATTTATTAGCTAATAAACTGATCAAAAAAGCAAAAACAACTTTTTCTAAACGTAAACAAAATGAAAATGCAAGTTCCAGTAAGAAAAAACTTAAAAAAACTATTACAATTGAATCTGATATTGAAGATAATCAAAATGAAGATAATCAAAATCAAGAAAATATTGAATTTCAAGAAAAAGTCATGGCTTTAAAAGAGCGTCAGCTTACATTAAGAGAAAGGGAAGCTAAAATTCGTGAAATAGAATTGAATAATCTTATAAAAGAAAAAGAATTAAATAATAATTAAATAATAGTTTAATAATAATAATTGTATATAGGTAAATATTAAATAATAGTTTAATAATATATATATATTGAAATTATAATAATTAAATAATTAATAAATACATAAATTTTTTGGCAAATTATAAATATTTTGGAGTGAGGCTCAGTTGGTTAAAAAAAAATTTATTTCTGTAAATAATATTTTTTAAGTCAAATTACAAATTTCAAATTGAGTACTGAAATTTTTTCATACACATTTATACAAGTGTACTAAAATTTTTGTACACATTTGTACAATTTACAACTGTATACGGCTTCATTAAGTACACCGTACTCAACTTCAATTTTTAGGGTGTACACTGTCGCGTGCCCTTTACGACAATGTTCTGAAGGTTAAAGAATCTTTCCTAACAAAAACTATCCTACAAGTTAAGTAATATCGTGCTGCTTCGGGAGATCCTCTTGATCAATCCACAGCAAATTACTAAGTTAGGTAAGAGAGGCAAAGGTGAGTGAGTTCTTTATTGTGACGGGGTCTTTTACACGCCAAGTTAGTTTGTATTACTTGTGCAAAGCGTATATGTAAAAGGTTTAAACAGCGATAAAATATACAAAGGTTTCAATAAAATGATAACTTTATTAAATAATAATGCGGGATAATATATATGTAAAGATAATAAATAAGGATAAATAATATAAAGAATTTAAGAATATAAAATAGAATAAGAATTAAAAGAACTAAAGGAATTAAAAGACTTATAAAACTAAAGGTAAACTATAAAACTAAACTGAACTCTAACTTCAAACTTCTCTCGAACTCAATCTAAAAAGGACCTGTATTTATATCTTCTCAGACACTTCCAGCGTCACAGATAACCTTACCATTCCTTCCTTTGGATTGGTTCCTTTCCTAATAACACAATTTCCTTTATCTTTACAAGTATTTACCTGAGTATTTCCCTAGGTATCGTACCTGAGTATATACCTAGGTAAATTTCATAGTGATAATCCTTCAAATGTAGTACTTACTAATCGGTACTACAGATCTACTCTATTTATAATTTCAAAGATAATACATATAAGAATAAATATATAACTAAATAATAATAAATATCAATAAATATCAATGCATGGTGTCACAACATTTCTTCCTTTAATTTCGAGCTCCTGCGAGATGCTCGATTCCTTTTCTATATTTCCTAAAAATGAATATCTAATTTGCAAAATTTCCTTTAGAAATTTCTCGAATAATGTTAAGTATTAAATACTTATCTAATGATATCTTCCCCCCCTTTTTTTTTTACTCTTATAATATGTATACTCCTTTTTTTTTTTTTTCCATTTTTGATTAACAAAGGATAATATTATGGCGTAAACCAATTTTGGTTTATCACTTTAATCTATACAGAAATTTTTCCAATTTTGTATATCATGTGTATACATTTTTTCATCAATCTCATGTTTTCCATGTGTTTTATATTGTTTTGAAATATTTCTTGTTGTTAACTTGTAATTTTCTCATTTCGATAAATAACATTTCTATTTAATCTTACTAGAACTTTCTAATTATTACTAAAGCAAATATTTTACACATGTTTTCTAACATATTTTTATATTCTCCTCATGTTTTTCACGTTTTCTTCTAAAAATACTTTTCAAATTTTCCCTTACTCAAATCTTCTTTTCCTAATACAGAATTTTTTTGTTTTGAATTTTCCCATCTATTTTATTTTGAACTTCAGAATATTCCCACCAAAAGTTTTCGCACATTTATTTAAGAAGTTGATATTTAAAGCTTCTTCTTTAATTTCTCTAATACTATACTTTATTTTCCTATTACCCGTAAGTTAAACTTACTTAGCACTTTTCTGGTATTCTCAAGTAATTTATGGAAATATTGTTGCCCTTTGTCAAGCTGGTGGTATGGGTTTAACATGAGTGACCCAGCTTCCCCTAATGAAAGAGATATTAAAAGACTTTGCACTTGATGTTATGTCGTTGAAAGCTCGTCGTGGCCTCTTTTTGAGAACGTTCCTGCATATCATCATATGTTCTTGAAGGAAAAATACTAAGTTGTAATTTGTTTATTACTTCAGATATATTAATGACTAGGGAAAGCCTTAGACGTCGTAACGCAAGAAGATTTCCTCAAATTGCTGTAACTTATAATTTCTATCATGTTGTTATTATAACTAGTTTATAGTTTTACTTATTTACTCAATTTATTTTAATAGAGCATCACTTCTCGTCGTCGTAGAGGAATCGTGAATATTTTAAATCAAGAATATACTCGCTCCATTATTAATCCTGTAGCTACTCGTCGATCTGTTCAATTACTGGTTAATCGTATTCGGCATTTGGAACATGCCTTAAATCTGGCTCTCTTTCCCAATCGTCCTCTTGTTCCAACTCCTAATAATCTTCCATCTTTTCCTGATACACGTTCTGCTGATTATCCCACTGACCTAGATCCCTTTTAGTTCTTTTCTTGATATTTGTCACATGATGTTAATTAGCTAAATTTATTTTTATATAATTTGATATTAATATTTAAATTTTAATTTTTTTTTAGCCTTAGTTTAGTTTCGCCGTGTGCGCTATGAGATTCGTTGATTAGCCGCGGGGTATAGTAATGTGCGCTACTTCCATAGCCGTCTTGCCAATTTCCTGGGACTTTCGTTTTATTTCCCAATTTACTTTTCCTTTTATTCGTCGTGTGCGCTATGAGGTATCCTTTTTGGTGACAATGATTAGCCGCGGGGTTGGAGATGTGCGCTACTTCCATAGCCGTCCGCCCATTTTTCCTAGGACTTTTTATTTTGAATGTTTAATTATTTTGTAGCGACGGAGGCCGACTTTCCCTTTAAAAATCCGTACGTATATTATTATTATTAATTTTTTTTTTTTTTTTTTTTTTTTTTTTTTTATTTTTTTTTTTTTTTTTTTTTTTTTTTTTTTACTATGANTTTTTAGCCTTAGTTTAGTTTCGCCGTGTGCGCTATGAGATTCGTTGATTAGCCGCGGGGTATAGTAATGTGCGCTACTTCCATAGCCGTCTTGCCAATTTCCTGGGACTTTCGTTTTATTTCCCAATTTACTTTTCCTTTTATTCGTCGTGTGCGCTATGAGGTATCCTTTTTGGTGACAATGATTAGCCGCGGGGTTGGAGATGTGCGCTACTTCCATAGCCGTCCGCCCATTTTTCCTAGGACTTTTTATTTTGAATGTTTAATTATTTTGTAGCGACGGAGGCCGACTTTCCCTTTAAAAATCCGTACGTATATTATTATTATTAATTTTTTTTTTTTTTTTTTTTTTTTTTTTTTTACTATGATACTTTTAACATCATGTGATAGGTATAAAGGAAATAATTAAATTTCTATACTATGTAATATTATTATTTCTCTAATGTAATATTTATAAAAATATATGTAAATAAATAAAAGTAATTATATTAAATTATTGTTTTGATATATATATTAATTTCAAAGATATCTTAATAAAAATAAATAATCTATAAATTAAATATGTCTTTAAATCTGGATTAGTTTGTATGTTTTAATAAATATGTAAAAAGGATTAATATAAGAAAGAAAGTAAGCTATCTACTGGGCTAGTTTCTAATCTTGAGAGCGCATCTGCATTTGTATGATCACTTCCTTTTCGTTTGATAATGGTATAAGGGTCATATTCTGACAAATGAATTATCCATCTGGCGAGTCGTCCTTTAGGTTGTTTATGTTTCTTTAACCAAGGTATAGCTTCATGATCTGTCACTATACTGAATTCATGTCCTTGTAGAAAATGGTGAAAGTACTTGGTAGCCCAAATAATGGCGAGGCATTCCTTCTCAGTCACAGTATAATTTCGTTCGGCGTCATTTAATATTCGGCTGGCATAAGCAATAACATGTTCTCTTTTGTTGTCATCTACCTGAGCTAGGACAGCTCCAACAGCATAATCAGAGGTGTCAGTGTGTAAAATAAAAGGTCTAGCAAAGTCAGGGTAAATTACAATGGGTTGTGTCGTTAAACAGGTTCTCAAATGTTCAAAGGCTGCTTGGCAAGTATCCGTCTAGCGGAAGGTTTCATTTTGTTTTGTTAAGTCATACAAAGGTTTAGCTATTTTGGAGAAATCCTTGATAAATCTCCTATAATATGAGGCAAGTCCTAGAAAAGATCTTACTTTTCTTTTGGTATTTGGTTGTGGACATTCTTTGATTTTTTCTACCAAAGTTGGGTTGGGTTTTATTCCTTCTTCTGAGACCATATGTCCCAAGAAAAGTATCTGTTTTCTAAAGAAATCACACTTATCAGGATTTAGCTTTAGTCCTGCCTTTATTAAAAGCTGTAGAACTTGTTCAAGATGAACACAGTGATCTTCAAGTGATTTGGAATAGATGATAATATCATCCATGTACACTAGAGCAAACTTCCAAGTGATGTCATAGAACACATTATCCATCAACCTTTGGAAAGTAGCGGGAGCATTCATTAAACCGAAGGGCATTACTGTAAATTCATAAGTTCCAAATTTAGTGCTGAAGGCAGTCTTCTCTTGGTCCTGAGCATTCATTGCAACTTGCCTGAATCCAGAAGTCAAGTCTAGAGTTGAAAAGTATCGACAGTGAGCGAGAGCATCTAGCATATCAGAGATTTTTGGGAGTGAATATGCATCTGGTTTTGTCACTTTATTCAGTTGTCGGTAATCTACCACCAGTCTTAATTTTCCATTTGCTTTTCCAACTACCAAGGCAGGTGAAGTCCATGGGCTATGTGAAGGTACAATAAGTCCTTGTTGTTTAAGGCGTTCTATTTCTTCCTTTATAAAAGACTCGTGTTTGGGGGACATCCTATAATAGTGTTGTTTTATTTCTCTTGCATCACCTGTATCAATGTGATGAGTTACTATGTTAGTGCGACCTAATTGAGTTAAATCTTTGGCTACTGCTTGTGGATATTTCTCCAAGATGTCTTGAACAATAAAATTATATTCATTTTGGGCTAATTCTTCTGCTCCCCCAGATACTAATAAGGATTGGGCATTGCGGATTTCTTGTATAGGGATAGTGTGGATAGTTTCCCATCGGGACTATTCATTGTAACAATCTACACATCTATCACTTCCTGTATGTAAGTGTTGTTGGCACCAGCAATTTTTATCAGGTCCTTCAAACCAATGTTTTATCTGATGTCTGTACTTCTGATTTGTTAGCCAAGGATTAAATTGACGGTTCATGTAATCATATTCTTGCCATGTAAAAGTTTCATGGTCTACCTCAATTCCCCAAGGAGTAAATTTGTAGAAGTGTTGATCAGGACTTTCCTCTTCATTCATTACTAATACTAAATTTGTATTATCTTCGTCTTCTTCTTCATCATCATCTTCATAATCTTCCTCATCAGATTCTTCCTCTTCATTTTCTTCTTGAACCGGTAAAGGTGCAGTAGAATTTCTGCAAGAGACTTGCGCTCTTCTATTACCATCAGATATTGTTACTTGTGAATCTTTGTAGTTAATTACTGCATTTGCTTTTCGTAACCAATCTGTTCCCAATACCAAGGTGTAGGATTGAGTGTCAATTACTTCCATATCTGTGGACACTACTACATCTCCAATATGTACAGCTATATTATCTATTATTCCCAGACTGGATTTCCTATTTCCATGTATTCCTGTGATCATTCTATTTGATTGTCGACTTGGTTTCTTTTCTAAATGATCAAGAAATTTCTTAGACATTATACTGGCAGAGGAACCACTATCCAGAATAATATCTACGGTCCATCCTCCTACTTGTCCTTTGCAAATCATAGGAGTATTGCTATAAGAGGCACTTTGGGTTTTAACTTCTTCCTTTTCATCTTTAGGTTTAGGTGGTCTTTTTCTTCTTGGAGTTATGGCTTTTCTTAATTCATTTTTATATTTAGGTATACTAGCCAATTGTCCTAAAGTGATATTGGATTTGCAATGTAATAGATCTTCTACTATAGAGTAAGGCATTGTCTTTTGGTCTATCAGGGGTAATTCAGTCCAAGTTAGTTTTTGTCTTCCCTTTTTCTCTTTCGCTTGTCCTTCTGTAGCCTTTCGTTTTCCTTTCTTGCCGGTAGTTTTACTTCCTTCTGATTTATTTGGTATAAGCACATCTTCTACTTCCATTTCATTTGCACTTCTCTGGCCAAATACCTTTTGTTGCGGTTGAGCATGTTGAGATTCTCCTCCCACTAATGAGGGGTTTTTGTCAATAGTCGTACTCCCACCCTCTTGGGGTACGCTTAATAGTTTAAATGCGGTACAGGGAAAACTTGTTCCTCTATCTGGGTAGTATCATTATCTTGCATTCCTACCAACACTAGCTGGTTGTTATTTTGTAAAGGTTGTTGAACAGGAACTACAGGGATATTGCGATTTGGTTGCATTTGTGGGACTTGTTGCTGAGGAACTGGAGGTACTTGCATTTGATATACTGGCTGTTGCGGTTGTTGATAAGGTTGTTGCTGTGCAAATAAATGTGCTGCATACACATTATTGTTATTATTCTGATTTACAGGTACTTGGTTATTCACTTGCGGTTGTATATTTTGATTATTAATTGGAGCAGGGCAATTCCTTGCATAATGTCCAATTTGATTACATTTATAACAAGTTACTGGTCTTCTTTGTTGTCTATTGTTTCCATTGCTGTTACCAAAGTTATTATTATTATTAGGGCGATTAGGTTGAGAGGGTTGATTTGTAACTCCTACATTACTGCTTCCTTGGTTCAGGTTAAGATTTCCTAATGCTTGAAGGATTGGGGCTAATGCATTATTAACAGCATTTTCAACAGAATTTTGCATTGGAGTTTGTTGAGGAAATTGATTGTGTGTTGGTACAGAATTATATCCTGTTCCATACATTCCCGCAAAGATTTCAGGATGTGTTAAATTATTCTCTTCCAATTGTCTGGCAGCTTCTATGGTTTGTTCTAGAGTAATATTATGTTGAAAAGCCAATTGTGGTCGGATTTGGAAGGCAATTTCTTTTCTTAATCCTTTAGTAAAATTATAAATTCGATCAGATTCTGACCAATTATTATCATAGTCAATTCTTCTAATTAATTTCTTTATTGCTTGAGCATATTGGTCGATGGATTCTGTCGGTCCTTGCATTCTGTTATTTAATTCAGAGCGCCACTGGAGAACTCTGTTTGGAGTTCTGAACTTGTGTAAAAAGTGTTGTACAAAAGGACGGTTGTTGCGGGTTTGCCAAGATTGAAATAGACCTCGCGTAGCTTCAAAAGAGGTGAACCATGTTTGTGCTTCATTTAATAAATATCCTTGAACTGTATTTATTTTATAAGCATTATCATAGTTATTTATTTGAGCACATCTTTCAAATTCTTCCAGCCATTCTACTGGATCTTGGACTCCTCCATGAAATTGGGGCATTGGAATTATATTCCTTATTTCCATCCTATCTCCTATTCGATTTAGGGCTGCAACTAATTGCTGGGTTACTTGAGGGTTTGCCATTATATAAAAATACTACTTTAATAAACTAATAAATATATAATAAGGGGTATACTATGTTATTAGTATGTTAATTAAATATAAATGATACTAATGAATATTTGAGATATAAAAGGGCTAAAAATAAAAGAAATTATAACTAATAAGATAAAGAGGAATATAAATCGAGTAATTCTAGGTCTTCAAGTACTTTTAAACAATTATCTCTTATTTGGAATAAAAGGTTAAGTTGTTTTCTAATATATTGTAACTCTTTAAGTTGGGATGTATTAAAACTAGAAGTTTCTTGATCTATTTCTCTGACTTTACTACTATAAACTTCTGCTAATTCACTAATTAATTTATTTAATTCTTCTGATTGAATCATAAATAGGAAATATATATGCGAAAGAAAATAATAAAATATAAAAATAAAATTCTTTAAAGTTAAACTATGCAAATTAAACTAATTTATTTCACAACCTCACAGGAGGCACCAATTTGTCGCGTGCCCTTTACGACAATGTTCTGAAGGTTAAAGAATCTTTCCTAACAAAAACTATCCTACAAGTTAAGTAATATCGTGCTGCTTCGGGAGATCCTCTTGATCAATCCACAGCAAATTACTAAGTTAGGTAAGAGAGGCAAAGGTGAGTGAGTTCTTTATTGTGACGGGGTCTTTTACACGCCAAGTTAGTTTGTATTACTTGTGCAAAGCGTATATGTAAAAGGTTTAAACAGCGATAAAATATACAAAGGTTTCAATAAAACGATAACTTTATTAAATAATAATGCGGGATAATATATATGTAAAGATAATAAATAAGGATAAATAATATAAAGAATTTAAGAATATAAAATAGAATAAGAATTAAAAGAACTAAAGGAATTAAAAGACTTATAAAACTAAAGGTAAACTATAAAACTAAACTGATCTCTAACTTCAAACTTCTCTCGAACGCAATCTAAAAAGGACCTGTATTTATATCTTCTCAGACACTTCCAGCGTCACAGACAACCTTACCATTCCTTCCTTTGGATTGATTCCTTTCCTAATAACACAATTTCCTTTATCCTTACAAGTATTTACCTGAGTATTTCCCTAGGTATCGTATCTGAGTATATACCTAGGTAAATTTCATAGTGATAATCCTTCAAATGTAGTACTTACTAATCGGTACTACAGATCTACTCTATTTATAATTTCAAAGATAATACATATAAGAATAAATATATAACTAAATAATAATAAATATCAATAAATATCAATGCATGGTGTCACAACACCACTCATGTGATTGACCGGACTCCACACCTTTACGTATTACTCATAACAAATATAGTACATAAAGTACACTTAGTATACATAGT
Source organism: Diversispora epigaea (assembly GCA_003547095.1). NCBI lineage: Eukaryota > Fungi > Glomeromycota > Glomeromycetes > Diversisporales > Diversisporaceae > Diversispora > Diversispora epigaea. Next base: position 602,058 of record PQFF01000259.1, on the reverse strand, counting down.
ACACATAGTACGTAAAGTACACTTAGTATACATAGTACATAAAGTATGTGTAGTGTATATAGTACATGAAGTATGTATAGTACATATCTTACACGATTTATCTGTAATTTTTTATTATATATATATTTATTGCTAATGTACATAGATGGGAGAACGAAACCTTGAGAAAGAAATACATCGTATCCTCCAATCATCTTCTAAATTATGTGAATATAATAGTAAGTTGCGAGGTAAATGTATTAAGTAAGAGCAAGATTTTGATCGAGAAAGAGAAAGTTGGGATTGAGAGAGAAACAAGTTGGGTCAGAAACTAGGAGGAGCTAACACCGAGATCCAGAAATTACACAATCATGCCCTGGAACTCATTGATGAGGTTAAGCGTCTACAGATTAAAAAAATCTGCCAAGATATTTCTCACGTAGAGTCTATAGCTAAGAATGCTACAAAAACAGAGGAGATTAAATTACTTTGGAACGAGATGAAATTATTAAAAGGTAAGTTAGTTTTATCCCAGAAGGACTCATTGAATAAAGGGTCTGAAATCGAATCTCTCAAATCTAAGATAGTTGAACTGGCCTTGAAAGTTAGTGAGTTGGAGCGTCTGAAATCCGAGGATGTATTGGAATCAATTATTGGTGGGGATAACGAAAAAAATATATCCAAGCCGGATAATGGCTCTGTAATTAATAAAGATAATAAAAGTCTCAGGCCATATCTAGCACGCAGAAAAAGTATGGATGAGATTGAAAAAATCGATAATAACAGAGTTAGTGCTAAAGCACATATTGTACCGGTTCATAATGAAGTAGTACCTGATATATCACCCAATACACCTCCAGAGGACACACATCCTCAGATTTTGATGGGAGGGATAGAAGAGATGAGACCTAGTCTCGAGACTCCGCCTCTTTCCATTGTAGCAAGTGGTTTAATGTCACCATTATTAGCATATATATTACTTATCTTATTGATTATTGCTGTTATATGGTTCGTGGTATTTAGACGCACATGAGGCATAGGTAAAAAAAGTAATCGGTTGCAAGATATGTAGATCGAATAACCGAGACTATCTATTTGAACTTGAATATTATTCGTATACAGAAAATATAATAGTTTTTAATCATGCCTAATATTTGTTGTAGTTGTAAGGAACCATCATCACCATTGTATACAGACTGTATTGTTACACATTCCTTTATGGTGGTGGGGATGAGATTTCGCGGCGGCCATAAATTTAAAAAATCTGATATTATCACCCTCGAACTAGAGCCTTCTAATACGTATAATAAGAATGTGATAAAAGTTATGATAGATGGCATTCATAAAGCATACGTAGCAAAAAATGAGAATATAAGTATAGAGGATTTGATGAAACAGTATCCAAATTATCGGATCACTGCTCATGGGAAAAGGAACTATAATCAATCGGCGTCTTTAAACCTTGAATATCCTTGAATGGTCTGTGAGAAATATCGTGATATGCTACAAGCATCGAGAGATTATGACTATACTTATTAATGGGACTATTTGAACTTCGTTATTATTTATGTACGAAAAAAATATTATTAATAATGTATAAGTATCTTAGTAGAGTCTGGCAATTCTAACCAAGATCACTTAACAATATAGGTCAACAATCTCGTTAATATCTGTTTCCAATGGGTTGTCTTTTTTACTGTTCTGCATAATAGATAATACTTGAAGACGTGCAATCTTAAGGCCAATTACCTTGTACCATGTATTCCGGAAATCTATTAATACTTCACACTCCGATTCCAGATTAAATCGAAATATATATTCTTCCAAAATCGTAATATCAGGCTTGTATTTCTGTGCCTGCACAATTAATTTGTATATCGCATTTCTATAATTCACATTAAGCTTAGACAATTTTGAAAGTAAATCTGATAATTTCGAACGAATAGAACCCACAATCCTATCTAATGCATTAAGGTAATCATTATATCTCGTAGAGATGCCTGAAGGTCTAGTCATGCCAACTCCACTAATGCCAGAACTAGGGATGGTAGGCGCAATACAAATTGAGTCAGGAATTTAGCCAGATTTAATTTAGCCAATTGAGCCCAGAATTTAGCTATGGCGCAATCAGGCGCAATGGCTAAATTCTGGTGCAAAGGTTAAATAATGGCGCAATTATAAAATTTATTAAATAATTATTTTTAAATTTTTAAAAATAATTAATTTTAACTTTAATTTCAAATCAATTTTACATGATTAGGAGCGATTTTCTACTATGATATTCCTATGACAGATCGAAAAATCTGGTTCTTAGCTACAAGATGATATATATTTCATTTCTGTAACATTAAAATTTTTTTTTTTTTTTTTTGGTAGACTAGTAAGGTCTTATTTTTATTTATNTTCTGTGCCTGCACAATTAATTTGTATATCGCATTTCTATAATTCACATTAAGCTTAGACAATTTTGAAAGTAAATCTGATAATTTCGAACGAATAGAACCCACAATCCTATCTAATGCATTAAGGTAATCATTATATCTCGTAGAGATGCCTGAAGGTCTAGTCATGCCAACTCCACTAATGCCAGAACTAGGGATGGTAGGCGCAATACAAATTGAGTCAGGAATTTAGCCAGATTTAATTTAGCCAATTGAGCCCAGAATTTAGCTATGGCGCAATCAGGCGCAATGGCTAAATTCTGGTGCAAAGGTTAAATAATGGCGCAATTATAAAATTTATTAAATAATTATTTTTAAATTTTTAAAAATAATTAATTTTAACTTTAATTTCAAATCAATTTTACATGATTAGGAGCGATTTTCTACTATGATATTCCTATGACAGATCGAAAAATCTGGTTCTTAGCTACAAGATGATATATATTTCATTTCTGTAACATTAAAATTTTTTTTTTTTTTTTTTGGTAGACTAGTAAGGTCTTATTTTTATTTATTTAAATACAATCTGTTCTCATTAGCTATTATATAAAAAATGATTTCAAATTTATAAATTTACAAATAAAAAAAGACTAAAAACAATTAAGCTTTCACTAACTATTTTACCATCTGACCAGCTACTACAGAATAAAAATTTACTCTAAAGAGGTCAAGACCCCACACTCATCTATATTATAAAACAGATCATGCAATCCATGACCTTGAACAAAAATGTTATCTAATATATTATTTATAATTATATGACATGAGTCAAGTAAGTTTTTTTTTAATTTTGTATATTCGTCTGTTATAAACTTTACTCTTTTCTTGTATATTTTCTTGGCTTCTTTAGTTATATTTCGCTCTTTTTTCCATTTTAAAAACTCGTCGCATCTTTTAAGCCATCATTCCTATTTTTTGTCTTGAAGGTCTAGGAAAGTTTTATTTATTATTTTTATAGCTTCAGTGTTTTTTATTATTTTTGTAAGGATTTTTTTGAGTTGTTTAGGTATTAGTCCTCTTATGATGTCAATGAAACTAAATCTACTTTGCTGGTTTGTAACATTAAAATTGACCAAATTATAGCTATTTTAAAACAATATATTAAAATATTAATATCGGTAAAATTAATTAATAATTTTATCTGATCAACCTTTTGACATGTGACCAAAATTGCGCCAGCCAATCAGAAATTGTGCCTGAATTTAGCCAGAAAAAAATTAATTAGCCTTTGAGCTAGAATTTAGCTGGCACAATTTAATTAACCTTTGAGCCAGAATTTAGCTGGCACAATTTAATTAGCCTTTGAGCCAGAATTTAGCCAGAATTTAGCTAGCGCAAAATTAATTAGCCAAAGGCGCAATTATTGAGCCAGCCTTCATATCAATTGAGCCTTCCACCCTTAGCCAGAACATATTTTTTCAGCGTGAGTAGTGGTATTTTTCCATAAATGGGAGATAATGGTTTCATCTTTTTTCGGGGTATCACATAAGTTCTTGATATAATTTTTAAGCCACTTTTTAGCCAATTTTTGCGATTCTACATCTTTGATATTTGCTATTTCATCCTCATTTAGACTCAGAGAGTCACTGCTTTACAATAAATCCTTAACGTTTTTCGATTTCTTCTCCTTTGATTTCTTTTTATGGTCCAAGGCTTTTGCTAGAGATTCGGGCGATGGTTGGTATTTATCATCATAATTTATAAAACAGGCACAAAGAGCAAATAAACTCTCGGTATAATAATCAATATTTATTTTCTTGTTAAACCTTTTTCTTTTTCTGTGATATTTTTTTTCTGCAATTATCATAAATCTCTTCAGGTATTACTACAATGTAATTAAATCGTTCACTGGGTTTGGGAACTTTATATAAATACTTATTGACAGGTAAACCCTTCTTTATAAGCTGTTGATTTTCCAATACTTCGCGACCATATCTAGCTCCCATCCGTGAAACAAACCATTCTATAGAAATATTTTTCTGTTTACCCTCCTTTTTAGGTCTCCATATACATGTCTGGATAAATTTATCATAATCTAACTTGAAAAGTTTTTCTACATTTTCCCAAAGAACTTTTTCAACAATCTGATGCATCGTTTCCTCATTATCGACTTTCAAAGTTCTATTCATAATCTCCTTACCTACATTACGGAAGAGCTTAGATTGACCTCTTTTTACAACATCCACCCCTCTAATGAAAAGTTTACCCGGATTAAAGTTTGGCTCATCTTTATGCTCTAGGCCATAGTATTTTTTCTTTCCTGTAAATACTACGGAAAATAAGACCTCCTCGTATGCCATATTAAGGTAAGGTGTTTCATTGTCCTTTTTTAGTTCAGTATTTGCATCACTACGGAGGTTCTTCATTACTTCCATAGAGATTTTTACCATTTCTTTTCAGTACTCTTTTCGTGAGAGTTGATCCAATTTATATTTTTGATCACATTCCTGAAAACACTCTCCTGGGCATGTGAGGTATAAAGAATCGGTATCTCCATATTTAACTTTGAACCCTTTACTCTCAATGAATTTTTTAACGAATTTAATATTACGCTGTCCAGCTGAAGTGACTCCACCTGCTAGTTCAAGTAAATATAATGGAGAGATATTATTACCTGCCTCACCATAAAATGTATTCATATATATCTTAAATGCATTTTGTTTGGAATTAATACAAGTGTATTCGAAACTTTTCTCATCCAATTCACGGAGACGTTCTTTCATCTCATTTCATTTATTACGCATTTTTTCCAATACACTAGCATAGAGACCTTTATCTTTGAGTATATTATTATGGCGAACAGATCAAGCAACTAAAGTTTGACCATTGAATGGAAACTCAATCTTGTGAAGCTTCTTCCCAGCACGAAGTATATCTATAGCTTCTTTGTGGAATAGTATAATCTTATCAGGCGAGAGGTTATAAGTCATAATAAGACTTAGATATAGAGATGCAAAATCTAATCCAATTACTAAATGTTTATTTTCGAGACCTTTTATCGGTGCGACGACATAAGCTCCCAGGTACTTACCAGTTTCTGAATTTTCACGAGGAATCATACTATATAATATATTACGACTCCAAGCTTCAGCACCTAAAAGATTACACACTTTCATACCTCCTGCGAAATAGTGAGAATCAGAAAGAGAAACATATACAATGGATGATACTTCCCTATAGTCATTGATTACATTACATCTAACCATGAGTTCTTGGCATCTCAGTGCATCTATTATACAATAATTTGCCACTTCGTGCATATTTTTTGCAGAAACATCAGAGGGTTGGAGTATTGCTTCTTCGTAATACTTATTCATAATATGAATGGGCATGTCTGCCTTATTATCTAATCCACAGACATCTAGATAATATTTAAGTGAACTCGCCTCTGATTTTAGATATAATTTTTTGAAGCAAGCACGAACATCAATAGGTATACATCCTGGTATTTTAAGATACTTTGAGTAGAATTTCTCATCAGATATCTTTATCTCACTTTTTTGATATTTCCATTTTATAATTTCTTCAATGTTGNCAATGGATGATACTTCCCTATAGTCATTGATTACATTACATCTAACCATGAGTTCTTGGCATCTCAGTGCATCTATTATACAATAATTTGCCACTTCGTGCATATTTTTTGCAGAAACATCAGAGGGTTGGAGTATTGCTTCTTCGTAATACTTATTCATAATATGAATGGGCATATCTGCCTTATTATCTAATCCACAGATATCTAGATAATATTTAAGTGAACTCGCCTCTGATTTTAGATATAATTTTTTGAAGCAAGCACGAACATCAATAGGTATACATCCTGGTATTTTAAGATACTTTGAGTAGAATTTCTCATCAGATATCTTTATCTCACTTTTTTGATATTTCCATTTTATAATTTCTTCAATGTTGAATGAGTCAGGTGACATGTGATTGAACATTCATTCAAGAATGCCTAAACTTTTAGCTTTTTCTATAACAAAAGGCCAATCATACTGCAAATCATTAAAACCTATCTATATATTAGGAGTTAAATTTTTCCAACATAACGCAAATGCCTTCAGTATATTAGTCTGGTTTTCACATACAATTGTGATTTAGCTGGGATCGGACTTTGTTTCCACATCAACTAAACATATTCGCTTTAATGGTTTGGGATCATCTTTCCAATGAATGGTTATACAGATCATAAATACTCGATCCTCATTATTTTTTGCATTAGGTAGATCTCCCATTTTGCGGGTACTGTATGTTTCTATATTCCATGTAAGGACAAGAGTATGATCGTGTGAAAGAGTTTCAGTTATTACCTGATCATCTGGCTTGTTTTCTCCTAAAGACTGATAATTATCTACAGATACGCGAAAAGAATAGGAATAATGTGGCGAACCCGTATCAGAATTATAGTTATACCCACTTAGTATCGCCCTCTCAGAAAGAGGTAACTTTTTTTCACGAGTTATTTTTCGGTGATAATGTTTGCTGGTATTATCGTCTAAAGCAGTCTCCATCTCATACCTACGGACCTTTCTCAAAATTTGTCTTCTATCATAATGGTTCCATGTAATAATGCGGATGTATACCTTTTCCTGGATGTGATATCTACGAATTGGATATGCGTAGACGACTTTCATCCCAAATTTTGATTTATCAATCTTTTCTGCCCCAATATAATTTTTACTAATCTTGGTTTGAATATAGATAAAGGTTCATTATCTGGAACGGCAACATCGAAGAAAGGTTTAATGCCCGTGATATCTACTCTAGCCTTTTGTCCATTAATTAGAGGACCGTAGATACGTAAAATATATGTCTGTACATTATTAACATACTCAAAAGCGTCTTCCACATCATTGGGCATAAAGTGTATAGGTTGTTTTTTGGATAAGCTTTATTGAAGTATAGCCGTTGTTACCGTAGTAATATTGTAGTAGATATATCTTAATTATTATTATATATTATTGGCTTATATTATTTATTATTTTGTTATTATATTTATTTATTAGTATTTATTTATTTATTTATTTATTTATATTTCTTATCTGTAATACGAAAGACAAATTGATTTACAAATATGTAGTTGTGTAGTGTAATTGTGTCCTGTAATAGATTTACCATAGTTAGTAGTAAATTAATATGTAGATCATGTATTACGAGGACCCAAAGGATCTAAAGGACCCAAAGGACCTAAAGGACCTAAAGGACCTAAAGGACCCAAAGGACCCAAAGGACCTAAAGGACCCAAAAAAATAGTTATATAAAGGATGGATTTTGGCCTGAGGCAAAGGCAATCAGTTTATAGTGAGATTTAGAATTCGTTAGTTTAGGATTCTATCCTTTAATTAGGTAGCCTTTTATAACTAATTTATTTGTAAATTAGTTTCTTTTGTATTTGCAATTACCATTAATAAAGGTTATTATTACCTTGAAGTTATCAGTATTATTGTTTTGTTAATAATAACCAAATCCTTTGTATTGAATCGCCTACTTTATCATTTGAAGCGCCGTCTCGTGATATTAGTAGTTAACACTAATCAATACACTTATTAACAGTAGTTTATTCAACTTCTAGAACCTACCTATTAGTAGTAGTTGTATCTATTTTGACTAATAGTTTCCTTGAATAATATCTTTAATATTATTTCAAGAGTTCCTGTTCATCCCACGTGTTTATTAAGAAGGATAAACCTCCGTCGGTAACANTCAGTTTATAGTGAGATTTAGAATTCGTTAGTTTAGGATTCTATCCTTTAATTAGGTAGCCTTTTATAACTAATTTATTTGTAAATTAGTTTCTTTTGTATTTGCAATTACCATTAATAAAGGTTATTATTACCTTGAAGTTATCAGTATTATTGTTTTGTTAATAATAACCAAATCCTTTGTATTGAATCGCCTACTTTATCATTTGAAGCGCCGTCTCGTGATATTAGTAGTTAACACTAATCAATACACTTATTAACAGTAGTTTATTCAACTTCTAGAACCTACCTATTAGTAGTAGTTGTATCTATTTTGACTAATAGTTTCCTTGAATAATATCTTTAATATTATTTTAAGAGTTCCTGTTCATCCCACGTGTTTATTAAGAAGGATAAACCTCCGTCGGTAACAATTTGGTGCCTTCTAGTGGAAACGCAAAAAGAAATTATACTGTTAATGGTTATTGCCAAAAGACACAACGATTGTGTAGACGAAGCAATCAAACAAAAGAACGAAACTCTCTCTGAAATTGTTGAAAGAGAACTATCTCGAGAAGAAAAGGATCCTAACTACGAAGTAACCTATACTTTAAAGAATCTTAATCGAGTAAAGGATCATCTCGATTTAATTAAACATCACGTGTGGATTCGTGATAATATTCTTGTTGACAACGGAAGAACTGTCTTCAATATACTGACCAGATCTAAGTCAAAGAATAATTGAAATTCTTAAGTTAACACTTTGGAGTCGACATCTCGAGACTCAACAAGGCGAATTGTTCAACGGTTAACACCGGAAGAAAGAGAACAAAGAAGACAACTATATCAACAACGTCAACTTTTAATAACCCCAGAAGAAAGAGAACAAAGAAGACAACGATATCAACAACGTCGACTTGAGCGACAAATTCAAAGAGAAAATCAGAATCCAGTTACCGTTAGGTTACCTGCAAGTAATTCGACAACAACTTCCCCCTCTGCAACTGTTGGAACATTTGGAACCACTCCTCGACGCAGACGCCGATCTAACGAAACTCCTCAAAGTTTCTCACAGGCAGTATCACCTAGGCGATCACCAGAACAAGTTACTCCACGTGTAGTTACCCCTCCAAACAATTGGGACCAACTCCAAAACATCCGAACTTTCTATCAACCAATAGACTTTAATCTTCTAAATCAACAACTAGCAGAAGCTCACTTAACCACCTCTGATAGTAGCGACAGTAGTGATACTGATACCGAAGACAAAATGGCCAACGCTGTACTTGATTACTTGGAAGACAACTTACATAACCATACATCCCTCCGAGTTGATCCATTTTATGGAGATGGAACTCAGGATCCTCTTCAATGGATGCTCCATTTTGAGAAAGTCGCCCGTAGTAATGCATGGGATGAAGCAAAAAAGATTCGCAAGTATGCCACCTACCTTGNCTCTTCACAAAACAATTGGAACAATCGAAACAATCGAAACAACCGAAATAATAATCGAGAAACTCGTACTTGTTTCAAATGTGGAAAGGAAGGACACATCTCTTGGGACTGTCCTGATCGCAAGGATAATTCAGACAACTCCGCACATGCCAAATTAGTGGAAGTTGAAGAAGAAAGTGAAAAGGAGGAAGATAAACTTTTACAACACCTTCTTGAAGCTTATGATGCTTATTTGGGAAAACGAGAAAGAGATGACAGTAGTGACGAGGATACACCTATTAAACGACCTCGTGAAACTAATATTCCTGAGCCAAAACCAAGTTTAAATACCTTTGGACTTCCTAAAACCACGAGTGTACCAGTACCCAAAGTTGTTAAAACTGAAATCACTCCAAAGAAAAAGACAAAAAAAAAGAAGTAATCAAAATGGTGAAAGGAAATAAGGAAAAGAAGAAGGAAAATGCAACTCGACCACCTCTCTTCAGGAAAAAGGATTTTGATATTGTGGAACAGCTACAAAACCAACCTGCTGGTTTATCTTGGGCTGATGCCTTAGAAGTTCCATCTATTAGAAAAAGTTTCTTTGAAGCTCTTCGAAAACCTAAAGAGAAGGAAATTAAATTGGCAGACCAGGAATACTCTTTANAGCGACAGTAGTGATACTGATACCGAAGACAAAATGGCCAACGCTGTACTTGATTACTTGGAAGACAACTTACATAACCATACATCCCTCCGAGTTGATCCATTTTATGGAGATGGAACTCAGGATCCTCTTCAATGGATGCTCCATTTTGAGAAAGTCGCCCGTAGTAATGCATGGGATGAAGCAAAAAAGATTCGCAAGTATGCCACCTACCTTGAAGACGATGCTGAAGAATGGCATGATGAAATAAATGCCAACGACATGGCTGATTGGGCTGCTTGGAGAGCCGGATTCGTGGAAAAGTATTATAACACCCGGTGGAGAAATAAATGGATGCGTGAATTAGAAAACAATCGCCAACGACAAGGAGAAACTGTCGATGCTTATTATGCAAGATTTAGACGATTGGTGAAACGAGTAGAAATTAATATTAACCAACATAAACGACTCTTCATAAAAGGATTGTTACCTCACATCGCACCATTGATAACTATGTAAGCTCCAGGTACCTTAGCTGCTGCTTTAGAACTAGCACAAGCTTATGAGGAAGGATTGGATATGATAAATGAAATTGAACCTCGTAAACAAAAAGGTAAAAAGAAAGTTGTTGAAAGTTCAGACGAAGAGGAAGAGGAAGAAGCAGAAGAGGAAAGGAAACCAAAGAAAACTGTACTCAAAAAGAAAAAGAAGGAAACTAAAGTAACTTTTGACCCTGCTCACAACCTCGATGACTTGGCAAAGAAATTTGAGAAGATGCAATTGAATTTAATTCAAAAAATGGAAAAGTTAACTACGCANAAATCACTCCAAAGAAAAAGACAAAAAAAAAGAAGTAATCAAAATGGTGAAAGGAAATAAGGAAAAGAAAAAGGAGAATGCAACTCGACCACCTCTCTTCAGGAAAAAGGATTTTGATATTGTGGAACAGCTACAAAACCAACCTGCTGGTTTATCTTGGGCTGATGCCTTAGAAGTTCCATCTATTAGAAAAAGTTTCTTTGAAGCTCTTCGAAAACCTAAAGAGAAGGAAATTAAATTGGCAGACCAGGAATACTCTTTAAAAACTACCGCCTTAAAATGTAACGTCGCAGTAGGAGTTTATACTGTGCCTACTATTGTTGACAATGGCGCAGCTATTAGTATTGTTACTCGCGATGCTATGGAACAACTGGGTTATGAAATTGAGGAAGCCTCTAAAAGTATCATCTTACCCGCTACTGGAAAGAAAACTCAACCTTTAGGAGTCATCCGTGATTTACCAATTACTATCCAAGGCCAAACTATTCCTATCGATGTGGAAGTAATTGATGCCGCTACTTATTCCTTGTTATTAGGAAACAATTGGCTAATGAAAGCTAATGCTTCGTACAATTGGAGCGACCAAGAATTAACCCTCAGATGGCGAGGAAAGACTCTTACCGTTCCTGCTAACTGTTCTAAAGAAACTAAGGAAGAGTTTTCTGAACTTATTGAAAATACCGATGACG
>PQFF01000259.1:560100-589564 GCA_003547095.1 Diversispora epigaea | reverse complement strand
GTCGCAGTAGGAGTTTATACTGTGCCTACTATTGTTGACAATGGCGCAGCTATTAGTATTGTTACTCGCGATGCTATGGAACAACTGGGTTATGAAATTGAGGAAGCCTCTAAAAGTATCATCTTACCTGCTACTGGAAAGAAAACTCAACCTTTAGGAGTCATCCGTGATTTACCAATTACTATCCAAGGCCAAACTATTCCTATCGATGTGGAAGTAATTGATGCCGCTACTTATTCCTTGTTATTAGGAAACAATTGGCTAATGAAAGCTAATGCTTCGTATAATTGGAGCGACCAAGAATTAACTCTCAGGTGGCGAGGAAAAACTCTTACTGTTCCTGCCAACTGTTCAAAGGAAACCAAGGAAGAGTTTTCTGAACTTATTGAAAATACCGATGACGAAAGTACTAATGAAAGTGATACCGAGACGGAAGAATCCGAAGGAGATGATGACGAAATTATTTTCAAAAATACAACAAGTGAAGATCACGATGACGAGAGCGATGAGGATACCGTGCCTGTGTTTCTAAGTGAAAAACTAAATAAAAATGAATTGGATATTGGTCAACTAAATAATCACCAACAACAAAAATTTGATAAATTAATGGAGCGGAATAAAGATTTATTTGCCAACGATGTTAGCTCCCTAGGACGAACTAATATCATTAAACATCAAATTGATGTAGGAGAAGCAAAACCAATTAAACAACGCTTTTACCGAACACATCCCGATGAAGATCAATTTATTAAAGAGGAACTTGACAGAATGTTGGACAAGGGTTTAATAAAAAGATCCAAAAGCCCTTGGGCCTCCCCTGTTGTTCTTGTTAAAAAGAAAAATGGCAAATTAAGATTTTGTGTCGATTATCGAAAGTTGAATACCGAAACACGAAAAGATGCTTACCCAATCCCTCGCATTGAAGATATGTTGGATGCACTCCGAGACGCAAAATGGTTTACCACCCTTGATCTTGCTAGTGGTTATTGGCAAGTGGAAATGGATCCAANACTTTTGACGAACACTTAAATAAATTGGGAAAAGTGTTTCAATGACTACGAGCCGCCGGATTAAAACTTGGACCTGACAAATGTCACTTCTTACAACCTAAATTAGAATTTCTGGGACACATTGTCAGTGGAGATGGAATTATGGCTGACCCCGCAAAAATTGAAAAAGTTAAAAACTTTCCGATACCAACTACCAGGACTAGAGTCCGCAGTTTTTTAGGATTGGCATCCTACTACAGAAAATTCATTAAGGACTTTTCAACAATTGCTCAACCGCTCAATAAATTGTTGCGAAAAGACTCCGAACTAGAATGGACCGAAAAATGTCAACAGTCCTTCGATGCTTTAAAAGGAAAGTTAATTACCGAACCAATTTTATCCTACCCTGATTTCACTCGAACCTTCTATTTAACTACCGATGGTTCCGCACAAGGGTTAGAAGCTGTCTTAAGTCAACGCAATGATGAAGGACATGAAAAGGTCATTGCTTACGCTAGTAAAAGTCTTATCGGAGTGCAAAAGCAGTATGGCGCAACTGAGCTCGAATGTTTAGCTGTTATTTGGGCAGTTGAACATTTCTATTCTTATTTAGGATTTAAACATTTTGTTTTAATAACTGACCATTCCGCACTAAAATGGTTATATTCGAGTGTACCGAAAGGAAGATTGGCAAGATGGATATTACGATTACAGCCGTATGATTTTGAAGTACAACACAAACCGGGAAAAGAAAATACTAACGCTGATGCGTTATCCCGTCTTTAATTGAACAAATAATTATAAAAGAAATAAATCCGACGTAAAATACAATTCGGACCAAGTTGTCGGTGTCTTGGCAAAACATTTATTAGAATTTATTGAAGTAATCAAATCAAGANCCCGGAACCCCAATCACCTCGCGAACGCAAACAATTTTTGAATAAAGTCAAACATTTTCAGTTATACAATGGACAGTTATTTAAGAAACCACGAAGAAATAATCAGCAATTCATTAAAGTAATAGGGAGACATGAAATGGAACCCCTGTTATACATGATGCATAACCACCCCACCTCAGGACATTTAGGCATAGAAGCCACTTATAATCGTGTTAAGGATAAATATTATTGGAACCAAATGTTCGATGACATTAAGGAGCATGTTCAAAGTTGTGACTCTTGCCAAAGGTTTGGAAGACCAAAAAGGACGGAACCTCTACATACCATACCTGTTGGACAACCTTTTGAACAAATTGGAATTGATATTGTAGGACCTTTACCAGTTACCCCACGAGGAAACCGATATATTGTAGTTGCTATGGATTACCTTACAAAATGGCCGGAAGCGAAACCTTTAACAAATGCAACTGCCGAAGCTGTTGCTCAGTTTATTTATGATGAAATTATTTGTCGACATGGTGCCCCTACAGTTTTAATATCGGACCAGGGCACGCATTTTAAAAATAAAGTAATTGACGAGTTGAGTGATAAATTCAGGATGGAACATCGCTTTTCATCACCATATCATCCGCAAACTAATAGACTAGTGGAACGTTTTAATCAAACACTTTGTGAAGGTTTAAAGAAAGTTCGAGATCCTATGAATTGGGATAATTATATAACCTCTATACTATTTGCTTATCGGACAAATAAACAAAACACCACTAAATATACTCCATTCTTTTTAAATCATGGAAGAGAAGCCCGATTACCAATTGAAATCGATGGTCAACAAGAAATTGTTGAATATGATCTTGAAAATACTATCCTGCAACGAGCTTATGAACTAATCGATCAATTACCAGTTCATCGACACAAAGCTAGAGATAATATACAGAAATCACAAAAGTCACAGGAACGACGACACTTGGAGAAAATGCCACAGATTGTCAAATATAAGGAAGGCGACAAAGTTTTGATGTATGACTCTCGGTTGGATAAACAATGGTCTGGAAAACTTGATACCCGATGGAAAGGACCATTTACCATAAGTAAATGCTTAAATAAGGGAGCTTATGCCCTGAAAAATCAATTCAATCAACCCCTGAAGGAATTGATACATGCTGATCGATTAAAATTGTATAAAGGTCGTACTACATGGGAGCCACAATTAGTAATAGATAATTCTGTGTAAATTAATAGAAATTAAGTTACCAAAAATAGTGATACTATGCGTAACTTTAATTAATATTTAAACAACAGACTCTCTACTTTTAGAAAATTTAGTCAGCATGACACGAAACCAGCGATTTTTAGACAAAATGCATTTATATAAACAAGACCTTTTGAATATTGAAGGAAATGTACTTATCCAACAAATAGACCCATACAAACTTACCGACCCTTGGGAACAGTCCATCGATACAGTATTTCAATTGTTGAGACAAGAAATTATCCATCGTAATCGAATCAAGACATTAATGTATACTTATTATTTAGGAGAGTTATTAAGTTTTAGAACTCTACCTCGAATGTCATGGTTGGATTATGTGCAACAAAATGATATCTCTGATGAATATCGTTATTATTTGGGAGCAATGAGAACTTATAAAGTGTTTCAGAATGATAGAGAACAGATTTATAGAACAAATTACTTATCTTTATATGTAATGGCTCGAATGAGTAAAAATAACTTCGACAATAATTTCATACCTTTTGTACAGGCTATTAGAGATATTTCAGTGAATATAAGGTCATAAGAGGACTTATGAATTAATTGGGAGGGTAACTGTTACCGTAGTAATATTGTAGTAGATATATCTTAATTATTATTATATATTATTGGCTTATATTATTTATTATTTTGTTATTATATTTATTTATTAGTATTTATTTATTTATTTATTTATTTATATTTCTTATCTGTAATACGAAAGACAAATTGATTTACAAATATGTAGTTGTGTAGTGTAACTGTGTCCTGTAATAGATTTACCATAGTTAGTAGTAAATTAATATGTAGATCATGTATTACGNCTATACTATTTGCTTATCGGACAAATAAACAAAACACCACTAAATATACTCCATTCTTTTTAAATCATGGAAGAGAAGCCCGATTACCAATTGAAATCGATGGTCAACAAGAAATTGTTGAATATGATCTTGAAAATACTATCCTGCAACGAGCTTATGAACTAATCGATCAATTACCAGTTCATCGACACAAAGCTAGAGATAATATACAGAAATCACAAAAGTCACAGGAACGACGACACTTGGAGAAAATGCCACAGATTGTCAAATATAAGGAAGGCGACAAAGTTTTGATGTATGACTCTCGGTTGGATAAACAATGGTCTGGAAAACTTGATACCCGATGGAAAGGACCATTTACCATAAGTAAATGCTTAAATAAGGGAGCTTATGCCCTGAAAAATCAATTCAATCAACCCCTGAAGGAATTGATACATGCTGATCGATTAAAATTGTATAAAGGTCGTACTACATGGGAGCCACAATTAGTAATAGATAATTCTGTGTAAATTAATAGAAATTAAGTTACCAAAAATAGTGATACTATGCGTAACTTTAATTAATATTTAAACAACAGACTCTCTACTTTTAGAAAATTTAGTCAGCATGACACGAAACCAGCGATTTTTAGACAAAATGCATTTATATAAACAAGACCTTTTGAATATTGAAGGAAATGTACTTATCCAACAAATAGACCCATACAAACTTACCGACCCTTGGGAACAGTCCATCGATACAGTATTTCAATTGTTGAGACAAGAAATTATCCATCGTAATCGAATCAAGACATTAATGTATACTTATTATTTAGGAGAGTTATTAAGTTTTAGAACTCTACCTCGAATGTCATGGTTGGATTATGTGCAACAAAATGATATCTCTGATGAATATCGTTATTATTTGGGAGCAATGAGAACTTATAAAGTGTTTCAGAATGATAGAGAACAGATTTATAGAACAAATTACTTATCTTTATATGTAATGGCTCGAATGAGTAAAAATAACTTCGACAATAATTTCATACCTTTTGTACAGGCTATTAGAGATATTTCAGTGAATATAAGGTCATAAGAGGACTTATGAATTAATTGGGAGGGTAACTGTTACCGTAGTAATATTGTAGTAGATATATCTTAATTATTATTATATATTATTGGCTTATATTATTTATTATTTTGTTATTATATTTATTTATTAGTATTTATTTATTTATTTATTTATTTATATTTCTTATCTGTAATACGAAAGACAAATTGATTTACAAATATGTAGTTGTGTAGTGTAACTGTGTCCTGTAATAGATTTACCATAGTTAGTAGTAAATTAATATGTAGATCATGTATTACGAGGACCCAAAGGACCTAAAGGACCCAAAGGACCTAAAGGACCTAAAGGACCTAAAGGACCCAAAGGACCCAAAGGACCTAAAGGACCCAAAAAAATAGTTATATAAAGGATGGATTTTGGCCTGAGGCAAAGGCAGTCAGTTTATAGTGAGATTTAGAATTCGTTAGTTTAGGATTCTATCCTTTAATTAGGTAGCCTTTTATAACTAATTTATTTGTAAATTAGTTTCTTTTGTATTTGCAATTACTATTAATAAAGGTTATTATTACCTTGAAGTTATCAGTATTATTGTTTTGTTAATAATAACCAAATCCTTTGTATTGAATCGCCTACTTTATCATTTGGAGCGCCGTCTCGTGATATTAGTAGTTAACACTAATCAATACACTTATTAACAGTAGTTTATTCAACTTCTAGAACCTACCTATTAGTAGTAGTTGTATCTATTTTGACTAATAGTTTCCTTTAATAATATCTTTAATATTATTTCAAGAGTTCCTGTTTATCCCACGTGTTTATTAAGAAGGATAAACCTCCGTCGGTAACACCGTTAACCCATTATCATATTCCGAAATATCATTGCAAGTTGAAACCCCTGCGACGCTGTCCCCGCCCCCGTACCGGATCACTTGTGCACTGTGTGTTTTTATTTTTTTATTGATGCGTATCAATCTTTGTTCGATTATATCATTGCAATATAGTTTGGAAAAGTTTAAATTAATTTTTTGTACCAAGTACAAGATATCAAAAAAAATGCATCAGGTTTTAGTGAGATAGATGCGGAGAAACACGATTTCGGTGAGTGAATACTTTGGGTATATAAGTTCGGTAATATATTATAAGAAAAATGGAAGTTATATACCCATTTTGATAGTATGTTTTTGGGTAGATAAGTTCATATGTTTTCAGGTATGTGGTCGGGGTATATAAGTTCAGTAATATTATATAAGAAAAATGGGAGTTATATACCCGTTTCAATAATATGTTTTCGGGTATATGATTGGGGTATATAACTTCAGTAATATTATATAGGAAAAATGGGAGTTATATACCTGTTTCGATGATACGTTTTTGGGTAGGTAACTTCAGTAATATATTATAAAAAAAAATGAAGAAGCCTACCCATTCCCGTAATATGTTTTCGGGGTATATAAGTTCAGTAATATATTATAAGAAAAATGAGAGTTATATATCCGATAATGTGTATATAGCATAGTCGATAGTATTCCTTGATAGCAACCTGATAGCATTTTCACAATATACTTGACAACATGTATCCGATAACATTATTTTTTCTATTAAGTATTCTATGCAGTATACAAAATGAGTTCTCAAGACGATATTAATCAAAATTGGCAGAAAATTAAAAATGACGTAAAAGCAAAGCTTATAAAATTTCTTCAAAGTGATGAAGAATCAATTTCTTTAAATATAAATGATACTATAGAGTAGTATTCTGATCCTTAATCCTATAAATCCGGATGAATCCTATAATCCGGATGGATCCTATAATCCGAATTTGTTTATTTTAAAAAGGATTTATCCGAAATAAAAACGGATTGCGGATACGGATCATCCGGATTATAATTCAGATTATAATTCGGATTATATATATACATGTGACACATGTTTAGCGGTAATAAATTTGTCGTTTATTTGTCACAGTCTTGTACTATGAAAATGAAGATGCGGTGTGATGATCTACTAATAAATCTGGGTGTGATAAATTAACATCCGCTGCTACAATAAAAAAATCCTAAAAATAAGAATGAATCTTAAAAATAAAGATAAATCCTAAAAATAAGAATGGATCCTAAAAATAAGAATGGATCCTAAAATAAGGATGGATCCTAAAAATAAGGATGGATCCTAAAAATAAGGATAAATCCTAAATATTTAAGGATAAGGATTTATAATTTGGATTTGATCAAGAAAATCCGGATCTAATTCGGATTGTATTTTGAAATAGGATCAGAACACTACTATAGAGTATGCATTTTACTTATATTATTTAAAAAAGTTAACCCTCACATCGGGTCCACAAATGACGACACGCGACTGAATGCATCGTCAGATATATTTTTTTACCCATGTGACCTAAAAAGCAAAATGCACGTCACTTGAATGCGGCCTAAAAAGCAAAACACATGCCACATTGGCATATGTCTTAGCGGTTCTCAAGTGATGATACAAATGTAACCTATATGGTTCCCGATGTGTAGACTATAACTGTCCCAAGTGTACGGCCTAAAAAGCAAAATGCACGTCATTCGAGTGCAGCCTAAAAAGCAAAATGCATGTCACACAAGCACATGTCTCAACTATATATGTTCCCAAAATTGATTTTGGATTTTTGAGGTATTTCGACTTTTTGAGATTTATACAGAATCTATTCTATATATGGAAATAAAAAAAGTACCCAGTTATATGTATCTTCAATTAAAGAATAAATCTGGGTGATCAAAAAATTTTGGATTTTAAGTAAAATAATTTCGTCTTCTATGAAAAACTATTTCGACTTTTTTCCCCAAAATATCAATTTCGGTGCCCCAAAATAATTTTGCGTGCAAGTATAGTCTCAACGGTTCTCAAGCGATGATACAAACACAACCTATATAACACCTAATATATGTCAGTTCGAGTGCGGCCTAAAAAGCAAAATGCACGTCACTCGAGTATAGCCTAAAAAGCAAAATGCACCTTATTCTCGGGTGGGTTATAGTCAACACTAAGTGGTATAATAGCGAGTCTAATTAGACTTGTTATTATACCACTAGTTATATCAAATTATTTACATTTATTTACAATTTGAAACTATAAACAGCTCTTACAAGTGGTGCAATTATGAATGATATGATCAAGGAAGATGTCATATTATTAGAAAAGATTGAAAATAGTCAAATTAAATTTTATACATCATCACAACTTACTCTAATTAAAAACGTAAACTTCTCTTCAATGTTGGTCAACTATTTGAAGTTCCAATATATGAATTTGATGAAAAATAGTGGTCTCTTGTTTTAAATATTTAAACAAAATATAACTATAGAAATCATATTAATGAAAACTCTTGAAAAACTTTTGCATATCATTTTACTAAATATAACCTATCAAGTATATGTAAAAAATGGATTCCAGACAAAAAACTAAAATCTATCTTCAAACTTATGTTTCATGAAAATAAAAGTATCGCGATTTATCACAAAGAAGAAAGTGTACATTAAATGATATCAAAATAATCCCAACCATATATATATCATTGAAGAAAGTGAAAAGCTAAAACATTCACAGTTTGTTTAAAATTTAGTTAAGTAAAAGATTATCAAAAACTATTTATTATGAATGCAATTAAAAAATATACAATTGAGAAATTAAATCTTAGTTCTAATATAAAAGAATTAAAGAGAAAAAAAGTTACTAATATAAAAAGTAAAGTTTATAAATCACAAAATACTTATCTTACGAATAATATAAATCTGAAATTAGATATCAAAGAATTTGTTATTTTTTTTAAAAATTAAGAATACTAAGTGGAGCGTTTTCACCAATTATCATATGGTTTTGTCTTCACATATTTTAATTAACTTAAAAAACTTTAGCATTTTGGATGGCTAACATTAATCGATTCTACTCATAAAACGAATAAGTATAATTGGAGATTATTTACATTGTACATTCAGGATAATCATGATTATTAGAATGTTAGGGTACATTTTATTATAAGTAAAGAAAATAGTGATACTATCACAGAAGCCTTAAAAATAATTTGACAGTTTGTATGTTTTTGAGAACCTCGATATTTTCTTTCTGACCAAAGTAATATTGAAGCTAATGGTATCGCAATAACTTTTCCGAGTTTATTAAAGAGTGAACAGAATTGTAAGATTATTTTTTGCACTGTACATGTTATGTGAACTTAGATAACCAAAATTTAAAAATAAAAGTTCAAAGAAAGATAATTCATGTATTGCACAAAATAACAAAAATCAGCTGTGATGAACTTATTTAATAAGTAATTGATGAATGTCAAGTTTCTACTGTTAAACAATATATATTATGAAATTATATAAAAAATACAAATTAGTGGACTCTTTGGGTGTGTCAATATTCTTCACTTCTTTTACAAATAACTTCAACAAATGTTATCGAATCATATTATAATAAATTAAAAAAAACTTATCACAGTTTAATAAATACTTTATTTTTATTTTTTTTTTATTTTTTTTTATTTTTTTTTTTAAAAACACTGTGATTATGTAGTTTAGTTTATTAATTAAATTTATAGACCTATAATTTAAATTATTACTAAATTAAATTATAGTATTAATGTAAACTAGCTACTCACCTGTCAAAAATAATGAAACTATCTCTAAGTGCAATTAAAAAATAGTTTAATGCTATCTGAGTGTCAGATAAATACCTTTATGTTTTAGCTTACAAAGGCTTAGAGTTTAAGTACAGGGTTATTTATACCTGAGTTTTTATTTGTTTTTTATTATTATTGTATCTTTAATTAAATAAAAATAATATTTATAATATTTTATTTATACTAGGTGCATGTTATAAGATAATCACTCTTGATACAAAAAAACAATTAGATGCAGAATATATAACCTTCAAATTTCATACTAAACAAATTTCTATTATTGGTATTGATTTCGAAATCATTGATCAAATTCATAAGTTTTCATTCCTTATTCAACAAAAGATTATTAGTGAAGTTTATGTTGTTGAAAAAAAAATAGNAACAAATGTTAACGAATCATATTATAATAAATTAAAAAAAACTTATCACAGTTTAATAAATACTTTATTTTTATTTTTTTTTTATTTTTTTTTATTTTTTTTTTTAAAAACACTGTGATTATGTAGTTTAGTTTATTAATTAAATTTATAGACCTATAATTTAAATTATTACTAAATTAAATTATAGTATTAATGTAAACTAGCTACTCACCTGTCAAAAATAATGAAACTATCTCTAAGTGCAATTAAAAAATAGTTTAATGCTATCTGAGTGTCAGATAAATACCTTTATGTTTTAGCTTACAAAGGCTTAGAGTTTAAGTACAGGGTTATTTATACCTGAGTTTTTATTTGTTTTTTATTATTATTGTATCTTTAATTAAATAAAAATAATATTTATAATATTTTATTTATACTAGGTGCATGTTATAAGATAATCACTCTTGATACAAAAAAACAATTAGATGCAGAATATATAACCTTCAAATTTCATACTAAACAAATTTCTATTATTGGTATTGATTTCGAAATCATTGATCAAATTCATAAGTTTTCATTCCTTATTCAACAAAAGATTATTAGTGAAGTTTATGTTGTTGAAAAAAAAATAGAAAAAAGTAAAAACGTACTTGTTTTGACCTCTCTCAATTGCTATTGTCTATTCTTCTGTCAATACTTATTACCTTTTCAGCATATTTTTTACAATTATCTATATGGTAAAAAAAAATTATTAACTACTAATGCTTGGGAACAGTTTCAACAAATGTTCACAGAAAGTGGGTTTGAAATATATATAAGTCGTGAGTTAGTGGAAATAGAATTACCCAAAAAAACGAAGGCTGAAAAAGCAGTAAAAAATCAATGTTCTACTATAAATAAATTAATCAAAAGAACATATAATGCTTATTGAAAAATTAAAAAAGAAAGAAATGTAGTATAAAAGTCTATATTTATTGAAACGTTAAAAGTTTCTTTGGGATCTATTTTAAATGCAGAAGAACAATAAATAAAAATATATTATGTTAATTCTATAAAATATATAAATATATATATACTTTATTTTAAAAAATAAAAGTTCAAAAAATAAATATTTCTGTGAGTCATTTCTTTGATCTAATTGTTTATTCATCAAAAAATTTTTTATAACGAAGGTTATTGTAATAATTTCGTTTTCAAAAGTTATTAAAAGTTATTGAATCAATAATCTTCACAAATATTATATTTATTATGATAAAATAAAAGTTAATGAAAGTTATTAATATCAATAACCTTTGCAGTATTACGTTTTATTAATAAAAATAAAGATTTTCGGTATCAATAACTTTCATAAATATTATATTTATATTGGAAATATTCGAAGGTTATTGGAGTAAAATACTTTGAAAGTTTATGTTTAAAAAAATTTACTGATGTTTAATAGTTTTGAAATAAATATTATAAAAATCATGTAATGAAATATGATAATTCAAACATATATTTAAATGGATTAATCACAAAAAAGAGTCTTGTTTTTTATTACTAAAAGGACAAAAAAACAAGTTAATTCTTTTAATTTTCCGTCCAATAAAAAATGATATATCTTGTAATTACATGATCATCAACGATCACCTAAAATTATGAGATATACCTGACTTCCCTATAAAAACTACAATATTTAAAATATACTTAAAATATATTTAAAATATATTTCATTAAGTATTTTTTAAGTATTTTTTAAGTATTTTTTAAGTATATAAGAAATTACTTAAAATATTATTATTTTATACTTAAAATATATTTAAAACATATTTAAAAAATAATTAAAAAATACTTAATTTAGGTAATAAGTAAGTATGTTTTAGGTATATATTTAAAATATACTTAAAATATTATTAAAACATATTTAAAATTAAGTATATTTTAAGTATATACTTAAAATATACTTACTTATTACCTAAATTAAGTATTTTTTAAACATATTTTAATGTATTTTAAGTACAAAATAATAATATTTTAAATAGTTTTTTATGAATACAATTAAGTATATTTTAAGTATATTTTAATTTATTTTAATAATATTTTAATAATATTTTAATTATATTTTAAGTATTTTTTAAGCATACGTATTTCTTATAGGGCTTTAGACAACTTATATAAACTATAGTCTAATTAAAATTTACCCTTATGTAAAATTACATAGGATAGAAAAATTTCTGATGATATTGAGGTTCATCAGAAAAATTTTTCAAACATAATATT
The DNA here is from genome assembly GCA_003547095.1 of Diversispora epigaea. Classification (NCBI taxonomy): domain Eukaryota; kingdom Fungi; phylum Glomeromycota; class Glomeromycetes; order Diversisporales; family Diversisporaceae; genus Diversispora; species Diversispora epigaea. The sequence continues at coordinate 577,266 of PQFF01000259.1, read as the reverse complement.
CTGTAATTTTGACATAGTGTTAAATTTCTGTAATTTTTTGTGTAATATTATGGAAATTTTTGAAAAATTATTAAAATATCAAAATTCTATAATATTACAAGTTATTAGAAAATTTTTTTAAATATAATATTCTATAATTTTAATATAGTGTTAAATTTTTGTAATTTTTCATATAATATTATGAAAATTTTCAAAAATTTTCAAAAATTATTAANTAAGTATATTTTAAGTATATACTTAAAATATACTTACTTATTACCTAAATTAAGTATTTTTTAAACATATTTTAATGTATTTTAAGTACAAAATAATAATATTTTAAATAGTTTTTTATGAATACAATTAAGTATATTTTAAGTATATTTTAATTTATTTTAATAATATTTTAATAATATTTTAATTATATTTTAAGTATTTTTTAAGCATACGTATTTCTTATAGGGCTTTAGACAACTTATATAAACTATAGTCTAATTAAAATTTACCCTTATGTAAAATTACATAGGATAGAAAAATTTCTGATGATATTGAGGTTCATCAGAAAAATTTTTCAAACATAATATTCTGTAATTTTGACATAGTGTTAAATTTCTGTAATTTTTTGTGTAATATTATGGAAATTTTTGAAAAATTATTAAAATATCAAAATTCTATAATATTACAAGTTATTAGAAAATTTTTTTAAATATAATATTCTATAATTTTAATATAGTGTTAAATTTTTGTAATTTTTCATATAATATTATGAAAATTTTCAAAAATTTTCAAAAATTATTAAAACATCAAAATTCCATAATATTATAGGTTATTGAAAAATTTTTTCAAATATAATATTTCATAATTTTAATATAGTATTAAATTTCTATAATTTTTCATATAATATTACAAAAATTTTTGAAAATTTTTAAAAATTATTAAAATATTAAATTTTGAAAATTTTTATAATTTTTACAAAAAATTTCAGAAATTTAATATAAAAAATAATATTATAAAAATTTTTAAAAAATTTCAAAACGGATATATACAAATATAATAAAAACTTATAATTTTTTATATAATATAAAATTGATTTAGTTTATTTATATGAGAATAATAATTATTTTTTTCATATTTTTTGTATTCTTACTCTTACTTTTATTTATTTATTTAAAACATTTTTAAAAATTTTTATATTTTATTTATTTCAAAATATATTAAAATATTTCAAAAACTTACAAAAAAATATAATATAATACTTTTATTTTTACTTACTTATTATATTGTTTTTCAAATATTTAAATTTTTATACTTTATTTACTTCAAAATATTTTAGATTATATTAAAAATTTTTAAAATATTTCAAAAACTTATAAAAAAATATAATATAATACTTTTATTTTTATTTATTTACTATAATATTTTTCAAACATTTTTAAAGGTAAATAAAAAATAATAATATTAAAGAATTTTAAAATATTTCAAAAACTTATAAAAAAATATAATATAATATTTTTATTTTCGTTTATTTATTATCACTGGTCGAAAATTTATAAAATCTACACTTATCAGATACCACATCAGGAATTAAATATAAACATTCTAGTGCGTCCAAAATACACCGATCTATAGTGTCCTACGAACACCATCTATGTTCATATAGCGTATTAAATATGCCGTTCTAGTGCGTTCTCCGAACGCTTTGTATATATAGTGTACTAGAACGCACCGTTCTAGTGCGTTCTCCGAATGTTTCGTATATATAGCGTACTAGAACATACCGTTCTAGTGCGTTCTCCGAATGTTTCGTATATATAACGTATTAGAACGCACCGTTCTAGTGCGTTCTCCGGACGTTTCGTATATATAGCGTCCTAGAACGCCTCTATATAATTCCAGATGCAGATAGGTGTAGGTTTTATAAATTTTCGACCAGTGTATAGTGTTTTTCAAATATTTTTAAAGGTAAATAAAAAATAATAATATTAAAGAATTTTAAAATATTTTGAAAATTTACAAAAAAATATAATATAATACTTTTATTTTCGTCTATTTATTTATACATATTGTCAAAACTAATTTGGTCTTGACTTAACTCTTAAAATTTTAATTTTTAATTGCGTCTGGCTTAACTAATTACATCAATTATTAGTAAAAATCAAAATTTGCCTTGACTCAACTTCAATTTTTTTCAATTTTAATTGTGTCTGATTCAATTTAATAGTTTTGACGACATGTATATATTTACTATAATATTTTTCAAATATTTTTAAAGATAAATAAAAAATAATATTATTAAAGAATTCTAAAATATTTCGAAAATTTACAAAAAAATATAATATAATACTTTTATTTTTATTTATTTACTATATTGTTTTTCAAATATTTTTAAAGGTAAATAAAAAATAATAATATTAAAAAATTTTAAAATATTTTGAAAATTTACAAAAAAATATAATATAATATTTTTATTTTTATTTATTTAATATAAAGTTTATAATATGATGAAAATTTAATATGATATAAATTTCCAGAAATTTATATTAATGTTAAAATTTTGTAATAATTTCAAAAATTTACGTAGATCCTGTAATATAATGGAAATTTATATCATATTAAATTTCCGGAAATTTACACCAATTAAAATTTTCTGATAAATTATATAAAAAATATAGTCAAATTTTAAAAAATTAACAAAAGAAAAAATTGCGTTCGGAATGGCAGTATATCAATTATACTTGCATGCTAAATTATTTTGAGATCTTGAAATTGCAATTTTGGAAAAAAAAGTCAAAATAGCTTTTTATAAAAGACAAAATTATTTTCTTAAACTCCAAAATTTTTTAACTACCCAGATAAATTCCTTGATTAAAGATATACATCAGTAAATTTTTTTAAACGTAAACCTTCGAAGTTCTTCATTCCAATAACCTTCGAATACCTCTAACATAAACGTAATATTTACGAAGGTTATTGGTATCGAAAACTTTCATTTTTATTAATAAAATGTAATACTCCAGAGGTTATTGATATTGATAACCTTCAATAACCTTCATTTTATCATAATAAATATAATATTTGCGAAGGTTATTGATCTGATAACCTTTAATAACCTTTGAAAACGAAATTATTACAATAACTTCCAATATAAAAAATTTCCAGATGTATATAACTGGGTACTTTTTTTACTTCTATATATAGAATAAATTCTGCATAAATCTCAAAAAAATGAAATACCTCAAAAATCCAAAATCAATTTTGGAAACATGTATAATGTCAATATATGTTGAATTTGAAAACTGAATCAATCAAAATCAATGACGAAGAAATACACGAAATTATAAAAGTTAAGAAAGTAAATAAAAAATATATAAAAAAAAATTTGATATTATGTTAAATATTAAAAAATTTATTTTTTTATAGAAAAAGCTAGAAGAAAGTCAAATTATTGGATTAGATAATGAAGAAGGAGAAAAGGAAGAAGAAGAAGAAGAAAAAGAAGAAAAAGAAAAGGAAAGAGAAGAAAAAGAAGTGGAATATGAAGATGAAGTTATATTTACAGGACAAAGTATTTAGTCATGAAGTAATAATCCTATATAATAATCTGAAATTTGAATATTTTTAATTTTATTTTATTTAGTATTTTATTTTTATTTAGTATTTTTTATATTTTATTTAGTATTATATTTTATTTATAAATATTTTATGCAATAATTTATTATCATTCAAAGAATTCTGAAATATAATAGAAAACAATAAATTAAAAAAAATTTTTTTGCAATATGTTATGTATATTTCTGTAAATTTTCATAAAAAAATGTAAAAATTTATATTATGAAGATTTGAAAGTAAAAAACATTTTTGTAAAATTAAGCTGTGAAAAAATTACGGAATTTTTCGAGGTATAATTTTTTTGAAGTGTAATAAATATGTATAAAGTTACAAAAATCTTGCAGAATTTTTTCGAAGTGTAAGAAATCTGTGATTTTACGGGTTAAATTATTATGTATCAAAATCTTTTGGAGATATATGTAATATTACGAAAAAATCTCCATATAAATTATGGAAATTTTACATTTTGTAATAATTACAGAATATTACATCTATTAAAATTTTCTGATGTATTAGAACTGATTTTAAATTATTTAGCTAAAGACAAGGCACTTTATCCTGTTTTGTTTGTTAGCCAGTTTTGGTATTGCAATGTAGGAAAAATATTACAGAATCACATTGAATTGAATGAATTCCGACAAGCAAAGTTTATCAGGATATGTAAAGAGTTAAGCCCACTTCATAGATCAAGTGTAAGAAATTTTATTTTTACATACCATGGGGATTTATCAAATAGAGAAATTGATGGAATTATTCGTTCATGTCCAAATATAGAATATCTAAATTTCAATTCTACAGGTAGATTATGCATTAGTGATACAGCCATTATTAATATTGCTAATTTGTATTTGAATCTATTGAGACTGGACCTTTTTGAGTGTAGATATATAAGTGATTTGGCAATCGAAGTAATTGCACGTTCATGTCATAATTTACAACATCTCGATCTTGGATTGTTCAAATTAATTAATGAATCCACGTTTATACATGTTCCCAAAATTGATTTTGGATTTTTGAAATATTTCGACTTTTTGAGATTTATGCAAAATCTATTCTATATATAGAAGTAAAAAAAATATCCAGTTATGTGTATCTTTAATCAAAGAATAAATCTGGGTGATCAAAAAATTTCGAGTTTTAAGTAAAATAATTTCGTCTTTTATGAAAAACTATTTCGACTTTTTTCCTCAAAATTGCAATTTCGGGGCCCTAAAATAATTTTGCGTGCAAGTATATCCACGTTATGTATAATTGTGCATTCATGTAAAAATCTTAGATATTTATGTCTATTTAATTGTGGAAGTATTACTGATTATACTATAAAAAAAATAGCGAACTCATGTCATAAACTAGAATATCTTAATATCTATGATTGTGTGTATGTTACTGATTTGAGAATTCGAGACCTTGTACGCTCATGTCCAAAACTTAAACACCTTGAACTTGGTGGTTGCATAATAGGTAGTAAAGCTGTTAAGAAAATAGCACGTAAATGCACAAATTTAAAATATCTCAGTTTGGAAGGCTGTGAATGCATTAGCAGGAAAGTGATAGAAAGACTTAATCCAAATATCGAAATCGAATGCCTTAATTTGGATAGTGAATGGTCTAATTCAGGTAGTGAATAGTCAGACGAAGAAGATTTATCAGCAGAGCTGAATTCGACCTGATATCTGCCTTTTTTTCAACAGTATCTATTGATATATCAAACTTCAAAGATAAAAGTAAGATTATCCGAAAAATGTGAAGTGCCAAATTTGAAACGAAAAAGCAGTAAGATATAGGTACTATGGCTAAGTCAAAAAACAATATGCGTAAAACAATGGGCAAATTTACCGATATTCCCTTCCAGTATATAAATCTGTTCAACCCCGCCAAATATAAACACACATATAATCCCAGGAATAGATTTGTTATAGTTAAGAATATACGAAAAGATAATATTGTAGGAGTGTTTAATTATTCTGAATTATACGTATATTTAAAAATGCATCACCCAACACTTCTGGCCCTTTAGGGGTGCCTCTTCAAGGCATAATTTCGTTCTGCAGTAAGATATTTTAATTGCATTTATAAACTGATTTTATTTTTTGTGTATGACGTTGCACATGTACTAGTTCGAAAAGTGTAATTCCTGTTATATCATATGAAATTCAGCGGAGCTGACACAAGGTGTCAATATAGGCATTAGTGAAATCCATTCTCCATGTACTCACATATAACTAAACCATTGATACATTAAGTGCTTTTGATAATTGTATTTTATCTATCTTTTTTTTTTTCCGAACGGACTTATAAATTAATAAACGATATACTAATTCTGTTAATTTTTTTTCCCACGTTTTCTGTTAATTACGATTCATATGTTTTGAGTCAGAGACTCATGACAAAGCCACTTTGTATGACCCAATTTTCCAGATGCTATTGGATATTTTTTGATTAAATGAAATTCATTTCCATTTTTTCGTCGATCTTGAATTTTAACTTCCATCGAAGAAGCAGAGCTTCGAGTGTACCACTCATATGTAATATTAATAGCGGAGTTAACATCCTTGACACATAAAAATCTTACCTATCCTTGCTCTATTTCGAAAATAATGCCTATTCGGGTTGGGAAACAGAATGCAATATAAAAAACAGGTGAGTTTGTTCGGAAAATATTATTTAGATATCCGTTTAAAATGTCTCTTTCTAATCTCAAAATTCTTGCGTTAAATATTCTTAAGAATACTTCTCCAGGTAATATTGCGGATGAAATTATTGTTCCAGAACTAGACCCATGCACATTATGTAACGAAGAATTATTTTTGAGCCTAATAAAACAACCATTTACTACTCTACCATGCGAGCATATATTTCATCGCACATGTCTCGAAAAAAGTATCATCAACGGTATAGAAATTTGTCCTGCTAATGATTGTTTTAAATCTTTCGAATTGGGGTTTGAAGATATAGAAATATCGGAACTACCACCTTTTTCATCCCAAGATAGCGTGAGCATCCCAATGCAAATTTCACACAAATGGTATATGGTCAGAACTGAGATAAAATAACTTCAGAAACGATAGCATTTTGTACTTCTAATCCACATCTTTCATTGTATCTAAACTATGCGGAGCAGATCAAAAGTAGCATGCCTAAACATAAAAAAAGATTACGCGAGGATGGTAGAAAAAAAGAGCCACCGAGTCTAAAAAAATAATTGATGAATTGTCTACTGAATATTTGGATGAGTCGAAGACTCTGGGCTCTGCCTATTCTGTGGAAAATATTATCACACAATCAAGTTCGGTATCTACTGCTGAAAATAATTCTGATCTAGTTGATTTTTTCAGTCTGTATCGCCAAGTTGTAAAAGCCGAAGATAATAATAAAAAAACCGTTCAAGATGCTATTAGAGTCTATTATAATTTTGGACGAGATCTTAAAAAACGCCTTAAGCACCATTAAAAAACCCACAAAAAACAAGTTTCTCAGATTTTAGTAAATGATGAGGTTAGGAGTCAACTCCCCAAAGAGATAAGTAATAATGCATTGTGCAAGAAAATAGAAAGAGCCCGGAAAATTTATTATTTTCTTGATGCTATCGGTGAGGACAAAATAGGTAGAATCAGATTTTTTACTGCATCGTCCATTTTTAAATTAAGTCAGGAAAATATCGATCATATAATACTTAGCATTACAAAAAAATCAAAGTAAACCGCAGCGTCTAATTACTGCGCATAGTGTAACCATGACACTTCTCATTAAAAAAATATGTGCCTTAGCACTAACTCCGCTATTAATAAAGTATTTCACATTGGTTTGTGGAAATGTAAATCGTATAAATCGTATAAATCGTATAAATTGTATATATTGTATATTGTATAAAGTGTATATATTACGTATTAAATTTTACATTTTCCAGCTAATGTCTCTGACACATAACATAATCATCTCTATACTTCCACTGCTATACTTTTATCCGGATAATTAAGAGCATTATTCCAAAGGATAGGTAATGTGAAACATTGAGCTTTTAACTCTCGAATCAGTTCCGAATTTCCAAAGTATGTTTTTAATACATCATCAAGTGGGATTCCTGGCTCTTTTAAATTATTGCAATGTAAATAATATTTTTTGTTGCTATGCTTATCGGTCCATCACTTACCATTCAAACTCGTATGTTTTTCTCTACATATTGGACAACATGAACCGAAAACCCAATAGGTGTCAGTCTGATGCACAGCTTCATTATCCATGCTAAAATATAGGTCTAACTTTGGAGAATCTGTGAAATGCGTAGTTAATTTGTTAATGACCTGATTACGCTCCTTTTTTGATAGCTTTCTCATGAGTGGGAGGAGCTTCGGATGGACATTGGATGTTTCTGGTAAAAATTTCTTGGTTTGATCGTTTCTGTTTTTGAGGTCACTTGATTTATAATGTTTTGAATTTGTGCATTGGTTAATTTTGAAATATCATTTGCACTGCAGGTTACATACTTAACTTTATCAATTCCAACTCTATTTTCTCCAAATAGCTTACGAATTTTTCTGCCCCTAAGAGTTTTAATTCGCAAGGCAACCGATGTAACTCCTGATAGATGTTCTAAAATTTCTTTATATATTTAGGTTCTTGCAGTTTTATCGTTAACTCCTGCCCTATGTCAAATTTCAATAACTTTATTCTCGAAATTATCTGAATAACGAATCCAGGATAAAATTTCTTGGTGTCCGGATCGTATTGCATTCTTAAATAAATGCATTAAGCTTTGTGTTGTAATTTTAGAGGATTCGATAGATGATGGTTTTTCATTATCCGCGATATCTTTGGATGGTATTTCTACGGGATCAGGTGAAGCAATAAGCATACCATTCTATAAATCTTGTATTAAATCTAGTTCTATATTTTGATTTTTAGTAAGCTCAATTTCATTAGAATCGTCAAGATCCTCCACTGGTAAAGGAGTATTCGGAATAATTTTTTGCTGATAGCTTATTTGGAAAGCAATATCTATACTACTTTCAATATCATCATGATTATTTCCCTGGGAAACGGTTTTTATATCATATGATGAATTATTATCCGGAGTTAAGCTTTGATTCTGAGAAGTGGGAGCTTCATTACTCTGTAATAGCTTTTTTTCCTGGTTCCTTTCTCTCATCAAATTACTAATCCAGAAAATTAACAATCTCATTATCTGAGTTTTTGACTCTGGGCTCTGCCCATTCTATGTAGATAGAAGATGTAGAGCATCGGGTTTCTGATTCTTGGATATTAGAATTAGATGTATTATCGGATATATTTTCTATCTGTTTAGGAGTATCATTAGAATTTTGCTCTCCTGTCGAAGCATTATTGGATTCATTAGAATTTGAAGTGTTATCAGATATATCGGATGCAGGAGCATCATTGTCAAAGGCAGTCACAAAGTGGCTAGAATTTATCATTTCGGTAGAGGTGATATTAACTGAAGATTGGTTGATTTCTATGGTATCATCATCCAATTTAGCAATATGGTTATTTTTTTCTTCATCATTTTGTAACTGCTTCTGTTCCAATTTCGTAATTCTAACTTTAAGTTCAGCATTTTCAGAAGCAGTATCTTTATCATTCTGCTCTAATTTCACAAATCTGGCTTCGACTTTTGCTTTATCTTGTTTTAATTTTATATTTTCAACCTTGATATCGGCATTCTCTTTTCTAAGTTCATCAATTTGAAGAACGAACTTGGTATTCAATTTTCTCAATAAATCAATTGTGGATTGAGCGTTGTCGCGGGTGTACTCTCATACTTCCCACTTACGGTTCTTTTAAGGAGTTTATAGTCCTTCCCGTTAGGTACAAGACTTTCAGTTTGATTATTACTTTACTTTTAGAAGGCACCAGTTAGTTTTTAGTTAGAACTAACAAACTAATTATTCTTCCAAGTTATTACAACTTTGTTACTTTCATTAATAACTTCATTATTAATAATTACTTTTATTAATAACTTTATTTATTAATAACTTCCTTTAATAATAAATCCTTTTATTATTAATCTTAGAACTTCCTTTATTACGCACTTCCTTTATAGATAACTTCCTTATAATTCATACTTTAGATACTTCCATCTTTTATTAAAGATATCATCTTTAATTCATTAGTACTTCCTTTATTAAACAATTTTAATAAACATTATATCAAATAAATACGATAAGAAATCTCTTTAATTATTTTTATTTAATATTTATTAATATTTTATTTAATGGTCACTTCCTAATAATACAATTATATTTTTATAATTATAATATTAACTTCCAACTTCCTTGAGCTTCAAAAGCTCTGAGCTAAAAAGCTATGGGAACCAAGTCAAATAAGCTTCCTTTTTATATTTGTTTAGACTACTGTGCCATTACTGTGCACTAATACTATTGGATAATATATTTACTATATGACTTACTAAATATATACTATAGGTTATACTAATAATTAATGTTAATTAATACTATGTAATAATAATTAATACTAAGTAATACTAATTAATGATAATTAATAATAATTATATAATATTTGTATAACTATGTCACGTGAACATGTGACTTGTGTTACTTACATTTTGTGTAACTAAACTATTTATCTTCCTATTTACATGTTAATAAATGTTATTAATTATTACTAATCGTTATTAATAAAATTACCATCTTGATATTTATATTTCCATTTGTTAAATGATTATTTCTAATAAAATACAGGGTTAAATAATATAATGATTATATGTTTTGGTATGTTTTTGTTATAGTAATTCTATCCGGTAACAGCGTCTTCCATTGTTTTATACAAGATACGGATATGTTCAAAAGTTTGAGTTAAAATCACATGACTCTGTGAAAAAAATCTGAAAACCGTTTCCCTGGAAAACGATCAAGAAAAGATTTGCCGATCACTTTGGAATTTCGTTTCCAGCCTGGAAGGAAAAATGCCAAGAAAATTCTCGATTAATATGTATATATTATCACGAAAAATCTCAGTAAGAAAACAAAAAATCTGAATTATTCCTATTTCAGAACACCAATATACACGACGCACAAAATGTGGAGTACAGAGTATTCAAAAATAAAAAATCTATTGATCTATATCGGGTATGAAAAATCTTGATCGAACCATGATGCATATGTAACCGAGCACAAAAAAAATAACACATGATACAAGTTATGTATATATTAGTATTTCTAGCTTTACTAATTATTTATCGCAATAGATTTCACGAATTCGTGTATATGATATGTGATAGCGGAGCTAGTGTCTCTGACACATATTTTTAGCTAGATTCGGTAATGCATTTGTTGTACCTTTAGCAGTAATTATATCACTAATTGTTTCGGGTGATAAGCGTGTCGCACCTGATTTTAATCTCCTAAACATTTATATATGGAGAAAAAATAAGTTAAGGAACATTTTTTTACTTCGTGTTATAATTGAGTGTTAATCTGACGTGAAGCCCCAAGGGAGCAAAATGATTTATCGTTATATGCACTGTAAATTATGATCCCGATTTCGGATTTATATGCGAAAGTATTTTATTGTTAAAATGTGCAGATTAGATGACTAGAATTTTTATAAGTTTTTTTTTCGCTACTTAAATCAAAGTAATAACCTGCATATGATAATAGAATGCATTGGAAATTTCATTAAATACAATGCAATACAATGTTGAATTTCAAGTTACGACTACATCTAGGGTTTAGAAATTACATTAAGCACAATGTTGAAATCAATTTTCCAACCACATCTAAGGACTAGGTGTTTATTCCAGTCCATTTTATAATAAACCGGAATGCTATTCACATCCCACAAATGGATGGTATACGGGGCTCTGGTAGGTACTTCAGGTGTTTGAGTTGCAGGTGTGGTAACTATCCCGGAATTTGGGTTCTGGAGAAAAGGATTGCCTGCAACTGGGATAGCGATTCCAACATATTCGATATTGATTAAGTTGTGTTGCTGAATTAAGTCAATTTTAGATAACGCATGACTACGATCAGGATCTTTGTTATAGAAAACCTAAATGGGTCGGATCTGATAAGCAAGCTGTACATTTTTTTTTTCAAAAAAATTTAATACAATTACCTCTATCCATACGTTTGGAGGTGGGCACAAGCTAGCAGTGGGTCTTGACCGTTGTACAAACATTGGATCCCGAAACCAAATGCCAACGTCTGGTCGAAAATTATTACCTCCTACCACACATATTATATTAATCTCTGCACCCCAATTTAGATTATGAATCTCGGCTGAATTTGCTAGTCTGCGATGGATTCTTTCCTTGTTCATTCCGTCATACTATATGATATCGGTGAAATTAATAAATGGTATATATATCTGTGGTGTATAAATGAAACTTACTTTGATAAATAAGTCTTTTCCAATTATCTCAGCGTTATATCTTTCATGTATCGCTTCGCGGATATTGATATTATCCAATTTATAGGCAGAAAGACTGACCTTGACAATATCTTCTTTTTTCTCCCACATTAATGATTCGTCAATATACGTAAAGATCTATTGTATTGTTTTTATTAGTCATACTTTCTGACATTTTTATAAACACCACTTAAATACCATATCAATTACATTATCATAAACACTATTTAAATACCATATTAATTTGGGAGGGTTGTCTAGTTTCCCGGGTCACAGTAGATGTTTCTGAACCTTCTAATTTGATGCTCATATTGAAAGATTGATTTGATTAATTTGATGGATTCTGAAAGAGAAAAAAATAAAATTGTACGAATCGCTTTTGTACCCATATTTTTCTATTATCTGGTTATCACAGATTATTACGCAATCTTTTTTATCATTATACTGGAAATTTCGAGAACTTTATTACGGTCAATGTGCCTGAGTTTAAAAATTTTAATAAATAAACTAAGATTATGCAAAAAATAATTTTATATAAATTAATAAAGTAACGGGTTTTATATGCGGTGACATGTTAGTGTGACCGCTGTATTACGATTATTAATATTGCTATTTAAATCATAATAATAACTGGCATCATCAGAAAATATTGCACTTAAAGTCTTCAAGTTTTCCTGGAAATGATGGTGAGGATTAGGATAAGAATATGAGTCCAATGTATTTTTACGCTGAAATATGAACCGTTAATAGATGCTAATAGATGAGGTAACGAGTTATACAGTGGCGATCAAAAGTAATGCAACACGATTTTGATTTAATAAAATTATTTTTTTTTTAGTACAAATTCGATAATATTTTATTTTTTATTTTTTATTTTTATTTGTCAATGATTACAGTTTCAAATAAAAAAAATTAAAATAAAAATAAAAAAAAATTTTTCTAAAATTTAATTTTTTTTTCAAAAAGTACTGTTGCATTTCTTATTTTCTTTTCTAACACAATTCACTTAACCCAGTAAATCAAATTAATATATATTGCTTTTTTTTTTTGTTTATACTAGATTGAATATGAAACACACTACCATCTTGTGTATCTTCCCCGAGCCTTAATAACATCATGAATTCTTTCTGACATAGAGTGGATCAAATTGGTACAAGTATCAACGTCAATCTCTTGCCAAACCTGTTGAATTTTGATCCACAAGTCCTCCTTACCCGAAATTCATTCAGGGAGATGACGAAGATAACGATCTATTTCATTCCATAAATGTTCTATGGGATTAAGATCTGGAGATTGGGCGGACCAATCCAAAACCTTTATTTTGTTACTTTGAAGCCATCGTTTTGTTGAATTTGCTGTATGTTTAGGGTCTCCATCCTGTTGAAAAATTATATCTTTGATAGCAAATCCTTGAACTTTGATAGTATTTAAGAGATCCTCACAAAGTATTTGTTGATATAATTCGGCATTCATCATTCCATCGATTTTACAAAAGCCACCAACACCACGTGACGTAAAGCATCCCCATATCATCACAGATCTACCTCCAAATTTCACAGTAGGCTTAATATGAAAACAATTTAATGGTTCCTCAGGGCGTTTCCAATAATATTGTTTCCCATCAGATCCAAAAACTTTAAATTTTGATTCATCAGACCATATTACCTTTGACCAATCATTTATTGTCCAATTTTCATATTTTCGCGTAAAATCTAGGCGATGTTTTTGGTGTTTTTTACTCAAATAAGGTTTTTTTTTTTTAACTCTTGATTATACATGTTCCTAAAATTGATTTTGAATTTTTGAGGTATTTCGACTTTTTGAGATTTATGCAGAATCTATTCTATATATGAAAATAAAAAAAGTACCCAGTTATGTGTATCTTCAATCAAAGAATAAATCTGGGTGGTCAAAAAATTTTGGATTTTAAGTAAAATAATTTCGTTTNAGATGACGAAGATGACGATCTATTTCATTCCATAAATGTTCTATGGGATTAAGATCTGGAGATTGGGCGGGCCAATCCAAAACCTTTATTTTGTTACTTTGAAGCCATCGTTTTGTTGAATTTGCTGTATGTTTAGGGTCTCCATCCTGTTGAAAAATTATATCTTTGATAGCAAATCCTTGAACTTTGATAGTATTTAAGAGATCCTCACAAAGTATTTGTTGATATAATTCGGCATTCATCATTCCATCGATTTTACAAAAGCCACCAACACCACGTGACGTAAAGCATCCCCATATCATCACAGATCTACCTCCAAATTTCACAGTAGGCTTAATATGAAAACAATTTAATGGTTCCTCAGGGCGTTTCCAATAATATTGTTTCCCATCAGATCCAAAAACTTTAAATTTTGATTCATCAGACCATATTACCTTTGACCAATCATTTATTGTCCAATTTTCATATTTTCGCGTAAAATCTAGGCGATGTTTTTGGTGTTTTTTACTCAAATAAGGTTTTTTTTTTTTAACTCTTGATTATACATGTTCCTAAAATTGATTTTGAATTTTTGAGGTATTTCGACTTTTTGAGATTTATGCAGAATCTATTCTATATATGAAAATAAAAAAAGTACCCAGTTATGTGTATCTTCAATCAAAGAATAAATCTGGGTGGTCAAAAAATTTTGGATTTTAAGTAAAATAATTTCGTTTTTTATGAAAAACTATTTCGACTTTTTTCCCCGAAATTGCAATTTCAAGGCCCCAAAATAATTTTGCGTGCAAGTATACTCTTGATACTAACCCATCATTTCGAAGTATACGTCGAATAGTAGGTGCTGAAATATTAATATTTTCTTGTTCTTGTAGATGGTTTTGGACTTCAACAGCAGAAGAACACCGGTGAGAGGTAATGAGATTTATGATTTTTTTTGAATTGGTTTATTTGTGATAAGTGGACGACCTGATTTTGGCAAGTTTTCAACAGAGTGGTTTTCAAGCCATCTTTTTTTAATTCGAGAAACCGTAGATGGATTTATATGCCGTGCTCTTGATATTTCCCTTGTTGTGTATCCTTTTTGTAAAGAATTTGGATTCTTTCTTTAGGGGTTGTATGATGCTTTTGTGTTGTAACTTGTTTACTAAGGAGTTGCAACATAGTACAAAAACAAAATAAACAATAAAATTTACTTTTTATGTAATATTTATGTAACACAATAATCACCATCTGGTTCTTGTCAAAAACGATCAAAAGTAACGCAACACGTGTTTTGTATTATTTGACTGATTATTTTGGAACTGGTAGTAATAGTAATTATTAAGATTTCACTATCATAAACTGACATTATTAACAGATAATAAAACAAAACAAAAAAAAAGAACATCTCCGGGATTGTTCGAAACAGTTCGATTGAACGAAATTTTTTTTTTGTTGCATTACAAATGATCTCCACTGTATATTAAACACTTGTCTACAATTTATATATTACATTTTAGATATTATGGGTTGATTATAGATCAAAAATTTTAGAAGCTTGATTATTCTTTGAGGGATGACAATTTTGGGTTTTTCGTCATACCATACCTCAAGAAGAAAAATTCTGTTCTCTTGACTAGTGTTACGATCCTTAATCCGGTAAATCCGGATCGATCCTATAATCCGGATCAATCCTATAATCCGGATTTGTTATTTTTAAAAAGGATTTATCCGAAATAAAAACGGATTAAGGATAGGGATCATCCGGATTATAATTCGGATTATAATCCGGATTATATATCCACGTGACACGTGACACTAATTTTTTTTATACCGTGGTTTAAATTTATTATTTTATTTAATTGGCAAATCCTGTACAACACCAAGATCTAGATTATTACAATTAATAATTCTCAAATATTATCTTGATTAACCTGATTAACTGGTGTTTTTCGGGCAGAAATAACTTGTTCGTCTTCTTTTGTAATAGGAATAATATATTGAAAAGGTTCTTCTCTTGTTCGTGGTATGGGTGGACTATAGGTTGAATTATTGAAAGGTCTCGCGACGGTTAATGGACGATCTCAACAATTTCGATTTCGCAGAGATANGAAAATTTTCGGTATAATAAATTTCCGTAATTTAGATATTTCAAAATATTTTCGAAGCTTTTCGAAATAATCTGCTTGTTTTCGTTTCATTTCATTTTATTTTTTCAAAATTTTATATTTCACGATAAACGTTTATTTTTATTTATTATTATTTATTATTATTATTTATTATAAATAAACAAAAAAATTTATATACAAATAAAGAAAAAAATTATTCTTCATTATTATCATTATTGCTACTTTTGTTATTTGATTCATTTTCACTTTCATTACTTTCATTTTCACTTTCATTTTCACTTTCATTTTCACTTTCATTCTCATTTTTACTTTCTAATATTTCCTCATAATTTCTTTTTCGGGCTTTTTCTTCCGCACGTTTTCGGATTTCGCTTAATGGGGGAAATTCTATTTCACGATCATTACTTACATCTGACGCAGGTTCAGGCGCACTTTTCCGTTTCGAAGGTACAGTACGAGTTTCTCTGTTTTTTAATAAATTTTCATTTACATCTGACGCAGGTTCGGGCGCACTTTTCCGTTTCGAAGGTACAATACGAGTTTTTTCGTTTTGTAATAAATTTTCATTATTCAAAGTCGGGGCCGATTCGGATGCACTTTTTCGTTTTTTTGAAGAAGAGGAAGATGGTGGAGGAGAATTTTCAGGTTCGGATTCGGATTCAGATTCGATCTCGAATGTTTCTTTATTTTTTATTTTTTCCTATTTTTATTAAGTTTTTAGTAAATTTTCGGAATATTTTCACAAGTGAAGTTATAAAACTTACAATATTAATCGATAAAGGATATTTTATGGTATCCTCCGAAATTTTTATATTTCCATTTGTTGGGTCTAATATTGTTTGGACGATTGATATTGCCCAAGCAACATGTTGTTCAGGTGGTTTCGAAGTTGGGGACCATACTTTTTTTAGGATTGCCTCCATATAAGTCGGATTCCCGGGGAAATCTGATTTATCAAAAATTTTTTTATAACAACTTTTAGTGCTGGGGAGTTGCTTCCAATTTAGAATTTCTTGAGATTTTGCGTTAGATTTTATTGGGCGGAGTTGGTTTCCAAAAACATCGTACATGGCAGTCCTTATTTTACCACACAATGTACCTCGTTGACTACGTATCTTATCACTTAACTATATTTAA
>PQFF01000259.1:530942-543077 GCA_003547095.1 Diversispora epigaea | reverse complement strand
AAAAAAAAAAAAAAAAAACTAATTAATAATCAATGCTTTATCTTTAATAGGGAATTTCAAATTTTCCAAACATTCAGTTACCACATTCATCAATTCACATGGACCACAAACTATAAGTTTAAATGCACGTGGATCATCAGTAAGATCTTTCATATACTTAACGGTATCATTATTAGAAACAATCTCAAATACTGCATCGTCAACAGCCACAACTGGTTTCTTTTGATTATTATTCTTTTGTAGATTTTTTAACTTATTTGTAGCTGCTGAAATTGTAGAAATTAAATTTGATGATGTGTCGTTATTATCATCATCATTATTATCATCATCATTATTATTGTTATTGTTATCAACAATAGATGATGAAACAGAATGTGTAGAGCTGTGATGATAAGGAATTGTAGGACTAATTGGAGTAGATATTAAGGTAGGAGATGAAATTGTTTTTATTCCTGAAGATACTGAAGGTTTTTTCCTATCTTTTAATATTGCTTTAATTGATGGTGATTGTGCTGGTGAAGGAAGAGGAGTATACCGTTTTGACATCCATTCAAATAATACTTTTTGATTTACGTGACCTGTAAGTGTTGTCGTATTATGTTCGGGTTTTTTTGATAAAATGTGAGTTATGGTTAATGTTCCATTACTAGCTGAAACAATCCTTGACAGATAATCTGAATCTATGATATCATCAATTGTCGCATTTGCATATAAGATGTGTAAGGAACGGTTCATTTGCGTGTTTTTCTCATAATGATATTGGACCTATGAAATTTAAATAATAATTTAAGTATTTCAAAAAAAAAACAAAAACAAATATTTAATATAAAAATATTTGAATAAATGAGACAAATAAATTAAAATGTTTAAAATGTTTACCATTTGTAGCATAGGTGTAATACCAGTTCCACCGCATACCTTCAAATAAAACAAGATTTGAATTATTTGAATTAGTAAAAATTATTATATTAATATATCTAATATGATGATTGAAAAAAATATAAAAAATATTTACCATAAATAATGCATCCCAACAACCATCAATCGATTTTTGATTAAGCAAAATACGATTCGGTGGAAAATTCAAAAAGAATGGTACCGGAGATATAGGTGAATAAGGATAATATTGTGATGATAATGTAAGATTCATACGTTCACCGAGATCAAGAGGTCCACGAACTTTAATTTCGAACCCTCTTAATTGTTGATCCTAAATTTCATTTTGTTAAATTAATTAAATTAAATTATTGAAATTTTTTTTCGAAATTAATGTACAAAAAAACCTTTTACTAACCAAATGTTGAGACATAAGACCATTTTCATAAATCTTTACAAGAATTGAGAATGTTTTCGTTGAATTTCCTTGAAGTGGTGTATATGGTCTTATAACAACTTGACTTCTAATATGACACATTAATTCAACATATTCTCCTGGTAAAAACTTGGGTGATCGATCATTTGGATTAATTTGTTGAAAAGTGAACCTTCTAACTGGTCTTTCAGCTCTTTCTCCTGTAACAGTTTCGGTTTTTATAAGAATATATCTTTTAAACATATCGTTATTATACTCTTGATCTTTTGATGTTAGTACAAATGATGAATGTTTACTGGAACTTTGACTAACATCATGACTTGATATCACCTTGCCCATAACCATTGAAGCAAGTTTGGCTGAAGCAAATTTAGAATGATTATGTATTGCCATTCGAGAATTTTTAAAATTAATAGCATTCATTTTATCTAACCTATGAGCTAAAGTAGATAATCTTGAATTTTTATTTAAATTTTGCTTCTTTTCTCCCTTTTTGTGTCGAGATGTTAATGACGTAACTTCACTTGAAACATTACTAATCATATCTGTTTCTAAAATTGTTTTATTTTGGTCATAATCAATCGAAATTTCATCTTTTATTTCCTGGTAATAAAAGTCATTTGTAATATCTAAAATATAATGTAATATAATTAATATAAATTCTTATTAAAAGTTAAAATTATTATTATCAAAAAAAAAAAAATAATACTTGCCTGTACCAATGACACGTTGAAGAATTTTAACACCTCCGGGATGATTTTTAATCCATTTTTGAATATCAAACAATAATCCCTCTGCAACGACGAGAGAAGCACCACTTTGAACCCTTTTGTTAATTTCCTATATTATTAAATAACGAAATATTTTAAAAAAAATTTTAAAAAATATAAAAAAATAATTAATGAATTCCAAAAATTAAAAATCAATATTTCAACTTACATCCCAAGTATAACAAGGAAGACTTTCATAAACATCATTAGGAATATAAGAACGTATACGTTGACTTGGATCTCCGTAATTATCGATGGAAGGTTGAATAAGTTTATAACTATTGGTTCGATAGAAAACTTCTGCGACTATAAATAATGTTATGATGCACGCTGTTTTTCGTGTGTAAAGAATATACGAGAAAAGGAAATTACGATAACCATTAGTGGTTAGATAAAAGTTGTTCTGGATCATCTCTCAAAACTATTTTTTTTTTAATTACCTATCCAAACTAAATATGAATATCTCCAAAAATAATTGGGATCCGCTCCGTATTGACCAATTCCAAGGTAAATGTTATATCTAAAGAAAATTAATGAATAGATTAATAATTTTGCGAGAAAGCACCTCACTATATAACAAACAAAAAAAAAATATGAAAATTAAATATGAATAGATCGATTTTTACCCGGCAAGACCCATTAACAAAATTCCAAAAATAAAATGAAATTTCTTAATAAAAATGAATACACCACGATTCACGGATTCAACTGACGCCAAACACCACATTGTCAATAATCCAAGTCCAAGTTGTACAAAGACCAAAGAATAAACTATTGCACCGATTCTAATGAAACAAAATTATAATAATATAATCAATTAATCAATACTGTAATATGATTGTAATATATGATTGTAATATGTTCTATGTACTTACAAATTATGCAAATTTTTAGTTAAAGTATCAGATGAAGCAATTGCAATTGCTCCAAATGTAAAAATAGCCATACTTCCGATAAATTGAAGATTTTTATGGTGAGAGATGTGTTTATCACTGTGTTTCATGTATCGAATAACGAAAATTGATGCTATGAAAGAATTTTTTTTTAAACAAAATAAAGTTAGCAATAATATAATATACGTACATTAAATTTATTGAAAATAAAAAATATTTATATATATATCGAAATTTAACAAATACCTGGAAATATGACACTAAATAGTAGTATTAATTTTAAAGAAAAGAAAAGAAAATTAAATTAAATTGGTAAGTAACCTTATTATTATTTTTTTTTTAACATTATTTAACATTATTTTAAATATTATTACCTCCAGATTAATACCATAACAATTCCATGTACAAATAAAGCATCTCGGCTCCTTGAAGAAGTTGTAATGCCATCCGAATAAAATAAATTTGTATCAGCTTTATTTCTGTTACCAATGTGAGAAGATAAAACATTTGTTCCAGGTTTCCAAGCACAAAGTACTAAAATAATTAATATAGAAATAAGTGATAAATAATAATATTAATAATCAGAATAATAATAATAATAAGAATAACAAAAATGATAATAATTTAATTTTAATATAATTACATGTTATGGACTCATCTTTAATAGTAATTTTATTATTGGCTTGTAATGGATACGTGAATACTATTTCGGAAATTCCATTATTTACAGATGATGACAATATTTCAACTATTTGTACGTCATCAATAATAGGAAGTTGGTTTCCAACCGATCGATAATTTGCTATTTCAACACTTGAAGTATTTTTATCACTAGTTTTAGCAATAATAAAATCGGCTCCTGTCATTCCTCCTCCTTTACTGAATCCAATTCCAAACCATGCTTTTGTAGTTTTGATAGTAAGTTTAAATGTGATAAGAGGTTGATCAATTTTCCATTTAATATTATACATTTCATCTTTGGAACATGTAAACGAATTTGAATATTCTTCTTCACCATCATTTGAACTATTAGATGAAGTTGTCTGAGGTTGAACTATCCAAACATTTTGTGGAACTATAAATGAAGGTGCACTGTTACGAACAATTATCTCTCGAAATGATGTACGATCTATTTCTAAAATTTCGGAATCATTGAAACCGGCATCCGGTGATTTATAGTAGAATCTATCTGAATCTCGAATTAATGTCCACTTTTAAAATATAAAAAAATTTTAAATTATTTAATAATTTCTCGTGAATAAATAATTAAAATATATCTATAATAAACTTTCTCAAATTTTTTTACCTGTTCTTTCATATTCTTGAGAAATAAAGGTCCAAAATTTGATTCCTCAATATGATCTTCAGCCAGACTTCCTACCAAAGCTTCTACTTGATCAATATTCGAATAAGTCGCGTTTAAACGATTCTGAACTTCTGTATCATTTGTGATATCTGACCAATCGTTGGCTTTGGTAAATCCAAAGTTTACTCGTGCTTGATTATATTTTGGAAGTCCTTGATCTCTACCACGAAAAAGGTCAATACTAGATAAAGAAAATTAAATTTCTTTAAGTATATGTTACAAGTATATCATGCAAAAAGTAAATGAATAATAAATAATAAAATATTTAAATACCTGGCGATATCATTCATTTGAGTGTTAGGTTTAAAAGATCTCATCATATCAGCATAAAATATATCAACTTCCTCTTGTCTAAATGATAATATTAAGATAAATGAATAAAGTAAAATAAAATTAAAAAAAAAAAAAAAGTATGTAAATAATCCAAATCTAATTATTATTTTTTATGTACCTTTGAAGTGATAAACTTGCCGCCACTCTTGACGATCCAAATTTTTCTAAAAGTCCAACGGTAAGAATGTCATTAAGTTGTAAAGAAAAAGTAGTTTCTCCGAATTCATTTACAATTGCATAATAATCGCTTTATAAATTAAAGAAATTTAAAATCCATTTAATTATTAATATTTAAATTGATTANTTCGAATAAGTCGCGTTTAAACGATTCTGAACTTCTGTATCATTTGTGATATCTGACCAATCGTTGGCTTTGGTAAATCCAAAGTTTACTCGTGCTTGATTATATTTTGGAAGTCCTTGATCTCTACCACGAAAAAGGTCAATACTAGATAAAGAAAATTAAATTTCTTTAAGTATATGTTACAAGTATATCATGCAAAAAGTAAATGAATAATAAATAATAAAATATTTAAATACCTGGCGATATCATTCATTTGAGTGTTAGGTTTAAAAGATCTCATCATATCAGCATAAAATATATCAACTTCCTCTTGTCTAAATGATAATATTAAGATAAATGAATAAAGTAAAATAAAATTAAAAAAAAAAAAAAAGTATGTAAATAATCCAAATCTAATTATTATTTTTTATGTACCTTTGAAGTGATAAACTTGCCGCCACTCTTGACGATCCAAATTTTTCTAAAAGTCCAACGGTAAGAATGTCATTAAGTTGTAAAGAAAAAGTAGTTTCTCCGAATTCATTTACAATTGCATAATAATCGCTTTATAAATTAAAGAAATTTAAAATCCATTTAATTATTAATATTTAAATTGATTATTTCAGAAAAAAAAAATGTCAAAGTATTATTAAAATTTTCTACCTGACTTCGGAATGTCCGTATCTTGTAGTTTTATTAAGTTAATCATATCATATTATTCAAGTATAAGTAAGTTTTAAATTTATTAAAAATAATAATAAATTAATTTATTTTAAATTTATTACCTAAAAGTAGCAGCGGAGAAGAATGTTTGAATGCCAGGTATTAAATTGGGGTTATAACCTTTATAAGTTTCCAAAGGATTTCCTAATATTGTTGGCACTAAATTATAATAATGTTATTGTTATTTATTATTACAAATTCTTGAAATTCTTGAAATTCTTGAAATTCGGGATTTTTTTTTTTTTAAAAAAAGGTTTTAAATAATGATCAACTCACAATATTCCATGAAAGTAGTTCTTTGTAAAAGAGCAATTACCCATTTTCTTGCTTCTTGGAAATATTTTTCATCATCCCAAGTGTTACCATACCATCTTCTTAAATCATTACATCTACGATTATGTTCTCTCAAAAATAATGTGTGGAAAAAATGGGTAAAAACATTTCCACCTCTTCTTGGTTCATATCCAACAATATATTTTCCATTTGAATCTATTTGGTTGAAAATAAAAAATAAAAATCAATTATTTGATAATTTTTATTTCCTTTTCTATTTATTTTCATTTTACTCACCCATTGGAAGATATCCAAGTTTAGCATCTTCAAGGTCTTCGGCATATTTTGATCCATAATCTAACAACATTTTACACTTATCGTTAGGATCTCGAAGTTGAGTATTTAATTTTGTTGAATCGAAACCATAAAGACTTGATCCATCAAGAAATGAAGTAGCTTCATTTATAGTTTTTGCGTTAGGACCATTGTATGAATGCCAAGTTCGATTCATTGGAAGATATGTCTTTGAGAAAAAATAAATAAATATATTGTATTGTATAATTATTATAATTATTGTTATTTAAATACCTCATTTAACGAAGTTACGCCATATGAGAGATAAGTAGGATCATCGGATGGAATCATAATTGCTTCGGGATACCTATCTAATGATTCTCTAGGAGAAGAGATATCAAAAGCTAACCAATCTCCAAAGAAGGTATTCTAAATTATTTTGATTTTTTTTTAAAAAAAAAAAATTTAGATGTTTCTTTATCGTATTACTTAACACGTGATTAGCCGTTTTTTTTTAAAGTTCTTTTTTAAAAGTAATTATTAATGTAAACATCACTATATATAATTTTTTTTTATATCCCTGGATCGCTTTTTTTTTTTTCATGCAAGCGAAGAAGCTATGCTTACCATATGAGATGCATTACGTTTCGATTTGAATTTTTCACGAAAATCAATTTCAAATCGATCTTCAAATTTCATTTGAATGCCGGTAGTTCTATCACTTATACACCTTGGCATTGGTAAATTTCCTGTTGTTATTGAACCACAAGATATTTGAACGGGAGCTTTGGAATAATTTCCGGGGCATAGAAGCATATCTATATAAATATGATAAAATATGTATCAATATATATTAAACTTATTAAATATGTAAAAAAATAAATTTTTTTAAGTACTTACGTTCTGAACTGTCATAAAAATTCGGAACATCAGTTCGTAATAATGGTTGATTGATTGAACCGGTATTGGGATTTTGAAGATTATTGTTGGTACCCTAAAAAGGAGAAAAATGAAAAATTGAAAAATTGAAAAAAAAAAATAGATAATATATTAAATGAGTTTTTTTTTTTCAATAATTACATCAAAAGAACGATATTCGGCTTGTACAAGATAGCACCCCAAAAGAAACAAAAAGTAAAACCAAAATAAATTTTTCATTTTTTAATCTAATTTATAAATGGATCATGTGAATTTTATTGTAAAAAGGAAAGAAAGGATTAAAAAAAAATAACGAATGTATTTTTTTTTATTAAAAAAAGGAAGGAATTAAGTTTATATCGGTATGAAGAAGAGGAAGAGAAGAAGATACCCTGAAGTAATANTGCTTACCATATGAGATGCATTACGTTTCGATTTGAATTTTTCACGAAAATCAATTTCAAATCGATCTTCAAATTTCATTTGAATGCCGGTAGTTCTATCACTTATACACCTTGGCATTGGTAAATTTCCTGTTGTTATTGAACCACAAGATATTTGAACGGGAGCTTTGGAATAATTTCCGGGGCATAGAAGCATATCTATATAAATATGATAAAATATGTATCAATATATATTAAACTTATTAAATATGTAAAAAAATAAATTTTTTTAAGTACTTACGTTCTGAACTGTCATAAAAATTCGGAACATCAGTTCGTAATAATGGTTGATTGATTGAACCGGTATTGGGATTTTGAAGATTATTGTTGGTACCCTAAAAAGGAGAAAAATGAAAAATTGAAAAATTGAAAAAAAAAAATAGATAATATATTAAATGAGTTTTTTTTTTTCAATAATTACATCAAAAGAACGATATTCGGCTTGTACAAGATAGCACCCCAAAAGAAACAAAAAGTAAAACCAAAATAAATTTTTCATTTTTTAATCTAATTTATAAATGGATCATGTGAATTTTATTGTAAAAAGGAAAGAAAGGATTAAAAAAAAATAACGAATGTATTTTTTTTTATTAAAAAAAGGAAGGAATTAAGTTTATATCGGTATGAAGAAGAGGAAGAGAAGAAGATACCCTGAAGTAATAAAAAAAAAAAGATTATGGAAGGTATATAAATTAAAAATGCACAGGTTGTTTATTTTTTCTCATTATATAAATTAGGTTGATAATCAGCGAAACTTTTTAATTCCTATAAATGAATTTACGCATTTTACCTAATGTAAAATTAAAATTCAAGAAGCAGGAACCAACCACTCCTTATCGAAGTGGTAATACAATTGATAAACATAACTGCAAACTAATTATTTCTTTGCAGACTAATGGGTGAAGACTTTAAAAACTAAATGTTTCGTGAATATTTGTTTGTTTGTCGTATAAATCTGTGAAAGATTGTTTTAGGTAATTCTCATTACATCGGAAAATAGTAGATTCTTTGCAAATTAATTTACGAGATAAAAATATCATTTTATAAATTTGAATGTAACATTATGTAACCTTTTATTAATTCGTTCGTGACTTTTTTTTATACTAATAGACTTAATAAGGTAACAATTAATATTAGACAATTGCACAGAATTTTCTACGATTTCACGATTATCATTTTTACATTATAAATCTTTTATTTTAATTCATTTTCAATACATTACGTATGCATTGTAGATATCTATTTTTCGTTCGATTCTTCCATTTATAGATATTTTATATATTTATCTTCTATATTTATATTTCATGTTTATATTTCATATTTTATATTTTATTTATGATTAGATTAAAATGAATGCACTAATAATAAATTTTTTTTTTTAGGTTAGAAAAGAAATAATAATCATCATTATCAAACATTTCAAATGTATTGATAAATTTTTTTTTTCAAAGGGGTAAAAAAAAGCTTATTTGCCATAATATTCTGGCTGATAAAATCTTTTCTTTTTAAAGGTTGGTTGAGTTTTTAAATTTTTTTTTGTGTATATACACATATATGCCGTATATATATTATGGGATGAAAATATGTAAAAAGAAAAAAAAGGAGATAATTTATAAAAATATATAAAAGGAAAAAAAGAAAAGGGAATAACAAGTGAAATTTATAAAAGAGAAGAAATTTAATTAATCTATAATGAATGTAATGATTACATGAAGTAGATGGAGAAAAGGGGAACGTGTGTGAATAAATTTACAATTTTGAAATTTTGAATTTAAATTTACATTTTTTTTTCTTTAAAAGAAATAACTCAACCATTTGATTTTCATCTTTTTTTTTTGTTTTTTGAGATAACATATTCAATCTGAAATGTGTAAATGTATGGAACCTTCTTATTGTGTTATAATAACATATCTATATTAATTTACACAAATGTCAAAATGTTTTTTTTTAAGGGATTGTTTTCGTACTCGGATAAATTGAACAAATTGAAAAGGCGGGTGTTTAATGCGCTGTGAGAGGGTTTCGGGGAGGAGGGATTGTTATTGTTTTTTAATAATTATTTACATAATTATTTTTTGAACCGGATTCCTTCTTCTAAATTCTTTTAATGAATTCTTTTGTTCTTCATTTATAACCATTTTTTAAACATTTTTATCAAATATAATCATAAATCTTGGTAGAGTTGCCTTTTTTTTTTTTTTTAAAAAAAAAAAAACTATTAGTATAAATAAGATCATATCTATAAATAATATAAATAATGACAAGAAATATTTAGAATGTAGTACCTTATTTTTACGTACTACTAAAATCCAATCATGATTTGGACTAATTACGTCGACCACGTATACAACTTAATTATAGTAAAAATAAATATAGTGGTGTAAAAATAGTGGTAAATGTGAAAAAAATACAATATCCGCCCACGTGTTTTAATGACAAATACCTTGTGTTCTCGCATTAGTGTTTGTGTAATCATTAGAAATTAAAGCACTGTATGCAAACCACATTTCTATGGAACAAATATTACAAATAATTATTACCTAATAATTATTATTTGAACAAATTATTATCGTTATTATTATTATTATTATCACTTACTTTTTGAATGTCGAGAAAACTTTTTTCTATTGCCTTTCCTTGCAATTCCACAACATCCACATCCTTTCTTACAAAAATTTAAATCATTATCCACTAGAAATCTTTCAGGATCACAATTAAAAGATGATGTAGTTCCATGAAACATTGTATGCGTCACATTATCGGTTGACACACCAAATTTTTTGGCTACTTTCATTTTATAATTTTCATGAACTTGTACTAATCTTGATGGCATATTTAATCTAATAATTCCTTTAATATTGGCTCGAGGAATATCGGAAAAAAACATATTCTTTACTAAAGTATAAGCGGGATCAAGTTCACATAAAACGGACATTCTAGTTCTTTCCAATGAATTAATTGAATTATTATTATTGTTATTATTATTTGAATTAAATGATATTGTTGTTGGTGATCGACAATGTGAATAATGTGAATAATGTGAATAATTTGGATAATGTGTAATTAAATTGGTAATATTATCATATTGTGATGTTGGTCTCGCCGAAATTATTAATATATTATGACAAACTTCACATTCTCGAGCTGTAGGTAAATTTATGTAAGTACAATCGTTACATTTTCTCTCTTTTTCAAGTAAAATTGTAATTGGTCTTGAGTTGGTTGTTGATAAATTAGTTGAATTTGGTAAATTTTTAAAATTTAAGAGATTAATTATATTCGAAAAATTCGAGGGATCGGTTATGTTCGTTAAATTATTATTTTGATTTAAAGAAAGAATATCTTGGGAAATAGAAGAAGTAATGGAAGGTTGTAAAGCATCCAAGAAATCAACCTTTTCCTCGTCGTCATTATCATCATCGTTATTAACATCGTTTTTAACGTCATTTTCATATACCTTGGAGGGTAATTTGGGGATGGTGGAGATACTAGTATCATTGTAATCGTTATAATCTTTATAGTCTTTATAATAATCATTATAATCTTTATAATCATCATCATCATCATTATTATTGTTATTATTATTATTATTATTATCAATAATGAAAGGATTTTGAGAAATGTTAATTGTTGGAAGTTGTGAAGATCGTGAGTATTGTGAAGATCGTGAATATTGTGATTGTGAAAATCGGGATCGGATTTGGTTTTCTGGTATAACAGTAAAGTTGCAAGTTGTTTCTTTTGATTGCATCATCTTCAATGCAGCACTATTACGTGCATATTTCCCTGAATTTCTAGATCTTGTGACATACCCAACACCACCACCTTGAAAAAAATTACGTCCTTGTATTGACAAAGAAGAAGGGTAAATATTATTATTATTGTTATCATTACTATTTCTGATGTTGGTTGAAAATTCTTTGGTTAAAGAATCTTCTCTATTATTATCAGCATTATTATTATTATTATTATTATTATTATTGTTATTATTATTGTTGTTATTATTATTGTTATTGTTATTATTATTATTATTATTATTATTATTATTGTAATTACTATAATTATAATTATTATAATTACTATAATTATACTGATTATTATAATGATGTCGATCTTCCGGTGGTTTTTTAAAAATTCGTTTAGTCCATTTGGTCAATGTTTTTAATAATTTCTTCCCTTTATAACTACCATTAAGTTTTAAAGACTTTATTTCATTATGATCCATATTTTTTTTTAAGTTTTATATTAAATTTATTTTCTCTTTTCTTTTATTTATTTATTTTTTTTTTGATGATGAGTTATGAGAAACAAACAATTACAAAGATACGTCGTAGAATAATCTAAAAGACAGTTTTCTCGTTCCTTTTTTTTTTTAAACCAAAAAAAAATTAAAATTAAAATTAAAATTTAGGAGAAAAAAACTACTGGTAAAGATACGAATTCTATGTTTATATATAAAACGATTGACTAATATATTTGAATTAATATAAGTTACAGTATATATATAGTTTTTTTTTTTTTTTTTTT
>PQFF01000259.1:468338-528282 GCA_003547095.1 Diversispora epigaea | reverse complement strand
ATTAATTATTAATTATTAATTATTAATTATTATTATTATTATTATTATTATTATTGTTATTATTATTGTTGTTATTATTATTGTTATTGTTATTATTATTATTATTATTATTATTATTATTATTATTATTATTATTATTATTATTATTATTATTATTATTATTATTATTATTATTATTATTATTATTATTATCCCTTGCTTGCTTATTTGTTTTGTTTGCTTGTTGTTTTTGTTGTTGTTGTCGTAGTTCATTGTGGTCGTTGTTTATGGTACGCAAATTTCTTCTTGAAAAAGAAATTCAATTATTCTTTAAAAAGAAATATAATTATTCCTTTCCTATTATTATTCTCTTTAAAATTTTTCGTTGTGAAATTTAAATTTGAAAATAAACTCGGAAATTTTTATTATCTATTATTATCATTCTTTGTTATCTATTTTTTTTATTAATATAATTTTCGCGTCATTGGTGTGAAATTTATTATTATTTATTATTAGAGAATTAAATAAGACAATCATTCATGAATGCACATTAATTAAATGTGGAGTCAACCTTAAATTAAAGCTCTTGACATGTCATTGAAGCAAATTTCAGGGGTTCAAAATGGTTGGGTGCACAATGGTACAATATTGTTTCTGGTTGACATTTTTAATCCATAGGAGTGGGTGTTAATACTGGAAATGATAAATCTTAATATGGTTTGTATGGCTTGGTTTTTAAAAATTTCGGACTTTCTAGTCTTTAATGAGTTAACAGTAAAAGGTTCACTGGAAACCTCCTGAGTTTTGAGGAATAAGATGTTTCGAAAAAAAGAAAATGTTGATATTTTTTTTAGGTCATCTAATTTTTTTTAAAATAAAATAAAATAGCCAAAATTGTTTAGATATCAAAGTAACGAAAGCTTATCACGATGGTCCACACAATCTACAGCATCATTTGACCCTTGAAATCTCTTATAGTATATTCATATATTATATTGTTATATATTATAGGCTAGTTTTTCGTTGATCATAACAGATATATTATATTAAAATAAATTATTACAATAACTGAACCTTATTAGGAAAATACTCGTTATAGATATTACTTTGTACTTGTATTAAATGTAGATATAGATATTACTTTGTTCTGTATTTATTCGATTGATTTATTTTTTCCTCTTTTGAACACTTACGAAATCATAAAATCCGGATTTCTTAAACAATCAATTTGAATAAATAAATAAATTATGTAATTATATTAATTATATAAATAATATAAATAATTATATAAATAATATAAATAATTATATAAATAATCACATGAATAAATTATATAAATAAATTATATATAAAAAAAATAAATAAATTATATAAATAAATTATATAAATAAAATATAAATAAATAAATAATTGAACTCCTTTTTACTTATTTAATTTTTACTGTAGGATTTACTTACTAATCCAATTATTCTAATTATTCTCCTTATTTATTTTATTTTATTTTATTTTATTTTTATTTTATTTTTTAAAGTTAAAACACAGTATAAATCAGATATAGATCAGATATAGATCATTTTAAACCCAGAAATTGGAATAAATCATTTCGATTATGTTTGTTGAGTGGTGGTGGTGGTGGTGTTGTTGTTGTTGTTGTTGTTGTTGTTAGAGTGTTAGAACATTTTTACATTTTAATACACCTTAATGAAATTTTTTTTTGAAACTTTTTATTTTTTTTTACGTAAAAGAGAACAATGGATTTGTATTGTTTGACTGCATCTATTGCATCTATTTTAATTTCAATTATAAATAATTTTTTGGTTTATTAGATGCTGTACTGAATAGTAATTAGAGCAAATAATTTATATAAAAATAATATAAAAATTATTTATAAAAGGATAATGTGTTATTCCTCACCCGGGTGAGCTGAATTCATTGGTTTGTATAAACTAATAATTGGATCTTTTACATATTACTTATACTGAATATTGGAAAAGAAATAAAAAAAAAGTCTCTATATTCTTTATCTCAATTAAAAATTGTAATTCAACAGTGGGTACATTTTCCCAATTTCAAAAATAGTTTTAATTACATTGTACGTGTTAATAGCTGAAGTAGTGTTTGCATTGTACTTTCAAGATTTATATTTCAAACATATCACTACCACAAAAATCTGCATAAGGCTGTGGCAATCATGCATTTGAGAAGATGTAGGTACGGAATGCATAATTGAGTTGATGAGATATTTTTTGGGGGATTTTTTTTTTTTATTAATCTCTCTATTAAGATCACATTCTGATTAGCCACAATACCATTTTTTTCATTATGAATAGTATTTGGTTGAATTCACTTTCAGATCAATTTCTCTCTCAATTTTCGGTTATATTCTAGAGAAGCATTGTTCATGAGTAGATTTACATGAATTGAATGTCCACTTTTTGTTTCTACACTACAATTTCTACATTTAAGAAATAAGAAAGGTATTATTTTTTTTTTTTTGCTGACAGCACAAGCTTTTTTTTTACTAATTTCTTCAATATTTTCATATTTGAAATGCCATTTAGCTGTTCATCCACCACTGAATGAACAGGTCCTGACTGCATGAAATTACTTATTGCAGGTAAAATTATTAGGAGGAGAACAGGATGCTTGAATTTGTGATGATCTCTGGTATAAATTGNCTGTGGCAATCATGCATTTGAGAAGATGTAGGTACGGAATGCATAATTGAGTTGATGAGATATTTTTTGGGGGATTTTTTTTTTTTATTAATCTCTCTATTAAGATCACATTCTGATTAGCCACAATACCATTTTTTTCATTATGAATAGTATTTGGTTGAATTCACTTTCAGATCAATTTCTCTCTCAATTTTCGGTTATATTCTAGAGAAGCATTGTTCATGAGTAGATTTACATGAATTGAATGTCCACTTTTTGTTTCTACACTACAATTTCTACATTTAAGAAATAAGAAAGGTATTATTTTTTTTTTTTTGCTGACAGCACAAGCTTTTTTTTTACTAATTTCTTCAATATTTTCATATTTGAAATGCCATTTAGCTGTTCATCCACCACTGAATGAACAGGTCCTGACTGCATGAAATTACTTATTGCAGGTAAAATTATTAGGAGGAGAACAGGATGCTTGAATTTGTGATGATCTCTGGTATAAATTGTTTCAAATTAGACTCTGAAAAAAATGCATCCTTGTTACGTAACTGTATGATAAACATCTTTTCCTGATTCAAGTATTGTTCATTGATTATTTTTATTTAATTGTTTTGCATTTAGGAAAAGGGATTAGTAACGTAAAGATCAAAAAATATACCTCCACAGCGATTAGTAATGAATTTATAAAAAGTAGAAGTGTTGGCATTCGAGTACAGAAAATGTACTCATAAATTATAACTAGGATTCTTTTTATTAAATGCAATAATAAAGCGTATATAGTTGCCAACAACATATTATGTATGTAATCAATTTTATAAAGTTATTGCAAGAAATATCTTACTTACAGATTGAAAAAAAAATAAAGTTAAATTGAAATCAATAAATTTTAATTGAATAAAATACACGGATTGAAATATTACATATCTGATAGCAGATAAATGACAGATAGATGTAGTATTATGTAGAATATTGGGTACTTGATATGGGCTGTTCACACTTATCAGGTACCTGATATTATGATGTAAAATGTATTTCACTCACACATATCAGGCACTTGATGGTATTTTGCATAAATACTACATCTTACCTATCCTATTACCAGTTAGGTGATAGATAGTTAACATTTCAACCTGTGTACATAAATGCTCTCCATTGTTAAGTAAAATTATATGCTGGTAACATTTCGAATAAATGTATTCGAATAAATGTATTCAAATTTCCTGTATTTCATCATAATTAACTATTACAATTAAAGATTGTAAGTCAAGTTCTCAATTGTCATCTTCCTCAATAAGAATTTCTCAAGAATTATTATTGCCTTCTTTTTCAAAGAATGGTTCAAAGAATTGTCATTGGATGTTAAAGCTTCGGATATAGGTATTTGAAATGTACAATAGCATACATTCAAATGCTAAATCCAAAATTATTATTAAATTATTTTAGTCTCAATTCCAAATACCAAATTAATTTACTATATTTTTAATAATTTGGATAACATGTATAGTGTGTGTGTTGTGGATTGGTTTAGTTAACTATTTTTTTTAAAAAAAATTTTACCAAAAAATGTTTGGACAACAAATGACTGTGTATATTGTAATGTTGATGTTTTCTAATTGAGTAATGATTGTTAATAAATTCAAATTCAAGCTTATTCTCAATTGCCTCTTGAACTTGTGAAAGTGAAAAGGATGATTGCGTGGCCTTTTGAATTAATGCACATAAAAAAGAATAGGATAGTATAAGCAGTTAATTTTTTTTGATTTATTCTGATTTTTGTCTTTTTCATAAATAGAATATCTGAATAGGAATTGTTCATTGAACCAGTGGCATTTTCTGATTCTACACATTGTGTAAATTGTAAGATGTGAAATATATTATTATTATTATTATGATTATTATTATTTTTTGATTTTAACCTTTAATAATATGAGTAAGTTTAATTAATAAATTAAAAGTTACATTAAAATTAAACGCAGAGTATTTGTTATTTATGTAAAACTAATCTAATATACCTTGCTCACCTATCAAAGGCCAGTCTCTAAGTGTGACCCTGTTCACGATAACATAATTATTATATATTTTTCTCTCTGGCTAGGTATTTTTTAAACCTTGTGATCATCTCTCAAATACATTTTCATAATGAGAATGTTAAATATTTTAAAGTCTTTAAGATAAAGATAATATATGATATATTTCAGGAAATATTGGATCACTGGTCAAATGAAAAAAAAGAATCGGACAGTTTTATAATGAATAGAATTCTGATTGATAAGTAGGAAAAAAGAGATAAAAGGTAACACGGCAGCTTTATTGATAAAACTCAAACTCGATGGCTTGTAAAACAATTAATAGATGATACAAGTATCAATTTATTTATAAATTGGAAATTCCAATAGTATTTTCAAGATTTTGAGTTGAGTTGATCAGGGTATTTTGGTTGAAGTTTTCAAATTGTTATTTATTGCATCACAATGACCATGCACAACATAATATTTAATATGTTCTATAATTTCTTGAGGAAAATTTTTGTAAGCAATAGCAAACTTTATAATTTCAATAGAAAGTTGTAAGTTCATTAACCACTGGCTGTGTTACATTTGTCTGCTACATGCATCACTTGTTTTTTACATCGAAGGAAGCTTCCTCCCCTCGTAAACCACATTTAAATTCTTTTTTTTTTCTATAGGTACCATTTTGGAAATGTTTCAATAACTTTATATTAATAATAACGAAGTTCTTTTCAACTGAGAGTGCCTATTTCAATAACAAGGGGACCACTTATTGAAGGTAAATCACCATTACAATCTTTAAATTCAACCTTATTATTCAAATAATAATAAACAAACACAACAAACACGTGCGCCTAATTTATTATTTTATAGTCACCTGCAAATATTCATAGTGGTACAATTTAATGAATAGAGAGTAATAATTCGGTAAGAAATAAATAAAATTTCCCATATTATGTACTATATCTATATTTTATATTTGTTTCCTGTTGTTAAACCTGATTCTTATTCTGTTATTTATTATTATAAATAATGGTAAATATTTTGAGAGTAAGAAAATGAGAATAAATGCTAGTAAAAAAAAAAAATAAATCAATTCATGCTACAAAATGCTACATATCAAATATTATAACTTATGATATTACAAAGATTGCATAATGGAATAGATGAACAATTATTCATCTCAATAAGTAAGAAGAAAAAAAAAATAATAAATAAATAAATATCGAAAATATCACGGAATAAATTTTATTCTACAATTCGAGTTTCAATTTAATTTTTTTTTAATACTTTTAGCTCAGCTGTTGCTTATGTATATATCTATTTTGGTACAAAGTGTACATCCAATACAAGATAAACATATATTTATGGAAATTTATAAATGATGATGAATATGTATATATGCGCAATTGACTTTCATGACCTTTAAGATTCGGAGTAAGTGAAATTCCAGACCGAAAAAAATAATATCAGAATATCGAGGATATTCGAGAGATATCATGCGCGTGACCGTGAGATATTGAATTAATTATTATTAATAAAAATTATCAAAAGGTGATGACGTTTATTTCATCATTTATTATGAAAGGGAAATAATAAAATCAATGAATTACTGAATTTAAAAAAGTCAAACAAGTTATTGTTTAACCGTATTAACCATATTATTGACCTTTATTAACCGTTATTAACCGTTATTAACCGAACCGTGCGCGGGTAGATGGATGGATAGATGGATAGATGGATAGATAAATTGAATGGATGGAATGAATGAATGAAAAAAATAAAAAAAGATATGAATGTAATTTGGTATAGAGAAAGATATATATATAATCCGTTGATCCTTTGATGAAGAAATAAAACAATGCTTAATTGCATATATTATATATATTTATCTATTAATAAATAATAAATTATAGCATTTACGGAATCGGAATCGGAATCCACATGGTAATTAACTATATAT
Organism: Diversispora epigaea; assembly: GCA_003547095.1. NCBI lineage: Eukaryota > Fungi > Glomeromycota > Glomeromycetes > Diversisporales > Diversisporaceae > Diversispora > Diversispora epigaea. The sequence continues at coordinate 521,662 of PQFF01000259.1, read as the reverse complement.
ATGTGATTAATGATAAAAACGTCGCAAAACCCATGAACTCCGTGGATTTCCGTGGAACCAGATTATCGTTCAAAAAAAAAAAAATAAAATAAAATAAAATTATTTCGCTTCATTTGATGATCAAATAATAATAAAAATAATAATAATAATTATAATAATAAACAATTATACATCGAAAACCCTCGCAACCGTTCATATGTAAACATTCTCTCATTCTTATCTTTATGATTCTCATTTTGAATTATGATCACCTTAGGTCGGAATTTCTTTAATGCAAACTCACAAATCGAGACCTCTGTTATACATGACACAGCCCTCAAATAAAACGATGTAAAAGGGGTATAAATATTCTATTTGCTCATGTGCACTTGCCATTTTTAATTTCATAAATGGTTGATTTTTTTTCATTTCAAACTCATTTACGGAATTCTCATTTCTTTACTTTTTTTTTCATTTTATTTCTTCTCCTTCTTTATCCTTCTTTTCTTTTTCTTATTTCTTATTTCTGATAACTATTATCATACAGTACGAGTAACAATCTTAACTACCCGTATAAAAAAATTTTTGTTATAATAATAATTTTATTTCATGGAAAAAAAAAGCATTAACGTTAACAACGAAAACGGTGGAATTTTACTTCAAGATAATAACAACATCAATAATAATAATAATAATGATAATAAATCACCGTTCCTAGGAGAAGAAATTTACGGTAATAGAAATATTCGTTGCAAGAATGTAAATTGTCACCGGTTGATCCTTGGTGACGATTATAATAATAATGGATTAGTTAACAGTAATGATAATGGTGATGGAGAATACTGTAATTATTGTATGATGATAGTGTTTTATAAAATAAATCAATCAGTTAATACAACTAATCCAGTCAATCCAGTCAACCCAGTCAATCCAATAAATCCAGGCAATTCAGTTAATTCGGTTAATTCGGTTAACTCGATAAATTCAATCAATTTAGTTAACTCGGTAAATTCAATCAATTCAGTTAATTCAGTTCCTTTCGCAGGGATCAATAACCCAAATTATTTTGTTGATAGAGAACCAAATAACAACAACAATAATAATAGTAATAGTAATTGTAATGGGAATAATAATATTATTAATATTAATAACAGCGATCAATTATTACCTCACCAACGGCGGCAAAATCAAGTTTCACAATTTCCACAATATTCACCGAGTTCTCGAGAAAACGACTTATCTCAAGATCAAAATAATAACAACAACAATAATAATAATAATAATAATAACCTTCAATATAATCAATATGATCAACAATATAACTTATATGATCCGTTCCAATACACAAATGAAAATGAAAAGTCACCATCATTACAGCAACAACAACAGCAACAACAACAGCAACAACAACAGCAACAGCAACAACAACAGCAACAACAACAACAACAACAGCAACAACAACAACAACAACAACAACAACAGTTAAAGCAACAACAGCTACAACAGTTAAAGCAACAACAGCTACAACAACAGCGGCAACAAAAGTTACAGATTCAACAACAACAACAACAGCTTCAACAACAACAACAACAGCTTCAACAAAAGCTACAACTTCAACAGCAACAACAGTTAAAGCAACAACAACAGTTTCAACAAAATATACAACTACATCAACTTAATAAACAACGGCAGACTTCTATAGATACGAGGACTCCACAACAACGACAACAGCAGCAATATAATATTCAATATAATTACAACAATTATAACAATCAGAACAATCAGAACAATCAGAACATTCAGAACAATCAGAACAATCACAATAATTACAGTAATAATAATAGTCATAGTAATAATAGTGATAATATTCAAATACCTTATTTTACAGAAATAAAGAATCAAGAATTGCCTGTTAATATTAGTAATAATAATAATAATAATTCCGATCCGAGTCAAATAAAGCTAACAAGCACGAATACAACGAATACAAATCCTACAGATTTAAAAAATCCAATAAATTTAAATTCAAATATATTAAATTCATCAATTCGACCAGATTTAAAAAATTCAATAAATTTAAATTCAAGTATATCAAATTCATCAATTCGACCAGATTTAACAAATCAATTAAATTCAAATTCAAATTCTACGAAAATACCAAATTCGTCAAATCGACTGGATTTAACAAATCAGTTAAATTCAAATTTAAATTTAAATTCGAATCCTACAAATATATCAAATTCATCAAATGGACCAGATTTAGCGAATCAATTAAATTTAAATTTATTTTCAAATTTAGATTCAAATCTTACGAATATATCAAATTCATCAGATTTAACAAATCAAATAAATTTAAATTCAAATCCTACGAATTTAAATAATTTAAATAATTTAAATAATTTAAATCCAAATCGAACAGGTTTATCGAATCAATTAAATTTAAATAATTTAAATCAAATAGATCTGAAACAAAGAAATATAACAAAACCATATTTCAATCCAAATCCAAATTCATACTCAATATCAAATATAAATAATTCAATAAAATTAAGCCCAGCACCAAATTTAAATCCAATTTCAACAAATTCGATAAATTTAATGAATCGAACAAATTTAAATCCAGAAAGTTTATATATAAATCCAAATTTATATTTAAATCCAATAAAATCAACATATCCAATGAATCCAATGAATTCAATAAATTCAATAAATCCGAGCTTAAATTCAAATTCCCCCTGGACAGCAAATAATTATCCGAGATATAATATTAATAACATCAATAACATCAATAATAACATCAATAACAACAACATCAATAACAACAACATCAATAACAACATCAATAACAATATCACAAATAATGCAAACTTACAAAATTATGATATCAGAAGCTTTTATAATAATAATAGTAATAATATCATACAATGTTCATCATGTTTGTCATATAATAGTTCTAACGATAGTCAATGTAAAGCATGTCATGAGATATTACTTTGGCCGTTATCTTCTTCGTCTTCGTCATCATCAACATCAACATCAACATCATCGTTGTTATTTGGAAAAAAACAAAATGATGTTCCCGATCTCATTATAATGACCAAATGTCCTCTTTGTGCTAATATAACGGATTCAAGGTTCGCCAGATGTGAATATTGTCTCGGAACATTATTACCAAAATTTATCAATAAACATCAATTACAACAATTACAATTACATCAACAACAACAACAATTACAACAATTACAACAATTACAACAACCACAACAATTACAATTACAATTACAATCACAACAATTACAATTACAACAATTACTACAACTACGACAACAACGACAACAACAACAACAACAACAACAACAACAACAACCGCCGCAACAACAGCAACCGCCGCAACCACCAATTCCACAACAAGTTATTGCCACCAACGCCACCATTAATTCTCCTCCTTCCTCTTCTTCTTCATCTTTATCCAGAAAGAAACGTGCAATTAAAACTCAAATGACAGTTCTTCCAACTAAACATCCAGAATATGCGACCATTAGTCGTTTCTTTCTCACCGGATTACCTAATGCCAAGATTCACGCGATTATTCATTTACAGATGCCACATAAATTAATTGCAGCTCATGAAAATTATAAAAAAGAGATAGCAGTAAAACGTTTTATTCAAAATAGCATTAATAATAACAATAACAACAACAATAATAATAATAATAATTCGGAAAACATTAATGATAATACTTATAAAATGTTTCACGGTACAAAGATATTTTGTAATCCACAAAGATTTATTGAGGGTGATGTTTCTTTTTGTACTTCGAAATGTGGTTTATGTGGAATCTTACAGAATGGAAATCAACGAAAACATTCAAGATTTAATGGTCGTAAGTATTATATTATTATATCTAATATTCGATATTCGATATTCGATATTTTATATTGGATATTGGATGTTTGATTTAAGATTTATACTTATATCTATTAATTTCTTTTTTTGGTACTCATACTAATTATTTATTATTATTATTATTATTATCATTATTATTATTATTGTCATTATAAGGAATGTGGTTTGCTCAAAGTTCCGAAATTTCTCTGAGATATTGTGGAATCTCTTTACAGAGATATACTCCTTTCATTTCAGGTGGTACTGCTGGAATGAAAGCTATGTTTGTGGAAGATGTGATCTCGCTAACTCCAGGAAATATTATAATAGTGGATAAAAATGCGGTAAATATTTTGAATTGATTTAATTGATGATTTTTAATAATAATAATTTTAAATTTATTTATTAATAATATAATATTTATGATTTTTTTTTATTATTATTATTTGTTAGGCTACACTTCCGCGATATTTAATTTTATTTGATAAATAGTAATTGGTTTGCTATTTGGGTAATCCAATCAAATATTATTTGTTATCATAAAATTTTGTAATTTTAAAGTTTGAAAATTTAAAAAAATTTGTATATGAATTGAATAATAGAAATATTATTATTATTTTTTTTTTTGATGTAAATTTATTATTATCATTTTTTTTTATTATTAGATATTTATTTTTTGTTATATTTTGGTTTGTCACACATAAATTAAGCATTTGGTCATGTTTATTTAGTTCCTGAATTACTTTTTTTGCATAAATTGTTTAATAAAGATGGAAAACGTGTAACAATTAATAAAGATGGAAACCGTGTAACAACGATTAATAAAGATGGAAAACGTGTAACAACAAATAATAACCCTTGAATTTTCTTCGTTGAACGAAAAAAATTCGACAAAATTCTTTTTTTTCAAATTATTTCATTCATCAAAAATTGTGCAAATAAAATAAAATAAAATAAAATAAAATAAAATAAAATGAAATAAAATGAATTTATGTGAAGGATATACTACCTGGTATTGGTGCAAATCGTGTTGCTCGACACATTTTAAAAATAATTTTGATAAATGGACAAGTGGAAATGAAACAATTGATAAATTTATTCGTGATGCTCAACTAAATGCGGATGAGAGGAAGAAGTTGATAGAGTGGATACCTTTTGATAAATTTCAAAATATTAAAGAAATAGCAAAAGGTGGTTTTAGTACGGTATATTATGCTAAGTGGATTGATGGACCAATTCAGTGGTGGAATATTAAAAAACAGCAATGGGAAAGATATGGTCAACATAAAGTGGTATTAAAAATGTTTGACGCAAATTTAAATCATTTCTTAAATGAGGTAAAGTAATTTTTTACATAATACGCGTCACCCCGCGTCACGACTTCGCATGTGAAAAGCATATTTGTCGCCGCTAATACCCAATGTATCAAAGCGCAAATATTAATTATAATTTAAAAAAAAAACGTTATTTAGATGGAAATTCACTTGAGTACAACGAATATATATTCTTATTGTTCAATCAGATTTTATGGAATAACAAAAGATTCGGAAACTGGCAAATATATGATGGTTTTAGAATATATGCCTGGTGGAAATTTTAGAGATCATTTAAAAAAGAATTTTAATAATTTTAATTGGGAAAGTAAATTGTATTATTTATGGAAGTTGGCATTTTGTTTTAAAAAATTTCATGCTTTAAATATAATCCATCAGGATTTTCATCCTGGAAATATTTTATTATTCAATTATAAAAGTTATAATTTGTGTATTTCAGATTTTGGTTTAAGTAAAATAGTTGGACAAATTTCAAAAAATCCCGAAAAAAGAAATATTTTTGGAGTATTACCCTATATAGCTCCCGAAGTATTATGTGGGGAAGAATACACCAAAGCAGCGGATGTTTATTCTTTTGCTATGATAATTTATGAAATAATTACTGGTTTCGCACCATATTATGATATGTCACATGATATAGATTTGGCCAGGCAAATATGTGATGGATTACGACCAAAAATTCCAATTTACACTCCAAAATTAATTACAAGAACAATTATGCAATGCTGGGATGCTAAAGTTACTAATCGACCTACCTTTAGAGAATTATATAAAGAGTTATGGAAATACTATTGTGATTATAAAGAAAATGATTTTAAAAATTATAATGAAATTACGATTCAAATTGAAAATGCTGTAAAATTTTCAAGACATCTATCACCAAAAACAACCACCATAACACCAATTAATTATAAAACCCATCCAGAAGCAATTTTTACCAGTAGACTTCTTAATTATTCAAGTCTTCCAAAACCTAAAAATGATGAAAATTTTGAAAAAGAACTTGAAGAATTAACCAAATCTATTATGAGTAAGTATCAATTATATTAACTATCTTTTTTATTCTTTATAATTAAAAATATTAATTTACTTTTTATTACTATCTTTATTTAGTTGCTTCCGAATTGCATATACCTGATTTTTAAATATTTTAAATAAATTTTTATGGATTATATTTTTCGCATCTGCGTTATGGCGCATGGGCTACTTTATTGGCTGAATTACTAAGTTTTTATCATATGACTAAATGTAAGGGTTAGGGTTAGTCCGGGGTAAAAATTTGTCATCCTGTGTCACATCCGTTGAATGTCAATTTTTATTATAAATCATGGGAACTTAGCATGTGAAAACCATATTTGTCATCCCATGCGCCAAAACGCAGGAACTAAACCCAATTTTTATAAATAATTTGAATTATCATTAGATAAGTTTTTATAAATTTGATATTATAAAAATTAACATTATTTAAAAATGTAGTTCGAATTTATTATTAAACATAAATTTATAAAGAATAATTAAGTCTCTGCCTTACTTTTTAATCAATCATACGTTGATAAATGATGTATTCTCCTTTCTTATGTTTGTGGAAGATGCGATCCTGCTAACTCCAAGAAATATTATTATAATAGTGGATAAAAATGCGGTAAATATTTGAATTGATTTAATTGAATTTTTAATATAATAATAATTTAAATTTGTTAGTATAATATTTATAAATTTTTATTTGTTAGGTTACACTTCCGCGATGTTTGATAAATAGTAATTTATTATTATATAGTATACAGTATATGAGAAATTCGAGATCGACAACAAATTTGTTATTGGTCAAAAAATTTAAAAAATAAAAAATTAGGTCGCGCAATTTACATAATTTGGATAATGGTCCGCTTTTATTTATAGAAATATATAAAATAAATATAATAATAAAAATATAATACATTTTCTTAGAATGTTCAATCAAATATCCTTATATCATCAAATCTACCAATACAACAACCAACTTTTCTATCCTCTATAAAAGAATTTCTGTAACGAGCCTCGACGTTTGTGCTCATGAGGGTAAGCGCAAACATGACAATGAAAAATACAAAGATGTTCTTGGGGTTCATTTCGTCGATATAAGCGTTTTTTTTATGGATGATGTTCTTGCAGAAGTATACTCTAGGTTTGAATTAACGAGCTGGGTTGTAGTTTCTATAAAGGAGATATCAAGACGTGTGTAGTTAACAAAACCGAACGAGAAGCACATCAAGAAATATCACTTTAATTAACTATACATACCTTTTTTTTTTTTTGATGACTACCTTAGAGACGAAAAAAATGGGTGGGAGGAGGGGTTTTATACTTTCTGAAAAAGAATGGGAGTGAGACTCTGACTTTACATCATACTGAAACGGAAACAAAGAACTTGTCAGGTGCTCGGATTTCTCAAGAAAAAATTTCCCATAACAACTCTTTTGATTCTATATCAATATTATATTATATCTAATTTGGCATATTATGCAAGGAGGATTGAAAAAGAATGTTATATCAAGTTTGGCATATTATGTGAAAAAGAATGTGAGTGAAGACTCTAACTTTACAACTGAAACAAAGAACTTGTCAGGTGCTTGGATTTCTTAAGAAAAAAATTTCTCACACCAACTCTTTTGATTCTATATCGATATTATATCAAGTTTGGCATTTGGCCTTTTTTAGAAACTATAACGCATCGGATTTACAGTCTAAAGATACAGCAATATTTAATTATATTAAACCTTTCTACGGAGAAAAGGACTTTCTCTATACAAATATAAATTCACTTATCAGGACTAGTCAAATTTCGAATGACAATCAAAACTTTGATATACTACCTTTTATATTTTAAATCCTTACGTCTTTGAAATTTGAATGAGATTTATGCATTGGGTAACCGATGTAAAGAATGCAATCAAGAAAATACTACCTGGTGCAAAATGTGATACTCACACATTATAAAGATAATTTTGGTAAATGACAAGTGGAAACAATAGATTTCAAAATATTAAAGAAATTGACGAATTAAGTGGTGGAATATTGAAGAACAGCAATATGGTCAACATAAAAAAATGTTTGATGCAAATTTAAACGAAGAATTTTTAAAGTATTTTTACATAAACGCGCAAATATTTGTCTGAATTCTGAAATTTTTTTTTTTCATGTGAAAAAGCAAGCATATTTGTCACCACTAATACTAAATGTGTCAAAGCGCAAATATTAATTTAAAAAAAAACGTTATTTAGATGGAAATTCGAATACGACTTCTATCTGCTCAGTCCCATTTTGTGGAATAATAATAGATCTAGAAACTGGCGAATATATGATGGTTTTAGAATATATGCTTAGTAGAAATTTAGAGATCATTTAATTGAGAAAATAAATTCATTTTGTTTTAAAAAAATTTCACGATTTAAATATAGTCCATCAGGATTTTCATCCTGGCGACAAATTTCAAAAAATCCGGAAAAGAAATATTTTTGGAGTATTATATAGCTCCCGAAGTATTATGTGGGAAAGAAATCACCACATCCAAAGTTATATTATTCCTGTTTCGGAAAAATCACGTGAGGTTACGTTGAGAGATGTCTGACCGGTGAATATGAGGATTAGTGGTTTTCTAGTAATCGACTGCGCAATCAAGTTCGATATACCATTCAGAAGAAGGCATTTGAAAAAAAATATCACCCAAGCCACTTAAAGAAAAAGTTAATTTCTTAAAAAAAAACAGATTTAAGACGAGAACTCGTCTATCAATTCACTAGTCTTTGGTCTATTTAATAAAGTAAATTAATAACTTAAACCACTATTTATAATTAAATCATGTATGTATTTATTGATTAATATCTTCAAACACTATTTATTTGATGTTATTTATTTTCTTGCTCTATATATAAAATGTTATATTTACAGAATGAAGAACAACTGATTTGTTGTAAAAGGTAAAGTTATGAATATAACATAGTTCAAAGTAACAAGTCCAAATTCTTCACCAGAATAAAAAATGATTCTATCTTTTTTGAAGAATTAACATTTATCTGATTAATTTTTTTCAATAATGAAATAGTATAAATCATAAATCAATGTATAATTAATTATTTTTTTTTAATTCATTGTAATTAGAATCAATTTTTAATAGAAATAATTACGTTATTTTGAATAATTCGATATTTCGATAATTCTGAATAACGTTTTTGATTTTTAAAATTGAATGCACGTGTACAACAAAAAAAAATGTAACGAACATTGTCACCTTATTAGCATGTAAAAAAAGAATTACAAAGCCTCAAGGCTTGTTTAATTCAGGAATTACTTTGGTTACAACCTCGACTGAATATAAAGGAAAATTTTCTATCTCACAGGTTTTTGGATGATAATTTTTGTTAGATTTCTTTTTTTTGACGATATTTCTAAAGTAGATTTTTAATATAATATTATTCGAATGTAAATAGTAGGTTCGACGATAACCTAATAAAATCATATCTTATTGCACACTTATTCTATACAAATTTTCTTATATTTTTCTTAAAATAATAAACTTCTACCTAATTGAACAAAAATGTCATCTGAAGATATACGCCCAGAATGCAATCAAGAATATAGAACTCGCCCCTGCTTGACGGCGAACATGAAACTCTAAACATTTCAAAAATAATTTTGATAATATATTTTGATATAATAGAATGGATAGATTAGAATACATTAAATAGTAAGAGGTCAATCTATTTTGGCTTGGTGGATTGATGGACCAATTCATTCAAGAATGGGATACTAGAAATCAGTAATGGAAAAAGAAACAACAAATTTAAATTGGTATTAAAAAAAGGTTGATAATTTTGCAAATTTAAATGAAGATTTCGCAAAATTATTTTCCAAAATATATATTATTTATTAAAAAAATATATTATTTTGATGGAAATTCACTTGAAAGTAGCAAAAAGCACAGGTGTATTAATATGATTTTATGGAATTACACGAGACCTAGAAACATGCAAATATATATGATGATGCTAGGGGTGGAAATCTTGGAGATTGATAATGATTTTATTTAAAAGACTTAGCTGATAATCATTCAAATATTTATGATATGACAATGAAAATATGTAATGGATTACAATCAAGAATTCCATTTCATACATTTCATAAAGTAAAATTAATTATTTCAGATTCTGATTTGGTCTTCGTCACTTCTGTATGTAAACCAGGTGACAATATAATTATGTATATATATAAGATATGCACAATTACCTTATAGTTGTTTTCTTTTTCAACTAAGATTTGTTGTTACTATTCCTTCTCAATGTTGTTACAGCATTTATTCTCCACTTCTTCTATGCTCATCACACCTAATAGTTTTTACTACTCCCCCTCAATGTTAATACGTCACTTTTCCTCACCTTCTATCACACCTAATAATACTCCCACCACACCTAATAATACTTTCACCAAACCTAATGGTACTCTATACATGTTGTCAAAACTATTGAATTGAGTCAGACGCAATTAAAATTAAGAAAAATTGAAGTTGAGTCAAGGCAAATTTTGATTTTTACTAGTAATTGACGCAATTAAAAATTGAAATTTTAAGGGCCAAATTAGTTTTGACGACATGTATATGGTACTCCCATCACACTTAATAATTCTTGGATTAAAAAGACTCAAGAAGTTGTCACGGCAAATAAAGAAATACTTATTTTGTGGTCTGTGCATTCGTGATTGGTACCCTGCTGCTTTCTTCCTTTTTTTCTTGCTCTTTTGTATGTAATTTTCTTTTTTACAATTAACACTCTTGTATTGCTAATTGTTTTAAAATAGGAGATTAAAAAATGAAATTGTTGTATTAAGAAAAACAAGAGAAAAACAAGAAAAAGATATTGGTGTATTAAAAGAAAAATATGAAGGTATAAGAAATGAATTTATAGCTATTATAAAAGGATTGGTGTGTTATTTTCCAATTTTTTTTTTTGCATATTACAGATCTTCTAACTAAAACAGCGAGATGTAAATCACATTTACAATACTAGTGAGATTTGTAGTCATAGGCTAAGCCAAAAATTTTGCCGATTTTTGATCATTCAATGTGTGAAGAATCAGCTAAAAATCTCCTGCCTATTCACGAATCAGTCACAAATTTCCCTGTCTATTTGCGAACCTTCTTGCCTATTCGCTCATTCGACCGATGCTAATTGGAAATCACAACTTGCTACCTGCACGATGTTCTTCAACCCTTCGGCCCCAAAATATGTCTACTATGTCATCCTTCCTATATCTGTTTTCTTTTTTATCTTTTCCACCTTAGGAATTACAATTTGATTTTTTACAATGCCTTTATTAATACAAAATAGAAAAATTTTCGGTTATTAAAATATCCGAAGAGAAACCAATGACTTCCTCGACCACCAACAACATTTCCTGGAGCGATGCATTACTTCTTGAATTACACGAAATTACTTCTCATAATAATTAAATTTATGGTTAAATTTTTACAAATTTCATTTTTTTTATTGTATTTATTATATTTAAAGTATTATAAAAATTCATATTAACAATAACGATAAGTTGATAATAATTAATAAAAACCAATTCAAATAAAATTCCCTATCATTCAGTAGAGTTAAAAAGAAATTCACTTTTGTTCAATTATTAATAACATTTCGAATTAAATAAAAAATTAAAAATCTTACATTATTTTTTAAAGCCTTTCAGATTCCAAATGATCCATTATATACTTGTTGATACTTGTGATAACCCGGATGGTATAAATTTTTACACCATTCAATCTTATATCCTGGTCTGAAAATAAGAGTGAAGATTATGATAATAAGAATAGGTTGTTTTTTTTTTATTCTAACTTACCTGGCAACGTCAACCAAAGGGGATATAACATTCGATAAAATGATAGTAACTTTATTTTGAAAAAAAAGTAATAAAGCAATAAAGTGAACATTTATCTCAAACAAATTTGATAAAGATATAAAAATAAAAATTCAACTTAAAAATTTTTTGACTGACTGATAGAGTTGAAATATTATGTACAGGAAAATGCTAGTTTATTATTCTACATTGATAAAGATTTAGCCAGGCATATGTAATTACAAGAACAATTATGTGATGCTGGGATGCTCAAGTTACTAAATCTACCTTTGGGGAATTATATCAAGAGTTATGGAAATACTATTGATTATAAAGAGTATGATTTTAAAAATTATAATGAAATTACGATTCAAATTGAAAATGTTCAAATACAACCACCCTAACTCCAATTAATTATAAAACACAATTTATACAAAACCTAAAAATGATGGGTAAGTATCAATTATATTATATATTATATATATATTATATATATATTCTTTATAATTAAAATATTAATTTACTTTTTATTATTATCTTTATTTAGTTGCTTCCGAATTGCATATACCCGATTTTTAAATATTTTAAAAAAATTTTTATAAATTACTTTTTATAAATAATTCATTAGATAAGTTTTTGTAAATTTGATATTATAAAAATCTTAACATTATTTAAAAATGTAGGGAAGGTAGTTCGAATTTATTATTAAACATAAATAAAGAATCATTAAGTTAATGCCTTACTTTTAATCAATCATACGTTGATAAATGAATGGAATAGATATATACTCCTTTCTTAGGTACTGCTGGAATGAAAGCTATGTTTGTGGAAGATGAGATCTCGCTAACTCCAGGAAATATTATTATAATAGTGGATAAAAATGCGGTAAATATTTGAATTGATTTAATTGAATTTTTAATATAATAATAATTTAATCAAATCAAATATTATAAAATTTTGTAAATTTAAAGAGTAAATTCATTTTGTCACACATAAATTAAGTATAGCATTTAGTCTTAATAAAAATAAAAATGGAAAGCATGCGTGTAACAACAAAATTTTTTCTTTTTTCAAATTACTTCATTCATTAAAATGAGTTTATGTAAAGATTGCAATCAAGAAAATACTACCTGGTATTGGTGCAAACTTTGCTACTCAACACATTTTAAAGATAATTTTGATAAATGGACAAGCGGAAATGAAACAATTGATAAATTTATTCGTGATGCTCAACTAAACACGGAAGAGATGGGGAAGTCATTAGAATGGATACCTTTTGATAGATTTCGAAATATCAAAGAAATAGCAAAAGGTGGGTTTAGTACTGTACATTGTGCTACATGGATTGATGGACGAATTAAGTGGTGGAATTTTGAAGAAAAGCAATGGGAAAGGTATGGTCAACATAAAGTGGTATTAAAAATGTTTGATGCAAATTTAAATGAAGAATTTTTAAATGAGGTAAAGTATTTTTTACATAATACGCGCAAATATTTGTCACCCGTGTCACAACTTCTGAACTTATTTTTTTCGCATGTGAAAAGCAAACATATTTGTCATCCAATATTTGTCACCTCTAATACCCAATGTGTAAAAGCGCAAATATTAATTATAATTAAAAAAAATGTTATTTAGATGGCAATTCACTTGAGAACGAATTCGACTTCTATCTGTTCAATCAGATTTTATGGAATAACAAAAGATCCAGAAACTGGCAAATATATGATGGTTTTAGAATATATGCCTGGTGGAAATTTCAGAGATCATTTAAAAAATAATTTTAATAATTTTAATTGGGAAAGTAAATTATATTCTATATGGGAGTTAGCATTTTGTTTTAAAAATTTTCACGATTTAAATATAGTCCATCAGGATTTTCATCCTGGAAATATTTTATTATTCGAAAATGGAAAGAATTTGTGTATTTCGGATTTCGGTTTAAGTAAAATAGTTCAACAAAATTCAAAAAATCCCGAAAAAAGAGTTATTTTTGGAGTATTACCATATATAGCTCCAGAAGTATTGTGTGAGGAAGAATACACCAAAGCAGCGGATGTTTATTCTTTTGCTATGATAATTTATGAAATAATTACTGGCTTTGCACCATACTATAATATTCCACATGATAAAGATTTAACCAGACAAATATGTGATGGATTACGACCAAAAATTCCAATTCACACTCCAAAATTAATTACCAAAATAATTATGCGATGTTGGAATGCTCAAGTTACTCAACGACCCACCTTTGAAAAACTGAACCAAGAGTTATATAAATACCATAAAGATTATAAAGAGAATGATTTTAAAAATAATAATGAAATTACGATTCAAATTGAAAATGCTGTAAAATTCTCAAGAAGTCCATCACCAAATACAACCACCCTAACACCAATTAATTATAAAACACATCCGGAAGCAATTTTTATCAGTAGACTTCTCAATTGTCCAAGTCTTAAAAATGATGAAAATGATGAAAATGATGAAAATTTTGAAAAAGAACTTAAAGAATTATCCAAACCTATTTCTGTTTTAAGTATTGGTGAGTATCAATTATATTAACTTATATACTATATATATATCTCTATTTTTTTTATTCTTTATAATTAAAAATATTAATTTACCTTTTGCTACAATCTTTATTTAGTTGCTTCTGAATTGGATGTACCAATCATTAGATAAGTTTTTATAAATCTTATTTAAAAATGTAGGAATGTAATTCGAATTTATTACTTTTTAATCAATCTTACGTTGATAAATGAATGGAATTAAATCAAATACTGCGATTTAAAAAATCAAAATAGGATTCCACCATATATTCTAAATGTATGAAAAAAAAAAATTTTAAATGCATTGCATTGTCTTTTTTACTGAGAATCTTTTATTAGAAATAAAAAATGTTAACTATTAAAGGCATATACTGTAACGCAACCAAAAAAGGATATGGATTTATAGTTTAAAATTTCATGAATTCCATCAGGATTTTATATATTTCTGATTTTGGCTTGAGTAAAAAAAGATTATGAGAGCACAGCGGATGTTTATTCTTTTGGAAGAGATTTGCACCATACTGTTATTTGTCACATGATAGAGAATGGGATTATGACCAAAAATTATTTACGAGAATAATTATGTGATGTTGGGATGGTTGGTCGAGTTATTTATAAAAAAAAAATAAAAAACAAATATTGATCGAAATTACACATGAAAATATTGATAGAATTTAAAAATTAAAGAGTAAAGAGTGATATAATATTATGAACGATAATCTCAATCTATACGTTGAAATATTTCCGAATAGATCGTCACCAGAAGTGATATTGATTATTATTGGCTATTGATTATTAAGGTAAAACGTGCCGTTGCATGCATAAAAACGTTGACAAATACCGATAAAGGTATCTCATTGTTCAATGAACTTGTGTGTTTCATGATATATATATCGAAATTATCAAATGATATTCAGATTACAATTTTTTCTTTCACAGATCGCTACCTATTTTTTGTTATATCCTCTACCTATTTTTGTTAAATTATACAAAATATCTAAAATTTCTTCCATTGAATTTTATTATGACCTGTATCCATACAAGTAAATTCTGGTATTTTTTGGTGATTTTTTTTATTTTTAGATTTATCTTGGATGAAAAGCCCTCGTGTGATATTAACTAATCCATTTGGGGACAATTTAAACTTTTTATAGTGCATTGATTAAATTAATGTTAATGAAAATCGAATTTTGAAAATTTTCCTTAAATGTATGATCATCTTTATTTTATATTATTATGTAAAAAAAATGTCATACTTAAAAATTCGTGAAATGTCAAATTCCCCAATTTTGGTGAAACAGTTTTGTTCGATAAAAAAGAAAAAAAATGGCGTTTATCTTTTTCGTTCTATTCTCTTTTACTTCTTTTTATTTTCTTTTTATTTTCTTTTCTGGTCTGGTAAGTTTGTTTTTTCAAAAGTATACATTACATACAATATGTGCATTACTTTATATATATATATATATTNTTTTATTTTTAGATTTATCTTGGATGAAAAGCCCTCGTGTGATATTAACTAATCCATTTGGGGACAATTTAAACTTTTTATAGTGCATTGATTAAATTAATGTTAATGAAAATCGAATTTTGAAAATTTTCCTTAAATGTATGATCATCTTTATTTTATATTATTATGTAAAAAAAATGTCATACTTAAAAATTCGTGAAATGTCAAATTCCCCAATTTTGGTGAAACAGTTTTGTTCGATAAAAAAGAAAAAAAATGGCGTTTATCTTTTTCGTTCTATTCTCTTTTACTTCTTTTTATTTTCTTTTTATTTTCTTTTCTGGTCTGGTAAGTTTGTTTTTTCAAAAGTATACATTACATACAATATGTGCATTACTTTATATATATATATATATACTGCATATATATTTTAATGATGTATAAATTAATAAAAATGAATTATTTTAATAATATTTTAATAGGAAGAAGAGAAGGGTCATCTTATAATATTTTGTAATGGATGATATTATAAGAGAGTCAGCAGTTAATGAACCGTTAATATCTAATGATGGTGATGGTGATGGTGATGATGATAATCCTTCAATAATTTCTTCTTCTTCTTCTCCTTCAACTGCATTTAATAATAGAAGATGGACAAATTCTCCGGGAGTTAGAACAAATTTACAACGTAATCGTTCTTTAAATGATTATTATTCATCAAAACAGGGATCATCATCTAACAAACTTATTAGTGAGGATGATAATAATATTGATAAATTTATGCAACCAAGTCAACCAAGTCAACCAAGTCAAATGACTATGCCTTCATTTTTGAATAGAAAAAAAACCATAAAGAATGTGAAGAATAGTAATGATTATATTCAAATGTCAAATTTTCAGAATGAACAAGAAGAAGAAGATGAAGAAGATGATGATGATGACGAAGAAGATGGTGATGAAGGAAGAGAGGAACAATATGTACATATTAATAAAAATGAGATTCTTCATATGAACAATGATAATAACACGACAAAAAATACAGATCACGCACAAGAAAAACCTAATCGATTAATGACTCTCAAACATTCAAAAAGTCTTCGTAGAATGAGTAAAGCAGTTTCACGAGTTTCTACTAGAGTTATAAATTTAGGAAATTTATCAACAACAGCAACAACAACAAATAAAAATAATGCTTCATCCCTTTCAAAATCTTCAAAATCATTAAAATCTTCAAAATCTTTAAAAAAATCTAAAAAGATTTTAACCTTTATGGATGAAGAATTTACTTCAACACAACAACAACAAAAACAAGAAGAAGAAGAAAAGCAACAGCAAAAGCAACAATTAAAACAACCACCACAACAAATATATCAAAGAAATATATCAGGAGATGGTCAAAGGAATTATAGACAAAGTAGTATGAGTTCACAATACTCTTTTTCAAAAAAATCACAATTAGAAGGATATTCTTTATACATTTTTTCACCAAAAAATCCATTAAGATTAGGGTTTTATTATATGTTGAGTCAACCGTATGTATATTTCTTTTAACATTCATCAATAAAGATAAAAATTAATCAAATCCAAATTTAATTAATTTCTATATATATTTAGATGGACGGGACCAATAATATTATTTCTTATAGTAATTAATATTATACTTTTAATAATCAAAGCGTGGAATCCCTATGTTGATAGTCCAGATGCTCCAACTGTACCATTAAATAATTGGGGTAATTCTTGGACTGATTATGGTTTATTGGTTGTGTTTGTAATATTTACGTATGTTTTTTTTATTGATTTATTTATTTTTTTTATTTAATTTATTTAATTTCTTTTTGATATTAATTGTTCACATTTAATTTTAATTAATTTAGATTTGAAATAATGGCACGAATTATTGTGTCAGGATTGATTTTTGAACCAGAAGATATAGAAATTATAGATACGGATGAATTTAATAATAATCATAATAATAATAATTCTAATTTTCATCGAGAGACATTTTATAATACACCATTTCTTCGTCATAGTTTCAATAGAATAGATATCCTTGCTGTTTGTAGTTATTGGATAGATTTATTACTTACAATGGTTGGAGTTCAACATTTTTTATTATTTAGAGCCTTATCAACTTTGAGGTATGAAAAGAAATTTTAAAGAAAATATTCGTAAAAATTATTTATTAAATTATTTAAATTATTTATTAATTATTCATTCATTCATTTACAATATATATATATATTTATTTATTTACTTATTTATATGTTTTTAGATGTGTTCGATTATTATCTTTGACAAGTGGAACTTACACGATATTTCAATCCTTAAAAAAAAGTCTTCCATTATTAGTCAATGTATCATCATTTATTGGATTTTTCTTTATAATTTTCAGTATTTTGGGAGTACAAGCTTTTCGAGGATCATTTTCTCGACGTTGTGTATCATCTTTTGACGATAATGGACCATTACTTGATTTAAATTCTCAAGATTATATTATTCAAGATAGATTTTGTGGAGGATTCATTGATGAGAGTGGAAAGATACGACCTGCTGTTAATTCCAGTTCAATTTATGCTAAAGGATTTATTTGTCCCATAAATCAAACTTGCGTGGTAAATAATTTATTTGTAATTTAAATAATTAATTATTTATAATTATTTTTTAATTATTTTTTAATTTAAATTAATTTTATAAATAATATATTAGTCAGTACAGAATCCATTTAATGACATGGTATCATTTGATAATGTTTTATATTCATTTATTTTGGTCTTTGTAATATCTACAAGTAAGTTTTATCAAATTATAACATTTTAATAACATTTTAACAATATTTTAATAATATTTTAATAATATTTTATATATTATATATATGACATTTATATAGCACAAAACTGGACAGACCTTATGTATAAAATTATGGATGCAGAATATGATTGGTCCAGTTTATATTTCGTGGTAGCGGTTATAATCTTAAATTATTGGTTAATCAATTTATTTGTGGCGGTGATTACAACAATGTTTGCTAAAATTCGTGAGGATTCTTCACATTCCGCATTTACATTATCAAAGCAAGTGATTTTCATTTTTTTTTTTTGATGATTTTTAATGGTTGATGGTAAATAATAATTTAATAATAATTTAATAATTACTTACTCTTACATTATTTTATTTTATATCTATGTTATATTTATGTTATGTTATAAATTGATTTTTTATAGAAGTACACCAATTCTCTTAGATGATAATGAAGGTTGGAAATTCAATGATGATCGACAATTTTATCGACAAAATTTCTTAAATCATATATTGCAACAGACTCATTATTTGTGGATATTATGTATTTTTATTGATATATTTATTATGGCATTTAATAGTTCAAATATAGATGGACAATCTTCTTCATTTATTGGTAACATTATTAATTATTATTATTATTATTATTTTATATTTATTTCTATTATTATTATTTAATATTATATTTATTTATATTATTATTATTATTTTATATTTATTTTGTATATTATACTTATTCATTTTATAGATCGAACAGAAATTGCGGTTACGACAATTCTTACTTTTGAATTATTATTAAGATTCTTTTCATTTCATCCCAGATATCAATTTTTCTTCTCATCTAAACAAAATTTGGTGGATTTTATTTTGGTGATTGCCACATGCACAATTCAAATTCCCACTATTAAAAATTCTACTGCATATAATTATTTAACAATTTTTCAAATTGCTCGAGCGTATCGAGTTTTAATTGCAATTCCACGTTTACGAGATTCTTTGGTAAATTATTTATCACTTATTTTTTTATGTATATTTAATGTAAAATTATTTATTTATTGAATTTATTAAATCTTTTTCTTTCATTAATAGATTCGCGTCTTAGGTAGTGTAGCGGGTATAGCTAACTTGATTTTCTTTACTCTTCTGGTTAATTTCTTTGCAGCTATATTTGTAAGTAATCTTGAAATAATTGTAAATCACATTAAGTAATATTAAGTAATATTAAGCAATATTTAAGTAGTAACTGTTATTATTATTATTATTGTTATTATTATGATGTATATTAGGGAGTTCAATTATTACGTGGTGTTATTCCTTCTCATAATCCGGATGGAAATCCCAATGTTATGCGTTTTAGTGATATTTTCAATAGTTTTCTTGCTTTTTATCAGGTAAATTATAATATCATTTATTGATTATTGTTTATTGATTATTTATTATTTATTTCATTGTTATCATTACTATTGGTTATTATAATTGCCTAATAATTCTTATTTTATTAAAGCTCTTTTCCGGAGAAGATTGGTCAACAGTTTTATATAATGTATTAAATTATGAATCTATGGTTGGTACTCGCGTTACTGCCATAATAGCTGCTTTCTTTCTCATATTTTACGTTAGTTTGTCGAATTGTAAGTATTAATGATTTCATTTATTTCATCATTTCATTATTTCATTTATTTTATTGCATATTCATATTCAAGTTATTATTATAAATAATAATATATAATAAATAATAATGATTCTAATATAACATAATCATTTTTTTATTATTTAGTTATTCTTTTAACAATGTTTATCGCTGTCATATCAGAAAATTTCGACACAGCAGAGAAAGAAAAATACAGAAAACAAGTTGAAACCTTTCGTCGTAATGTGAATCCTTCAGATAAAGAGGAAGTCAATTATAAATGGAATATTTATAGATATTTTCAAGCTAAACCCAAAGCTTTGGCCGTTCAATCTTTTCCTTCAAATTTAGTATTACAAATACAAAAATATCGTGTTCGAGATTTCCTTTTTGATAATCATAATAATAAAAAGCAATATTTTGATAAAAAGGTATTTTATAATAATAATAATTATTATTATTATTATCATTTAATTAATTAATTAATTAATTAATTAATATTTTAATTTGATATTTATTTATTTATTTACTTTAAATTTAATTATTATTATTTTAGAATAATTCTATTGTCGCTGTTGATATGCCTGATAGCTTTGTTACCCGTATCAAAAGATTCCTCGGATGTGAAATTGATTCAGATGAAATTCATAAATTTTATTCAAAAAAACGAAATCCTGATTTCGCTGGAAATCTGTAAATATTTTATACACAATATATATATATATATTATTTATTAATTATAATTAATAGAAATATTAAATATGAAATATGTTATATATTAATATATATATTTTTTTAATTTATTATTATTATTTTTTTAGAGACAATGATCAACAATTTAGTGAAACTTTTCTTGATGATTTTCAAGAACGTCGAGCATTAAAATCCGATTTCATTGCTTCCCATCCTAATTATGATCTTTCAATTTGGTCTTTATCTAATAACAATCGAGTTCGTCGATTTTGTCAACACCTTGTTCCTTCCAGTCATGATGAACGTATTTATGGAACTCCTCCTTCCGAAACTTGCAGTTTTTTATTCAGTTCCTTCATTTATTTATGTATTATCGTTAGTGTGATTCTTGCTTCTATAGCTGCTCCACCTTACATTAAACAATATTTTGCTATCAATGATTCTTATACAAGATTTACTTGGTTTTGGTGGACAGATGTAGGTTTGACAATAATATTTACCATTGAATTTATTATCAAAATTATTGCTGATGGGTTCCTCTTAACACCAAATGCTTATATGTTTAATATTTGGAATCAATTGGATTTATTGGTTCTAATAACTTTTTATGTGAATACTGCTATTGGACCTAGTGTCAGTTCTTCAAGTATTTCAAAATTATTTCGAGCTTTGAAAGGATTAAGAGCACTTCGATTAATTAATTTAACAAGTTCAGTGAAAGATAATTTTTATTCAATTCTGATTTCGGGAGCTCCTAGAATTTTTGATGCAGCAGTTTTATCAGTTAGTTTAATCATCCCTTTCGCCATATATGGAACAAATATTTTCGCGGGTCTATTTTATCAATGTAATGATTCTGATGTTTCCAATAAAACCCAATGTACAGGTGTATTTAGTCAATCACCATTTCAATGGAATATTCTTACCTCAAGAATTTGGTCAAATCCTTATGGATATAGCTTTGATAATTTTGGAGTTAGTTTACAAATATTATTTGAAATTGTATCAGGGGAAGGTTGGGTTAATGTTATGGAAAGATCGATGACAATTTCGGATGTGGGTTTACAACCTTTACCTCAACCAAATTCTTCTCCAGTCAAATGGCATTCATTATTTTTCTTGATATATAATTTGGTTGGAGCAGTTTTTGTGTTAACATTATTTGTTAGTGTTATCATTGCCAATTATAAATCAAAATCTGGTACAGCATATCTTACTCAAGAACAAAAAGGTTGGATAGATCTTAAAAGATTATTAAAATTAATTAAACCATCAAAACGACCAACCAATAGACCAACAGGTAGATTTAGAGGCTTTTGTTATGATTATGCATCTAAAAAGAGGGGAACTTTCACTAATTTTATAACTAGCGTATATATTTTTCATATAATTTTATTAATGACTGACAATAGAACGACAATAATTTGGTTAGATACTTTAAGAGGTTGTTTAAAATTCTTCTATTATTTTGTTATTATTTTATTATTATTTTTTCAAAATTATTAATTTTAATCCCAATTTATTTATTTTTTACATTTACAGTTTCATTATTTTTTGTATTTATAATGATTTACATTACAGAAATATTTATTAAATTATTTGGATTTGGATGGAATGTTTTTAGGAGTAATCGATGGAATATTTTTGATATCATAATAGTATTTGGAGCATTTATCACCACGATATCTGAAATTTTTCATTTATTCGGGAATGATATTGAAATTGTTCCAAGAATTCAAAAAGCATTTCTATTGATGATTACTTTTAAATTATTTCAAAAGAGTGATACGATGAATCAATTATTTAAAAATATGATGTAGGTTATATTTATTTTATTTATTTACTTTATTTTATTTAATTTAATTTAATTTAATTATTTATCATTTATTCATTCATCCATCTATTTTTATATTTATTTCTATTTATATTTAGTGGAAGTTTACCTTCAATATTTAATTTATTTGCAGTATGGTTCATTATATTTATCGTTTATTCAATTATGTTTATGGAAATTTTTGGACTTACAAGATTTGGACCAAATGGAAGTGAACATGTAAATTTCCGTAATTTCGGTAATGCAATGTTGACACTTTGTAGAATGTCCACGGGGTAAATATCCATTTAATTTAATTTAATTTAATTTAATTTTTATTGTGCTTGTTATTATTATTATTATTATTATTATATATTTATTTATATGTTTATTGTATATATATGTAATATATAGTGAAGGTTGGAATTCAATTATGCATGATTACACCGTAGAACCACCATTTTGTGTATATAATAATTCTTTTCTTAATTCTGATTGCGGGAGTACTGGATGGGCTTATTTCTTATTTATCACTTGGAATGTGTTATCAATGTATATTTTCGCCAATATGTTTATCGTCGTTGTTACCGAAAATTTTTCTTATTGTTATCAAATTGCCGATGAATTATCATTGGTTAAACGGGGTGAAATAAGAAAATATCCTTTTTTTTACATCATATTAGATATTATATTATGTCATATTATTTCATATTATGTCATTTTATATCATATTGTATCATATTATACTATATTTAAGAATTTTATCCTTAACTTTTATTTTTTTTTAATCCATTTACATTTAAGAAGGCTTGGGGTTCAGTAGATACAGAAAGAACGGGATACATCAAAAGTAAAGATTTTGGAAGATTCTTTTCTGTATGTAAACCAAAGATATTTTATTCATTTCATTTAATTCTTTATTTTTTTTTTTTTAACTAACATTTTCAATATTATTATTTTAAATAATCATTATAAATAATCATTATCGATACGATACGATATTATATTATATATTAGAAACTTGAAGGATCTTTTAGAGTTCGAATTTATGATGACGACTTTCTTGTACCAAATTTAATTAAAAATTCACGTGTTGTACATACTTTCAATGAGAGCANTGCCGATGAATTATCATTGGTTAAACGGGGTGAAATAAGAAAATATCCTTTTTTTTACATCATATTAGATATTATATTATGTCATATTATTTCATATTATGTCATTTTATATCATATTGTATCATATTATACTATATTTAAGAATTTTATCCTTAACTTTTATTTTTTTTTAATCCATTTACATTTAAGAAGGCTTGGGGTTCAGTAGATACAGAAAGAACGGGATACATCAAAAGTAAAGATTTTGGAAGATTCTTTTCTGTATGTAAACCAAAGATATTTTATTCATTTCATTTAATTCTTTATTTTTTTTTTTTTAACTAACATTTTCAATATTATTATTTTAAATAATCATTATAAATAATCATTATCGATACGATACGATATTATATTATATATTAGAAACTTGAAGGATCTTTTAGAGTTCGAATTTATGATGACGACTTTCTTGTACCAAATTTAATTAAAAATTCACGTGTTGTACATACTTTCAATGAGAGCACTCAATTATGGGGTAGTAGTAGTAAACGAAAAAGACGTGTTCTTGAAGTTGATAATTTGGATGTCGTAAAATTAGAACATAATTTAAGTAAAATTGCTTATAATAAAGTTTGCGAAAGACGAAATGTATATAACAATATTTATCAGGTACAATATTAATTTCATATTTCTCTATACATGTATATCTCTTTCTTTATATAATGTATAATATTCTTTTATTTTCCCATTTTTTGTAGGAAGCTTTATTATCGATTGAAAGAGAAGCTAATGGGAACGAAAAAGGAATTTCATTTACTAATATGCTCATAATGCTTGCCCATTATAAATTAGTTGATGATGACAAATGCTTGGAGTAAGTTTATGAAAGACTTTTCTTTTTATGAACTTTCCGCTTTTTAATGAAATATATATATTAATATTTTTTAATTTGAAATAACAATAATAGAATTCAGGAATTTGTTAAAAGAAAGATCCAACGAGAGAGAGTTATTGATAATGTTAATCGAGAACGTGTGAAATCATTGTTACTTACAATTTATTGGCAAGGAAAATACAAAAAATTTAAAGAGTCCCAATTTTTTAATAATCCTAATGATTCTGATGATTTTGGTAAGATCTGAATTAATTGAATTAATTTACATTGTTTACAAAAAGACTTTTAAAATTTATTAAATTAATTAAATTTTTTTACGGTATTTTAAAAAAATTAGTCCCTCAAATTACGGTTGATATTGTTGATCCGGTTGATAGGATTAGTGAAAGCGAAGAACAAAAAGATCCTAAAGGAAAAATGAGTTCAAATCTTAGAATTGATACAAATATCATTTCATCATCATCTTCTTCTTCATCACCTTCACCTTTACGAATTTCTACAAATCAAGCGTCTCCACCTACACCAAATACTTCGAGGAATTCATTTTCAGATTATTTCAGTTTAGTTCAGAATTCTAATAATAATAATAATAATAATAATAATAATAATAATAATAATAATAATAATAATAATAATAATAATAATACTAATAATAATAATAATAATAATAATAATACTGATGATAATGGTGAAAGTTCACAAAGAAATAATATGTAAGAAATTTTTATATTTTTATATATATTTTTTTTTTTTAGCAAGAAAATTCACTTTTAACTTTATTTTCATTTAATCAGATCTTCCGAGAATCTTACTTGGGATTCTATTGATGCAAATACTGAAATGGATGATCAAACAGCAAATCAAATGTTAACCACATTTCAAAACACTCACTGGCATGGTAATTTTTTATTTAAATCTTTCTTTTAATTTAATTTTTTATTTATTTTTCTTTAAACTTTATTTATTTATTTATTTTATAGATGTTTTACAAGAAATTTCTTTAGAAAATTTATCACAAGATCATTCTGATGATAACATATAGTCATTTTTATTAAATTATTTTTATATTTTTATATTTTTATGTATTTATATATAAATCATTTGTAAAATTTATGCAATGTACAACAGATAATCAATCAAATCATATGATTAATTTCTTTCGGGTGAAAATTATTTCACTCATCTAAAATTGTGCAAATAAAAATGAATTTGTTATTTAAAATATAATTAATCACCTAACAAAATAATTTTTTACATGAAGGATGGATATTTTAATAATTCAAATTATTTATCAAACAAAATTCTATTAAATTAAAATTTTTTTTTCCTCTTTGACAAAGATTAAATTCAATTAAAAATAATTCTATTAAACATCACCTTTTGGTCTTTCAACTCTCTTAATTTCCCAATCATCATTAGCTTGTAATCTCTAAAGAAAGAAAGAAATAAATAAATAATTAATTAATTTGATTATTATTTTATTTCTGATATATTTGATTATAAAAAAACCTTACCCAATACTCTTCTTGAGCATTAAACTTTCGTTTATCTTTGTCAATTTTAAGTATTTGTTCCTTTTCAACCTGTTTTTTTTTTAAAAAAAAAAAAATAATATAAATTTACAAGAATGAAATAAATTATTCAGAAAAATCAACTTTCTACTACCAACTTTTTTAGCTTTATTACTATGAACATCATATCTAGTTTGAGTTAAACGACTAAGAGCGAAAGAGCCAACTACCAATGATAAAACCATTGGTAACCCAAAGAGGGTAAATGGGTGTTGTCGNATTAAAATTTTTTTTTCCTCTTTGACAAAGATTAAATTCAATTAAAAATAATTCTATTAAACATCACCTTTTGGTCTTTCAACTCTCTTAATTTCCCAATCATCATTAGCTTGTAATCTCTAAAGAAAGAAAGAAATAAATAAATAATTAATTAATTTGATTATTATTTTATTTCTGATATATTTGATTATAAAAAAACCTTACCCAATACTCTTCTTGAGCATTAAACTTTCGTTTATCTTTGTCAATTTTAAGTATTTGTTCCTTTTCAACCTGTTTTTTTTTTAAAAAAAAAAAAATAATATAAATTTACAAGAATGAAATAAATTATTCAGAAAAATCAACTTTCTACTACCAACTTTTTTAGCTTTATTACTATGAACATCATATCTAGTTTGAGTTAAACGACTAAGAGCGAAAGAGCCAACTACCAATGATAAAACCATTGGTAACCCAAAGAGGGTAAATGGGTGTTGTCGAATTATTTCATATTTAAGTTTACGATAAAATTTTCTTGGAAATGGATTCATTATATATTTTCATTCGGAAATTTTTTTTTTGTCCACAGCCGATTATCTAATATTAATTGAAATCACACTAACCTAGAAAAGTTAGTAAAATCTATATACATATGACTGGTCTGGTAATTGTCTTTGTTCCTAAAAACAAGTTTTCTTTTTTGGGTATTGAAATCCATTCATTTATATTGTAACAGATATTGATTATTTATATTGATAGTATAATATAACTATTATTTGAATTGATTTTTTTAGGCGTAATTTAATTATTTATTTGGAATAAATCGAATTTTCGAGTGGTGTACCAAAAATTAAAACAATCACTGCATTTACTGGTGCCTTAAAATTATTGTAGGACGTGTAGATGATAGAATAAAAGGTTAATTCATTTTGGCAGTAAATAAAATAATTAGATCTCTTTTAAGATTTCTCTCGTTTTGTTTAAAAATTCATAAATTTTTTTTTTTTTTCGTTAAAAAAAAAATTTAAAAAAATTTAAAACTTTTTTTTTTATAACAATAATTTCATTCTGTGCAACAATTCCATGTTTGAGCAACCAATTTTAACCCATCCGCGTTTTTGCTTTCCTACTTTAAAACAAAAAGCTCTATTATCACCATGTGGTTTAGAAACTTTAATTGGGATTACTTTATTAACATATATAATATTTGGAATTATAAAGTGGACTTTAGTAAGAATAATATCACGTCATTCACGTATAAATGGTACGTCTAATCTTTTTCAATTTTCTTCCTTTTCACGATAATTAGTTGAATATTAGTTGAATATTATAATTGAATATTTTAATAATGATATTAATAATAATGTTAATAAAAAATATGACAAAATGTATTAACATTACATTAACAATATATATATTAACGATGCATTAACAATACATAAACAAATATTTTATTTTAAAAAAATATAATAATAATAATAATAATAATAATAATAAATAAATAAATAAATAATTTATTAATAATTTATAATTTATCTTTAAAAGATAATGAAGAAATTTATAATAACCTAAGAATCAAAGGAATTAAAGGTTATCCAAAAACCTTAAATAAATTAGTAATTTCCATACAGATTCTTGTTGGACTTGAAGCTTTATTAAATATAACATGCATAATGCTTATATTTACTGAAAAAGAGCGCATCGGAATAGCGATTCCTTCATATATTATTGTTTCTAAAATAATTTGTTCGATTTCTTGGATTATAAATTATACTTTGGTTTCATCTGAGAGAAAAAAATGGAGTTATTTTACTCAGGGATTTTGGTATTTAGCATTTATGTTAATAAATATTGAATTATATAATAGATCAATGTATATATTAAATAATGATGATGATAATAATAATAATAACAATAACAATGATAACAACAACAATAATAATAATAATGATGATGACGATGATATTTGTCATAAATGGACACAAAATTGGACATTGATTATAATTTGCCTTTTGAGGTATGGAATTAATTTTATGTTGGTTGTATGCGCCACAACTTTAACATTTTTCTGGAGACGATCATACGAATCTCAAGGATATGGAAATATTAATTTACAAGAGAATAATGATGATTCAGAATTAATGGATGATGATCATGATGAAGATCCATTAGATACTTCTATAGAAGATCAACAAGAACGATTACAATCTTCAACCTCAGAATTTCAAAAACCATTATCTTCAATAGTCGAAGATCCAAGATATCAACCACCTCACACTTTAAGTGACTTTTATTCAAAATTTAAAAAATTATTACCTTTTGTATGGCCATCTCATGATATCAAATTACAAATCGCAATTATTATTTGTATGTTACTTTTAATCACGGGACGTATTGTCAATGTATTACTTCCTTATCGTTATAAAGGGCTTGTGGATCGTTTACAAGATGAAGAAAAAGTTTGGAAAGAAATTTGGAAAGAAATTTTATTATTTATCGGATTAAGATGTTTACAAGGAGATGTAGGACTTGTTAATACTGTTCAAAATTTATTATGGATTCCTGTTGGTCAGGTGATTTTTAACTTATTTTAATAATTTATTTTTATTGTTTTATAATTTATTTATTTGTTATTTAATAATTTATTTTATAATTTATTATTTTTATAATTTATTATTTTTATAATTTATTATTTTTATAATTTATTTATAATTTATTTATTTTATTATTTTAGTTCACAACACGGGAAGTATCCGTTAAAATGTTCGAACATTTATTAAATTTATCATTACGTTTTCATCTTAATCGTAAAACTGGTGAAATTTTACGTGTTCAAGGTAATTAAAATAATAATAATTATAAATATATATTTAATGAATAAAATCAATCATATATTTTTATATATTCTTCGTCATTTATTTACATAAAGATCGAGGAGTTTCTTCTATTGTTTCAATTCTTTCTTCGGTTATCTTCAATATTATTCCAACTCTTGTTGATATTGCCATTGCAATTGTAATCTTTACTATTGCATTTGATCTATTTTTTGGGATGATTGTATTTGCTACAATGTCTTTATACATTATCAGCACTATCATTATGACTGATTGGAGAACAAAATATAGAAGATTAACTAATTTATTAGATAATAATATGGAAGCGAAAGCTGGTTTGTTATTATTATTATTATTATTATTATTATTATTACTATTATTATTAATTTATTTATATTCATTCATACTAACTAATTTGTTCATTTTTCATTTGTAGTTGATTCGTTATTGAATTATGAAACTGTTAAATTATACGCTGCAGAACCTTTTGAAGGTATTTGAAAAAAAGAGATAATATTTTATATTTTCTAATATTTTTAATATTTCTAATATCTTTAATATTTCTAATATCTTTAATATTTATTATATTTTNAAGGTAATTAAAATAATAATAATTATAAATATATATTTAATGAATAAAATCAATCATATATTTTTATATATTCTTCGTCATTTATTTACATAAAGATCGAGGAGTTTCTTCTATTGTTTCAATTCTTTCTTCGGTTATCTTCAATATTATTCCAACTCTTGTTGATATTGCCATTGCAATTGTAATCTTTACTATTGCATTTGATCTATTTTTTGGGATGATTGTATTTGCTACAATGTCTTTATACATTATCAGCACTATCATTATGACTGATTGGAGAACAAAATATAGAAGATTAACTAATTTATTAGATAATAATATGGAAGCGAAAGCTGGTTTGTTATTATTATTATTATTATTATTATTATTATTACTATTATTATTAATTTATTTATATTCATTCATACTAACTAATTTGTTCATTTTTCATTTGTAGTTGATTCGTTATTGAATTATGAAACTGTTAAATTATACGCTGCAGAACCTTTTGAAGGTATTTGAAAAAAAGAGATAATATTTTATATTTTCTAATATTTTTAATATTTCTAATATCTTTAATATTTCTAATATCTTTAATATTTATTATATTTTTTTTTTATTACATTTTCTCTTTATAGTTGGTCAATACACTCGAGCCATTTTAGATTATCAAAATGCCGATCAAAAATCAAATTTCACTTTATATATTCTAAATACAGCTCAAAATTTAATAATTCAATGTGGTCTATTAGCAGGATGTATTTTATGTGCAAGTCGAATATCTAAGGGCGAAATGGATGTAGGAGATTTTGTTATGTACTTAACATATATATTACAATTATATGGACCTCTTAATTGGTTTGGTAATTATTATAGAGTTATTCAAAAAAATTTTGTGGATATGGAAAAGATGCTTGATCTCTTACAAGAATCTCCTGAGATTAAAGATTTACCTCAAGCTGATCCATTAGTAATTAAAAAAGGAGAAGTCATATTTGATAAAGTATCTTTTAGTTATGACGCTAAAGTTCCTACTTTAAAAAGTATTTCATTTACTATTCCAAGTGGATCAACTGTTGCTTTGGTGGGTCCATCAGGTGGTGGTAAATCAACTATTATGCGTCTTCTTTTTAGATTTTATGATGTTCAATCTGGTCGAATTCTTGTTGATGGACAAGATATTCGTCACGTTAAACAACAAGATTTGAGAAGTTGTATTGGTATTGTTCCTCAAGTAATTATTTTTTTTCTTTTTTATTATTATTTTTTATTTATTTATTTACTTATTTATTCATTCGTTTTATTACGTTTTTGTAATATTCTATAGGATACAGTTTTATTCAACGATACAATAAAATATAATATTCGGTATGGTAAAATCGGTGCCAATGATAGGATGGTAGAAGAAGCTGCCGGTGCTGCTCAAATTCATGATAAAATTTTAGGTTTTTCCGAAGGGTATGGGACAAAAGTTGGTGAAAGAGGTTTAAGACTTAGTGGTGGTGAAAAACAGAGAGTAGTACGTTTTTTGTTTTTTTTTTTTAAAAAAAATATATATATATATTTTTATATTTAAATTGTTGTTTTTATTAAAATAGAAGAATTTTATTTTTTTATTATTTTATCTAATATTGTAGGCTATTGCAAGAACGATTCTAAAGGTGACTTTATTATTCATAATTAAAAAGTCATTTCGCAAGGACTTATTATAATGTCAAACATATTATCATTTTTTAGAATCCACAAATTGTTTTACTTGATGAAGCTACTTCTGCGCTTGATACTCGTACAGAAAGGCATATTCAAAAATCTCTTCGTAAAATGACTGTAAATCGAACGACATTAATTATAGGTATTAAATTAATAAGAATTATTTTAATATTATTATTTCATTGTGTCTATTCCCATTTATTCGCACTTACCCGTAAAGACAACACGTGAAATATTTCTGATCACCCGCCAAATCAAATTCAGCAAAATTAGAAACATCACGTGGGCGATACTGGGTTAAATATTTATTCGCATTAATTAACATTTATTTATTCGTTGTGTCATTAGCACATCGTCTTTCAACTATTGTTCACGCTGATCAA
Organism: Diversispora epigaea; assembly: GCA_003547095.1. Classification (NCBI taxonomy): domain Eukaryota; kingdom Fungi; phylum Glomeromycota; class Glomeromycetes; order Diversisporales; family Diversisporaceae; genus Diversispora; species Diversispora epigaea. The sequence continues at coordinate 489,407 of PQFF01000259.1, read as the reverse complement.
ATTCTTGTTTTACAAGATGGAGAAATTGTCGAAAGAGGTAAATTAAAATAAATTTCTATAATGATTATATTGTATCATAATTGATTAAATAATTTTTTCATATAATATAGGTTCGCATATGGAATTAATGCAAAAGGAAGGTGTATATAATAAACTTTGGAATAAACAATTAAAACACCATGAAAAGGTGAAAAAAGAAGCAGAAACTCATCAACAAGATAGTGGTATTACTACTAAGGCCGCATCTTCGGATTCTACTTCAATTGCTAATACGGTACCTAGTGTTAATGTTGATAGATTTATAAGGGAGGAAGAGGAGGAAGAAGAAGAGGAAGAATGTGGTGGTAGTGGTGGTAGTAGCGATGGTGTTAATAATACAAATGTAAAAGGTGTAAATAATAATGTAAAAGTTACAAATAATAATATAAAAGCGACTGAACACGGAAATGGAAATGTAACAATCAGAAATAATAATAAAAATAATAATAACAATAACAACAACAACAACGAGAGTAATAATAATAATAATAATAATGGATCGGTAAGTTTTACTGAAGAAGAAGGTGCTGACGGTGATGATGAGAGACAAACAACGACTCCATGTGAAAGCAGTGATGAAGAAGGAGATGATACACAATTAAATCATCAGTCATGAACTTTAATATTTTTTCATATTTTTCATATGGTACAATAATAACGGAACATTGTTTAAATAATTATATGTTTTTTATTTGAATATAGATATATAGAATAGTATTTTGAAGTTTATAAATATAGAATAATTTTTAGAGAATATACTATATGCGGTGTAACACGGAATATTTCCACAATTCGAATTTTTGATTAATTCAAATGATGATCTAACTATATGATAACAAGTAGATTGAAATTAAAGAATAAATAGAATAAATATGTAAAATGGTTGATCTCAAAACCTGTGATTTGACAAAGAAACCGTGCGTGCGGAAAATAAAAAGTTATAAATATAATATGCAATACCTGCAAGCAATTTTTCTCATCCTCTGCTTTTCTTTTTATCAAAAATATAAAATCCTTAATAAAATTTTTCCAATATGACCAAAAGAACCGAAAAAACTAAAAAAACAAAAAGACCCAAATATACCGAAAATGCGTGTACCGTTTGTGCAAATGCAAAAAAGAAATGCGAGCGGGAACTTGTAGATATTTGCAACCGTTGTAAAAGTCTCAAAAGAATTTGTGTTAAGAAATTTCAGAACAAGCGCGGTAGAAAGAAAAAACAGAACGAAAACGAACAAAACGATATCGATACATTTGACGTAGATTACGTATTTAGTGAGACTGAGGGTTTGTTATTATCAAACAATATTTATTTATTTTTTATTTATTTATTTATTTTTTATTTATTTATTTTTTATTTATTTATCTACAATTAATTATTGACTTGTGAATAAATATTAGCTCCCATCTCCTCAATCTTAAATTATGAAGAACGAAAATTAAGTTAAATAGCATTTACCCTCATTTCGTATTAATCATGTGACATGAATTAAGTATTTTTTTTTTTTTAAAAAAAAAACCCTTTTTTATTTTCCGCTCGATTAATATTTATCATTACAAAGTTTTATATAAAAAAGGCAACACAATTTATGTCCATTTTGACTCATCTTCCACGTGAACAATGCAATAGTAATATTTAGATAGCCGCATTTTCATTTTGTTTTCGATATATGTGCTTTTTTTTGCATTCTTAATAATTGTACAACAAACCTTTTTGCATTTAAATAATTTTTTCATTTAAAATTTTTCAAAAAAAATAAAACGCTAAAAGTAAAAAAAAATANAAGCGCGGTAGAAAGAAAAAACAGAACGAAAACGAACAAAACGATATCGATACATTTGACGTAGATTACGTATTTAGTGAGACTGAGGGTTTGTTATTATCAAACAATATTTATTTATTTTTTATTTATTTATTTATTTTTTATTTATTTATTTTTTATTTATTTATCTACAATTAATTATTGACTTGTGAATAAATATTAGCTCCCATCTCCTCAATCTTAAATTATGAAGAACGAAAATTAAGTTAAATAGCATTTACCCTCATTTCGTATTAATCATGTGACATGAATTAAGTATTTTTTTTTTTTTAAAAAAAAAACCCTTTTTTATTTTCCGCTCGATTAATATTTATCATTACAAAGTTTTATATAAAAAAGGCAACACAATTTATGTCCATTTTGACTCATCTTCCACGTGAACAATGCAATAGTAATATTTAGATAGCCGCATTTTCATTTTGTTTTCGATATATGTGCTTTTTTTTGCATTCTTAATAATTGTACAACAAACCTTTTTGCATTTAAATAATTTTTTCATTTAAAATTTTTCAAAAAAAATAAAACGCTAAAAGTAAAAAAAAATACAATTATCTAAATAAAAAAAATTAAAGCCTATATCGTGAGCGACCAGACATGGTTAATGAACTATTACGTTAATTCCAAACCTATATTTGATGGCTGAATGCAGTACGATTAACCAAACAATGATACTGATAAACGAGAAAATTCTTCATATAGAACTAATACATATCTTTTCTTCCCCTTTTTTCCTCTTCTTTAAGATCTTTATAAAACTAAGAATAGATATATGCTTTTAATAACAAAAAATATATGTACAGTATTTTTGTGAGAAGAAAAGGATTTTCTAAAGTTACAAAGATGGTTATTTAGTTAGTTTTCGTGTAAAATAGCATTTATTTTAGTAAAATTTTAATAAAAACAATAAATAATTAAAAAAGACAGTTATTCAAATGAATTTTTTTATTATCACAGCTATATAGAAAATACTAAATGGAATGAAAATTTCACTTTGAGTAGAAAATATTAAATAAATGAATAAAAAATGAAGTTATTAGCAAAATAAATAAATAAAAACTATTTTAAATTAAAAAAAGGAGTAAGACAAATCACATGATATTTTACTATATACATCGTCTAGAAAATTTTAAACTATCTTTATACGATTCAGATAATTATTCAACAGATATGTAAATACTCTGATATTAATTTTCACGATATTAACTCATAAATACAAAGATATATATTCACAAATCTTTTCATATTTGATATTTTAATCCAGAAAATATATGTGCTGGTATTATTCTCCAAGCCCCTATTTATTATTCAATACATGCCTTTGAATTTTATATTTAAAAATTTCGTCTATGGATCAAGTTTAAATTATTTTTAATTAATTTTTCACCTTGATTCTGATTATTTTCTTGGGAATGTTATGTTTTTAATTATGGTTTGATTAAATTAGCCTTTTGATTTCCGCTCGATTGAGCATATAGCAAATTATAAACATTTCAGTATATTATACATATTATTAGTTTATAAATTGTATTAATAGTTAATACGAATCATCTGGATTACAAATTTTATTATTATAATCTCAATTTTAAGGCTTGGGCTTTTTTCTCTTGATTGTGTAGATAAATTTTTGCGTCAAAATATAAATTTTGGTAAAGTTTTAAATAATTCTTTATAGATTTAATATGTAATGTTGTAACGTAAAAACGTGCCACAGGAAGTGCTTGGAGGTAATGGTAGTAAATAAAGTTTATTAAAACCCATAAGCGAAAATAACGAATGTTTGATTATGAGATATAGAATATTAATTATTAAATTTGATTCGAATCAATGTTTGAAAGTGAATAAATCCTATTAAATAAGAGAAAGAATTTACTAGTAAAAGATTGCTATAGTTAACAAGTTAATAATTAATCATAATAGATAAATATAAAAAAAATTATGTAATTTTATAACAAACCTTCTGGCTCGTTGAATTTATGGTTTTTATTTCGACCACTTTTTATAAGTTTTCAAAATACACTTTTTTTGAAACAGTATTTATTCATTTACTTGTTGGACACAAAACATAAATGAGCTCTTTTGAAAATTATTTTTTTTTGATTCAAGATCTTTTTTAGATTCAATATTTGTTTTTTTTGAAAATGCGTCAGATTATATATCAATTTTATAGGCGGAACTGGACTGCAATGATTAAATATGTTACTTTTATCGTAAAATATTAAATTATTGTAAATCAAAAACACATTAATAAAAACGTTGTAATATATATTATATTTTTTTTTGTCTGGTAAAATATTTATACAGTGCGTAAAACAAAATGAATTTCCTTATATCATTGTAAAATTTCGATTTTTTATTTTACGCACTGTATAAATATTTTACCAAAAAAAACGTGAATTAATAAAATGAATTTCCTTATATCATTGTAAAATTTCGATTTTTTTTATTAATTCACCATATGTACCAATAAAATTGTAAGATGTATGGGTCGTATTTTAATGCAAGATAAAATATTTTAAACAATTATCTCAAACAAATTATGCACATATACGTGATAAAAATTTTAAACAATTGTGTACAACATTAACGGTCTTCAAGTAGAAAGGAGGAGAACGAACGTATATTCAGCGGAAAATAAATGTATATAAAAATAAGCAGAAATGAATCTGTTAAAATTTTTAATTCCATTACATTTTTTGTTTTGGCCATTATTTTCATCAATTATAAAAATCTAAAATTCTTGATCAAGTTGTTTTCAATTTGTACCCATTATAAACTTCTAAAATGACAAAAAGAAAACCATATACAAAGAATGCTTGCACCAGTTGCGCACATGCTAAAAGAAAATGTGAATGGAATCGTGATCTAAACGAATCATGTAACCGTTGCGCAACTCTAAATGAATTTTGCGTTCTAAAAATTCACAACAAACGCGGCCGGCCTAAAGTACAAAAAAACTTTTTGACACAAAATATAAATTCAGTGAAGCTAAAGGTTTGTTATAATAGATATTCAATGATGGTTATTTTTTTATTTATTTATCATGGCTAATTACTAATTGGTAGTTTAATATTAGTTATTATTTCCGAATTTCAGTAAAGAAAATTTTGTATGATATGCAAATAATAGATTATTTAACACTTTTATATGCCTATTAATAAGAATTTGATTTTCTTTCAAAATTTTATTTAATTGACTTTTTATATAGATTTTGATCATATATTTCATTTTCTTGGGAGTGTGATATTTTTAATTATGGGCTAACAATTATTATTTAAATTTTGTTTTTAAAGAAATGTTTAATATGAAATTATAAGTAAAGATCGTTCGATAACTATGTTATTGAAATTATGTATATTATATGCGATAACAAAAACAAAAAAAAACAAGAAATTTTGAGTCACGAATTTTAAAAATTACACTAATAGAATTTACTTTGAGATCACAATTTTATAATCCGTTGTAACTTTTTATTGAAATTAATAAAAGATTGGAGCTTGTGAAATAATATGTTATTTATCCAACAAGACTTTGGATTTTTAATATTCATTGAATTAAATAAATTTGTTCCTTGGGTTGTAGAAATAGCTCAATAGAAGCTATATTATTATTAGGATTAAAATGACCTTTAAATTTTCCGATAGAAACATATTTGCAGCCTGTGTTGGTTTTCCTCATTTTCTTGGTAGAGAAGATAAAGTTGAAATTGGTAAGTTGGCTGTAATTTATTTGTTGCTAATCATTGCCATTTTATAAAATAAATACAAGGAGGTTCAAGATGTGCATGCTTTGTACACGTATGTCTATTTTAGTTATGTAAATGAATGAAGTCCACATACAATATAACCAATGATAAGAATCGATTATTTTTACGATGCCATCTTAGCGGAAAATAAAATGTAACATATAAATAATCGGAAAAGAATCACTAGAATTTTCATAATAATTCATATATAATCGTTTCTTTTTTTTTTGCCTTTATTTAATTAATCAAATATAGAAATATAAAATTATTTTTAATTTGTATCTTGCACCAATTGTTCAAGTTCAAAAAGAAAGTGTGAGCGTACTGAATCAAAGTGCGCTCGTTGTAAATTTCTCAAAAGAACCTGTACCTTAAAAATCTATAAAAAAAGCGGCCAAAAGACCAAAAAAGATACGGAACAAATGTTTTCATTAGATCCTAACTATAAATCCAGTGAATCAGAAGGTTTGATATAATACAAATTAAGCAATATGTATTTTTTATTATTTATCTATTNTTAAATAAATTTGTTCCTTGGGTTGTAGAAATAGCTCAATAGAAGCTATATTATTATTAGGATTAAAATGACCTTTAAATTTTCCGATAGAAACATATTTGCAGCCTGTGTTGGTTTTCCTCATTTTCTTGGTAGAGAAGATAAAGTTGAAATTGGTAAGTTGGCTGTAATTTATTTGTTGCTAATCATTGCCATTTTATAAAATAAATACAAGGAGGTTCAAGATGTGCATGCTTTGTACACGTATGTCTATTTTAGTTATGTAAATGAATGAAGTCCACATACAATATAACCAATGATAAGAATCGATTATTTTTACGATGCCATCTTAGCGGAAAATAAAATGTAACATATAAATAATCGGAAAAGAATCACTAGAATTTTCATAATAATTCATATATAATCGTTTCTTTTTTTTTTGCCTTTATTTAATTAATCAAATATAGAAATATAAAATTATTTTTAATTTGTATCTTGCACCAATTGTTCAAGTTCAAAAAGAAAGTGTGAGCGTACTGAATCAAAGTGCGCTCGTTGTAAATTTCTCAAAAGAACCTGTACCTTAAAAATCTATAAAAAAAGCGGCCAAAAGACCAAAAAAGATACGGAACAAATGTTTTCATTAGATCCTAACTATAAATCCAGTGAATCAGAAGGTTTGATATAATACAAATTAAGCAATATGTATTTTTTATTATTTATCTATTATGTCTAATTATTACTTGGTAATTGGTAATTAATTATTAGCTCCCATCTCTCACGAATTTCAGGAATTTTAGTAAAGAAAAATTTTATATGATTGTGCGGATCGCTTGACACTGAGCCTTCGATTATGAGTCACGTTTTAAAATTTATTTATCTTGATTATGATTATATATTTTAATTTCTTGGGAATGTGATATTTTTAATTATGGCTTAACAATTATTAGTCAAATTTTATTTTTTAAAGAAATGTTTAATATACAATTATAAGTGTCCGCAAGCTCTAGGCAATTTTCTTTCATAATTCTATGAATTCAACCATATAACTCTAAATCGTTACTTACATAACACCCATATATTAGGGCTATCATATAATATCTTATTAATTAAAATCCAGGAATTTTGACAAATAAAATTAACCAAAATTCGAATTTCAAAACCCGATCCTTAATATCTATCGATCTCAATTATAAATACAACTTACTTATATGAATTTGTAGCTAAGAATAAAAGCTACAACTTTAATTAAAACCATATTTGATACATTTTAATGAAAATTCGAACTTTACTTAGATACTACTAAAAACGAAATTTCTAAAAATACGATTTTACCAATTAATTATTTGCTTAATTGTCAAGGAATAAATCTGATAATTTTGCAACAGATATACCATATCTCTAGCTTTAAGTTTATTAATTCTAAATTTAATACTTAATTATGTAAACATTTTAATATTAATAAAATTAAAATTGCAAAAAAAATTGTCATATAATCAGATATTTTTGTCTGAAAGTTAAACAAAAACTGAAAATGAATATTAATTATTGTTGAATATAAATTTTATTTATTACTAAAAGTAATATTAATAAACTAGCTAATTAGCAGAGTTTTAAAAAATTTTGTTGAAATTTCAACATTATTATTTATTTAATTTTTATTGAAAAAATTTGAAACTTTTATAGTAGATTATTTAGGTTTATAGCATTAATATTACTCAGTTTGTTCATTAATAAAAAAATAAAATTCAATATATAACAATGATTGGTATTTATTTCTGGATTGTTTTTTTGAATCATATTTTATATTTTCGGGCATTTTTAGTAGCATCTAAGTAGAGTTCAATTTTTCATTAAAATGTATCAAATACGGTCCTAATTAAAGTTGTAGCTTTTATTATTAGCTACAAATTCATATAAGATAGTTAGTATTTATAATTGATATTTATTGAGATCGATAGATATTAAGGATCGAGTTTTGAAATTCGAATTTTGGTTAATTTTGCTTGAGTCAAAATTCCTGTACAATCATGGATTCAATTTTAATTAATAAGATATTATATGACAGCCCTAATCTATGGGTGTTAAATAAAAAAAATTTTCCCATTTTTCTATACTAGATCTCAAGCTATTATTGAATAAAGATTTATCTTGTGAGTAGCGATTTATCATGTGGTTGGATACTTTTGGCCGGTATGTATTCAATCTCAATCCAAAGAATAAAATTTTTATTAAAAAACCAAAGTCTTGTTGGATAAATATAAACTCTATTTAGTTTAGCCCACTTTTTTTGAGGTTCAGAGTTTAGATCTGTTCACAATTTTTACCTTGTATACACTTTTGACTCAAGACTTTAAATGCACAAACCATAAAACTTGGCTACAAAAGATATTCATGATATTTATTACTAAATTAGGTTAAAATTGAGAATTAGATAAAATCTATAATTAATGGTAGTTTCATATATAGTAATGCAAAATTTAATAATTATTAAATTTAATTTGAAAACAATCCGAATTGCATATTTATTTAGAATTAAAGATGAATGAATGCTATTAAGTTAGAGAAAGAAATTTACTAGTAAAAGGTTGCTATTGTTGAAATGCGTACGAGACGAGTGCTAATATTAAATCAATAAGTCAATAATTAGTTATAAATAAATAAATAAAAAAATGATGTATTGTTTAATTTTATCATAACAAACCTTCTGTCTCGTTAAATTATTTTGATCAAATGGAAAAATATTATTTTGTTCATGAATTTGTGAATTATTTTTTTGTACTTTCTGCCGCTTTTTTTTTTAATCTTAAAGTACAAATTCTTGTGCAAAATTTACAACGTGCGTGCTTCACACTTTTTTTCACATTTGCACAACTACAAAAATTTTTTTCTTTAACATTTTAGACGATATCATTTTTTAATTAAAGGAGATCCATTTTTTTCAAAGGGTTCTTTGATGAAGATAAAAATTAAAAACAATTTAATGAAAGAATTTTAAATAATTGATGTAATAACAAATAAAGAAAACTAAATTATTAACTTATAACTTTTTAATAGGGTTGGGAATTATGTAATTTTGCCTTAATTCGTAATTCACCAGGATTTATAATGGATTTCGATTATATATAAAAAATTTATTTTTTATTTGTTAAAAAAGGGCATATCTCTTATTTATTGATGTCATTTAAAATTAAAAAATGTTTAAATCCGAACATTGGTGATATTAAAAATTGATATTCGAAAGGTGCAATAAATGGAATTCTTTAAGGGGAATCTTAACCTGTGCATAGGGGAACAGATTCCCATCTTGTTACTGCGAGGGTTAGGGTTAGGGTTAGGGTTTGTCAGGGTAGTGTATTCATCACCGTGTGTCACACCTCTCGAATATCGATTTTTATTAAATATCTTAGGGACTTGGAATTTTTTACATGCGGAAACCATATTTGTCACCCAACACTTGTCACCTACCATTTGTTACATGAAACTTGCACGTGAAATAATTCTGATCACCTGCAAGACTATGGACCAATAAAATTCGGAGGGTTTGAGGCGCACAGGATAAGAGTCTGCGCCCGGTGCACGGGATAAGGATCCTCATTCGCAAAAGGTTCATTTTTGATAGACTTATGGTTATTTTTTTGATATATCAAGATACGCGTGAAAAAGTGATTATTTTTTTGATATGCCTATAATTGTTTATTTATAGATGCATCAAAAAGATAACTATTTTGTCACATGAAAATTTAATATATCAAAAAATAATCCCTGATCTATCAAAAATGAAACTTTTGCTCCTCATTCTCTAACTCAATTTTATAAATCATATGATTAACATGTGATGCTTACTTTATTTATATAAGGTACACAGGATAACAATCTATACCCGGGTACATTTTAAGGGTCCTCGTAATAAATACACTTACCCCGCGGCACAGCACGTGAGGCAAATGGTGTTTTATTAACTAGGCTATCATCATAACGTTGCAACATTACATATTAAATCTATAGAGAATTATAATAAGATTTGTAATCCAGATGATTCGTATTAACTGTTAATTCGTGATTCGCCAGAAACGGAAAGGATTTACATAATGGATTTTGGGGCAACTTTTCCTAATTATATATTTTTTTATTGTTAAAAAAAATGGCATATCTCTTTATTTTATTGATGCTGTCTCTTGAAATTAAAAATATTTTTAAATCAGAACCATTGCTTCTTATGACATTAATGGAGAAAGGGACTTTTATAAGATAGTTCTTGTGATATTCTTATTCCGGAATGAGATTATGGTTCCTATATGTAGATCTCTTTCCATTTATCGCGAATCACGAATTAATACAATTTATAAACCAATAATGTATATACTATACTTTAAATGTTTATAATTTGCTATTCAATGCGGAAAACAAAAGGGAAATTTTTAAATATAAAATTCAAAGGCATGTATTGAATAATAGCAGCACATACATTTTCTGGATTAACATATCAATTAGAAAATCTTAAACTCNTAACATGTGATGCTTACTTTATTTATATAAGGTACACAGGATAACAATCTATACCCGGGTACATTTTAAGGGTCCTCGTAATAAATACACTTACCCCGCGGCACAGCACGTGAGGCAAATGGTGTTTTATTAACTAGGCTATCATCATAACGTTGCAACATTACATATTAAATCTATAGAGAATTATAATAAGATTTGTAATCCAGATGATTCGTATTAACTGTTAATTCGTGATTCGCCAGAAACGGAAAGGATTTACATAATGGATTTTGGGGCAACTTTTCCTAATTATATATTTTTTTATTGTTAAAAAAAATGGCATATCTCTTTATTTTATTGATGCTGTCTCTTGAAATTAAAAATATTTTTAAATCAGAACCATTGCTTCTTATGACATTAATGGAGAAAGGGACTTTTATAAGATAGTTCTTGTGATATTCTTATTCCGGAATGAGATTATGGTTCCTATATGTAGATCTCTTTCCATTTATCGCGAATCACGAATTAATACAATTTATAAACCAATAATGTATATACTATACTTTAAATGTTTATAATTTGCTATTCAATGCGGAAAACAAAAGGGAAATTTTTAAATATAAAATTCAAAGGCATGTATTGAATAATAGCAGCACATACATTTTCTGGATTAACATATCAATTAGAAAATCTTAAACTCAATAGAAGCCTATATTAGGTGAAAACGGAAAGCAATATCTGCAGCTTGTGTTATGGTTTACTTATTTTCTTGGTAGCTATTGGAAAAGAAGATAAAGAAGTTGATTTTGAAATTGTGTAAGTTGACTTTATTTAATATTAGCACCTGTCTCGTACGCATTTCAACAATTTCAACAATAGACTTTTTATCAGTAAATTTCTTTCTCTAATTTGATAGCATTCATTTATAGATATGTAATTCAGATTGTTTCCAAATTAAATTTATTAGTGCTAATTATTCACGTTAATATGAAATAACATTTGTAGTCAAGTTTTAAAATATTTTTTTTATTTCTCATGCTTACGTAAATTATGCTATGCTATTGAACCTCAGAAAAGTGGGCTAAAACTCGATCTCTACAATCCAAGGAATAAATTTTTTTCATTCAATAAAGATTAAAAATTCAAAGTCTTGTTGGGTAAAGATATATGAATATTTTTAGCACATTATTTTACAAGCTCCCATATTTACTAACTTCAATAAAAATTTACAAAATATTAATATTTTGTCAATTATCGATTACAATATCAAAGAAAATCATTAATGTTTAAACTTCGTCTTGTGACCCAAAATTACTTAGAATAATCTTGCTTATTAAACATTTCTTTAAAAAATAAAATTTGGCTAATAATTGTTAAGCCATAATTAAAAATACCACATTCCCAAGAAAAATATATAATCATAATCAAGATAAAAAATTAAATATATAAACGTGACTCATAAACGAAATTTTTAATATCGAAGGCTTATAAAAGTGTCAAGCGATCCGCGTAATCATATAAAATTTTTCTTTACGAAAATTCCTGAAATTCGTGAGAGATAGGAGCTAATATTTAATTATCAAGCAATAATTAGGCATAATAGACAAATAAAAAAAATACATATTGCTTAATTTGTATTATAACAAACCTTCTGACTCACTAAATTTATAGTTAGGGTCTAGTGAAAACATTTGTTCTTTATCTTTTTTGGTCTTTCGGCCGCGTTTTTTATGAATTTTTAGGGTGCAAGTCCTTTCGAAAAATTTACAACGAGTGCACCTTTCTTCAATGGTTTTCCGTTCGCACTTTTTTTTTGCACTTGAACAATTGTTGCAAGCATTTTTTGTATATTCTTTTCTTTTCAACATTAAAAAACCGGAAAAAAGAGCATTTAGAAAAAGAATTAAAAGTTTTTAAGAAGATACCTTAGAAAGTTTTTAATCAAATAATTAAATGGAATCCTGTATAAAGGTACAAATTAAAAATAATTTATCAGGAATTTTATCTTTTTCTATAACTGATCATTATATGTACATTTTATTTTCCGCTGATAATAAAGTAAATTCATTTTATTCCAAATTTGATTTGCATGTACATTTTGTTTATTTACATCCGTATTGTTTTTGATTACAAATATTTTATTGTTCCACTTTGCAATTATCTGATCACTCTTAGCCAATAAAATTCACATTTTATTTTCCTTCTTAATTTACTCTATAAATGAAAATTTAACATATGAAATCGTTTCTTATTGGTTATGTGTAATTTAAATTTTCTTTAATTTTATTTTAATTAATTTTATCATATACATATTTGGAATGTGATATTTTTAATTACGGCTTAACAATTATTATTTAAATTTTATTTCTCATTCACATACCCTCACAAGACTTGGATTTATAATATTCATCGAATGAAAAAATTTATTCCTTGGATTGTGGAGATTGAACTCTCCAATAACACAATTGACGTAAGCATGAGTCGAGCGCGAGCGTTTTCTTGTTATGATAAATGAATTTAATCAAAAGAATATTTTAAAACTTGAGGGAAAAAGATATGTTATACATTTATAAAAAATTGGTGCGTTGTTATTATTTTAATCTATACATTACAAATAACTAGTGTAACGGACAAAATGGGTAAAAATGAGTAAAAATGAAATGGAGAAAAAATTAACTAAATGTTTCACATGCATTAATGCAAAATATGCTAACGAAAAGTAAGGAATGTTTAATCTTAGTTTAAATATCAAAGAATATTAATTATTAAATTTAATTTGAAAATGAATTTGAATTACATGTTTGTTTAGAATTAAGGATAAAGAAATGTTATTAAATTAGAGAAAGAAATTTACTAGTAAAATGTTGCTACAGTTTATTATTATAACTGAAATGCGTACGAGACGGGTGCTGGAAATTAAATTAATAAGTCAATAATTAGATACAAATAAACAAATAATATTAATATATTTTTTAATTTTATCATAACAAACCTTCAGACTCATTAAATTTATAATTTTGATCGAATGAATAAATATCATTTTGTTCTTGAATTTGGAAATTATCTTTTTTATGCTTTCTACCGCGTTTTTTTTGAATTCTCAAAGTACAAATTCTTGAAAGAAATTTACAACGTGTACACTTTTCTTCAGTAATTTTCCATTCACACTTTCTTTTTGCATTTGCACAACTTGTGCAAGCATTTTTTGTATATTCTTTTCTTTTAAACATTTTAAAAGATATCGTTTTTAATAAGGGAGATCCAAAGGATTCTTTTGATAGGGATACAAGTTAAAAATAATTTAATAAATAATTTGATCAAGAAGAATTATGAATTTCTAACAAGATAGAGAATTTGTTTCTGATTATTTATATATTTTTCGCTTGATTATAGATTTTACGGGAAAAGGTTTTGTTATGAGAGATTTTTCTTTTATGCAATGTTCAACATATTTTTGTTGTGAGAAATTTTTCTTATGCAATGTTACTAAGTACGTGATCCGAACTAAAAAAAAAGTAACAACCAATAATAACTAGTTGCTAAGAAGACCCTTCGAGTTTTAGTGTAATTTAAATTAAATTTTTTTATGTGAAAATTAGACTTTACACTTTGGTTAAAATACATGCAAGATTTATTATTATATGTTTTGAACAATGTTGACAATGTTATTGATGTTAGGGATATTGTTGTGATCATAAGTAATGTTAAAGTTCATATCATATTTAAATTAAAGTTAGTTTAGTGCATTATTGTTATATTTAAATTAAAGTTAGTTTAGTGCATTATTATTATATTTAATGCTGCCTGTGCCACCTGGTTCAATGACATTCCTTTCGAAACTCCGAAATGAAACGTGTAAAATTAATCTTATGCAATCTTAAAAGACTTGAATATAATACACATTAATACGCGGCTGATGTTCATTCTTCTGTGATACAAGAATGATTGATTTTACCATAAAGAGAAGATTTTAAAATCATTAGCTTTATTTATTTTTTTTTTGCATTTTTGGTATATTCATAACCCAAAATTATGTCACGACATTTTCATTGTTTTAATTCATTATTCATTATTTTCATTATTTTCATTGACTTAAATAATTTCATTGATGCAATTCCTTTGTGTTTTTCTAATATAATGTTTTTATAAAACACACTTCAACATCTCGGTAATCTTCGAAATCATATTTTTGTTTCATTTATGTACTTTCATTGTGTTTATTGTTTCTTGATAATTTTAAATATTTAAATAAATTCGAGATTTAAATTTTTTTTCAAAAAAAAAAATACTAAAAATGGAAATCAAAACAATGCAAAAAAAAAATTAAAAAAAATTTTTTTAATAGTATAATTAAACTCTGTATTTTGTAAAATGGAAATTAAAACAATTAAAACTTTATATTTTATTTTATTATAATTTATATCAGATATATTTTAACTTATGAAGATTATAATCAAACAAATTAAACTATATATATTTTATCTTTTAATATATAAAATAATATACTAATGATGTAATACAGATAGATAAATAGAAAAAAAGATAATAACAGTAATTAGGAATGATGAAATTATTTTCATATTATAATAAATTACAGGATAGAACTTAACTTGTAAAGCGTGGGGTGGATTATAAATATGGACGATCACATGCTTTGTTTATAAATTGATTTTATTTATATACACTTTATTTTTATTAATTTTATTAATATATTTTTATCTTTATTTTAAAAATAGACTAACTTGTATTATACAGTATTTTTTTATTACAATAAAATATTACAATAATATTACACATTTATAAAATGTATATTATGTAAATAATGTAAATAATGTATATAATGTATATGCAGGAATCATATGATGATATAACTTATCAGGCATAATTTTGTTTTTTTTTTCTTTCAACTCCAGTTTTATATTCCCATTTATAGTAATTTAAAAAAAGCAATAANAATTAAAAAAAATTTTTTTAATAGTATAATTAAACTCTGTATTTTGTAAAATGGAAATTAAAACAATTAAAACTTTATATTTTATTTTATTATAATTTATATCAGATATATTTTAACTTATGAAGATTATAATCAAACAAATTAAACTATATATATTTTATCTTTTAATATATAAAATAATATACTAATGATGTAATACAGATAGATAAATAGAAAAAAAGATAATAACAGTAATTAGGAATGATGAAATTATTTTCATATTATAATAAATTACAGGATAGAACTTAACTTGTAAAGCGTGGGGTGGATTATAAATATGGACGATCACATGCTTTGTTTATAAATTGATTTTATTTATATACACTTTATTTTTATTAATTTTATTAATATATTTTTATCTTTATTTTAAAAATAGACTAACTTGTATTATACAGTATTTTTTTATTACAATAAAATATTACAATAATATTACACATTTATAAAATGTATATTATGTAAATAATGTAAATAATGTATATAATGTATATGCAGGAATCATATGATGATATAACTTATCAGGCATAATTTTGTTTTTTTTTTCTTTCAACTCCAGTTTTATATTCCCATTTATAGTAATTTAAACAAAGCAATAATAAAATAATCTAACCGGTTTTCAATCATCTTTCATTCTTTCATTCTTTCAAACAAAAAAAAAAAAAACTGTAAACAAAAGCATATTTTAAAAATAAACTTGTCGCATGACAGATACACATATCCACATTCCCTCTTATCGTTAATAAAAAAAATAAAAAAATTTTATTGTTGAGATGCAATTATAATTATAATAAACAATAGAATAGAAAATGGAAAAAAAATGGAGATAATAAAAGATAATAAACGAAAGAATTTCTCAAAACGGGAGATATATTATCTGTATAAATTATGTGTGAGAATAAGATGTTTTTATTTATTTAAAAAGAAATAAAAGAAATATGTACAACGTGGTAATATCAACAATATTTATGCAATTCAAAATAAGATACCTCAAATGTAAATCGGATTTCACCTAATTCAGTTAATCAGTCCGCCTATCATCAGATAACGGTTATAAAAATCTAAACCTTATTTTATTAATGTTTTTTATTAAATGTTTTTATTAATGTTTTTATTAATGTTTTATTATTAAATGTTTTTATTAATGGTTTATTATTAAATGTTTTTATTAATGTTTTATTTATAAATGTTTTTATTAATTTCTTTATTAATATTTATTGATGCCTTTATTTAATTACTGTTTCTATTAATGTTTGAGGTAAATAAATGGAATTTTTTATCCTTAAAAAAAAAGATTGAATTAATTATTGAATCGGTTAATGAGATCGGAAAAAATTTAGAAAAAAAAATTATTATTATTATTATTATGTAATTTTAAAAGTGGATTATAAATTATTATAAATGCGTTATTATTTATACGCGTTACAATAATAATAATAATAACAATTGTTATATTACAATCATAAAATTACTTTTAATATTTCTAAATTTAGACTAGAAGAAGAATATATTTATGTCACGATTATTCGTCCAAGTTATTTTTGATTTTCCTTATTTATTTTATTTATTTAATTCCTTCGCGAATAAATGAAAAACTTGTTATCGTGGTACTGGAATTTATATATGAATCACATGATAGATAATACCAATACCATGTTCTGTATAAAGTTATATTTGTTTTTTATTTAATAAATTTTTAGTTGTCAAATAAATAATAATGTGTTTAATAATTGAAAAAAATTTACAGTTTAAGGAAAACAAAAAAAAAATGATTGATGTAAAAAAGAATATCTTAAGAATCATAGTAAAGAAATGATGTCAATAATAATTTTTGATAAATTTTCTTAATAAAAAAAAAAAGAAGAAAATTATAACTGATGTAATGTTGTAATGTGTTGTGTTTAATCCATATAAAATTAATAAAATATAAAAAATATCTTAATGAGCTTAAAGAAAGAAAGAGTGTGAAGATTCATATATAACGAAACCAATTATTTAAAACTTGTTGACTTTTTCAATGGTGAAAATTTCATCATATTATTATTGTTATTATTATTGATGCTGTTATTGATGCTGTTATTGATGATGATATTATTATTATAATTGATGTTGTAATTATTACTATTGCTACTAATATTAGAAGTCCAATTGATTACGTAAGTTTGAAGAGCTTCCAAACTCATTTCTGAAAAGTCAATTCTAGAATTTCGTTCATTCTTTGATAAACCTTCATGATTTAATTCTTCTTCCTATAAATTTATATGAATTTTATCATGAATTATGGATAAAAGTAAAAGATAAAATAAAAATATATGGTTATTTAAAGATTTTTAAAGATTTTACCCTCGATAAAACACTCAAACCGCACATGTACACACAAAAATACACACAAAAATATTTAAAATACCTTGATTCCATCCTGTGTAGTAACCTTTTTTAAATTTTTGACTAAACCTTCTATTTTTCCAACTCCCTTATTGAGCACTTTCATATAATTTGCAGATTCTTTACACTTGGGACAAGCTTTTAAGGGAGTTGTCGATATAGATGTAGATGTAGTTGTAGTTGTAGTTGTAGTTGTCAACGAATTAATAGGTATTGTTGTAGTAGGAATGGGAACAGTAGGTGTAGCAACAACAGGTGTTGTAATAGACGTAATAATAGATGTTATTGCCGGTGGTTGTGATGATGGTCTATGATAAGGCACGGATTCGACTTTAATATTATTCTTTTTTCTATTTCTCATTACATGAGGATTATTACAATTACTACGAGAACTACGATTACTACGAGCACTGTATTGAGCGGCCGCCGTTGATATTTCGGACATTTTGTTATTATTGTATATAGTAAAAATAAAAATAAAAAAAAAGGTGAATTCTAATTTATACAAGTGTTTCTTTTAAATAGTGTTTTTGTTACTGTGGTTTTGTCTTTAAACATAAATGAAATATAAATTTTTCTTAATTATTATATTATTACCATTGAACACCTTAAAGATTCATAAAACGAAACTGTGTAAGGAAATAGAAAAATAGAATAGAAAAAAAAAAAAAAAACTAACCATTATTTACATTTATATTAATTCCGNAGGTATTGTTGTAGTAGGAATGGGAACAGTAGGTGTAGCAACAACAGGTGTTGTAATAGACGTAATAATAGATGTTATTGCCGGTGGTTGTGATGATGGTCTATGATAAGGCACGGATTCGACTTTAATATTATTCTTTTTTCTATTTCTCATTACATGAGGATTATTACAATTACTACGAGAACTACGATTACTACGAGCACTGTATTGAGCGGCCGCCGTTGATATTTCGGACATTTTGTTATTATTGTATATAGTAAAAATAAAAATAAAAAAAAAGGTGAATTCTAATTTATACAAGTGTTTCTTTTAAATAGTGTTTTTGTTACTGTGGTTTTGTCTTTAAACATAAATGAAATATAAATTTTTCTTAATTATTATATTATTACCATTGAACACCTTAAAGATTCATAAAACGAAACTGTGTAAGGAAATAGAAAAATAGAATAGAAAAAAAAAAAAAAAACTAACCATTATTTACATTTATATTAATTCCGAAACAATTCAAATTTGAATTCCCAGTTTATTAATTTGATGGTCTTTGCGGCTTTGTTTTAGTTGTGTTTAGTTTTGTGTTTGGTTTAGGTTTGTAGTAGAAATTATGTATAAGGTAAAGTCGGATTGTTTATTCCACTAATCACACCACCAATCATTTTATTTTATCCTAATCACGTGAAATATCATTCAGTTAATTGTCCACAGCTTCAAGTATATAACTCTCCTTTCATAAATTCTATAAGAAAGAAAATATCGTGTGTTGACAATGTTAAAAATATGGAGAATATCTTTTAAATAAGTTTAAATTTCTGCATATGTAACCTATAAATAGAATTGTGCTTTGATTAGAAATATATAAATAACGTCGTGAACCTAACATATAAACATACAAACCTACCGTATTAACCGCATGTTACGTTCTCATTAAAAAATCAGACCTTTCGAACGAAATTATCATTTATGTATAAAATTTCCGAAGTCAATTTATTAATTTGATTGCAAATCTTATCTTTGTCCGACCTCTATACCGATATCCATAATTGGATATATTTGAACACATGAAATGCACCTGATTTTTTGGTTCATATAATGCTGAGTTTCTCTCATTACGTGTCTACATGTCATGCATGCGATGCGTTATTTTTTATTTTTGTTTGAAAAATGGAAAGTTCTAAAATTAATTTTTTAATTATTTTTATTTCTATTTGTTTCTAAAAATACTTTTAAATAATTCTGATTGAAAACTAATTTGGGAATATAAAGTCAGGTGAAGGCATATTTGTTTACATTTTAGAAATTTTAAGTAAATTAAAACCTTATTGTTATTATTAAATTACAACAAACAGTGGTGTTATTGTTAACTTTCCTAGATCAAAAATATTATACTCTTTTCCAAATTTGATATTCAATACATATTTACACAAATGTTATACAATGTCTTTTCAAACATCATATTTTACAAGGCATTCAAATGTAAAATTATCAATGATCATTATATATTTACAAATTTGAGTTTTCTTTATTCTTATTCTCTTTCATTTGTCTTGAATATTTGATTTGTTTGCATCTTTAAATTAATTTATTAATTAACAACTTTATTGATCATTACATATTTACAAATTTTGGGTTACTCTCTTTCTTTCCAATTTCATTTGTCTTGAATAGTCTTTTTTTGATTTGCAATTAATTTATTAATTAATAATTGTATCATATCAAAATGTATAAAAAAATAAAATAATAAGATTTGAGTTTTCTCTTTTTGATGAGATGAATAAAAATATGAAACGTGATATAATCAATTTTTTGAATTGATCTGTTTTTTATTATTAACTTGTTAAAATCTGAATTTTTTTTTTTCATAATTTTCATAAAATACATGCTTAAATATGAAACATATTTTATTCGATCTTAAAAAATCTAATTAAAATCTAATTTAATTAATCTTAGAATATTCTTGAATATTTATTTATTAATTAATAATTTTATAAAATCATTACAAATTTTGAGTTTTCTTTGTTCTTACTCTCTTTCTTTCCAATTCATTTGCCTTGAATATTAGATTTGCTTACGTCTTTTAATTAATTTATTAATTAATAATTTCATAATTGTATCAAAATGTGTAAAAAAAAATAAAACAATGAGATTTAGATTTTCTCTCTTTGGTAAATGAATAAAATACGAAACGCGATATAATCAATTTCTCGAATTGACCTGTTTTTTATTATTAACGTGTTAAAATCTACTATCAATAATCTCTTTAAAGTATTCTTTACGAGTCTCGATTGTTTTTTCACAATTTTCATAAAATACATGCATTTATTAATTAATAATTTTATAAATCATTTTAAGTTTTCTTTGTTCTTATTCTCTTTCTTTCCAATTCATTTTGTCTTGAATATTTGATTT
>PQFF01000259.1:452134-468225 GCA_003547095.1 Diversispora epigaea | reverse complement strand
TCTCGATTGTTTTTTCACAATTTTCATAAAATACATGCATTTATTAATTAATAATTTTATAAATCATTTTAAGTTTTCTTTGTTCTTATTCTCTTTCTTTCCAATTCATTTTGTCTTGAATATTTGATTTGCTTACGTCTTTTAATTAATTTATTAATTAATAATTTCATAATTGTATCAAAATGTGTAAAAAAAAATAAAACAATGAGGTTTAGATTTTCTCTCTTTGGTAAGATGAATAAAATACGAAACGCAATATAATCAATTTCTCGAATTGACCTGTTTTTTTATTATTAACTTGTTAAAAATCAGAAAGAATCTAATATCAATAATTTCTTTAAAGTATTCTTTACGAATCTCGATTGTTTTTTCACAATTTTCATGAAATACATGCATTTATTAACTAATAATTTTATAAATCATTTTAAGTTTTCTTTGTTCTTACTCTCTTTCTTTCCAATTCATTTTGTCTTGAATATTTGATTTGCTTACTTCTTTTAATTAATTTATTAATTAATAATTTCATAATTGTGTAAAAAAAAATAAAACAATGAGATTTAGATTTTCTCTCTTTGGTGATGAATAAAAATACGAAACGCGATATAATCAATTTCTCGAATTGACCTGTTTTTTTATTATTAACGTGTTAAAAATCAGAAATAATTTCTTTAAAGTATTCTTTACGAGTCTCGATTGTTTTTTCATAATTTTCATAAAATACATGCATTTATTAATTAATAATTTTATAAATCATTTTAAGTTTTCTTTGTTCTTATTCTCTTTCTTTCCAATTCATTTTGTCTTGAATATTAGATTTTCTTACGTCTTTTAATTAATTTATTAATTAATAATTTCATAATTGTATCAAAATGTGTAAAAAAAAATAAAACAATGAGATTTAGATTTTCTCTCTTTGGTGAGATGAATAAAAATACGAAACGCGATATAATCAATTTCTCGAATTGACCCGTTTTTTATTATTAACGTGTTAAAAATCAGAAAGAATCGTATAGTTGAAAAAAATAATATTGTGTCTACTGTCAGCCAAGTCTCGATTTTTTTTTTCTTAATTTTCATAAAATACAAGCTTAAATATGTAATATATCTTATTTAATCTTATTTAATCTAATTAAAATCTAATTAAAATAACCTTAGAATAACTTATTAATAATATTGTGCATTTTGATTAAACAATTTGAGTTTGCATTTTTTCAGAGGATGAAGAATTAAAGCTTATCGCAGTGGTTATAGTCATAATTATCTTTTGCAAATCTTCCAAACTACATGAAGAGAGATCTCTTCCATTAGTAAAAAGATCAAAAGGTGCAAATTCGGATGTTTTTAAATTCGGGGTCATAGACGTATCATTATCATCAGGTTGTTGGATGACAATTTGTGGAATTTGATGAGTTTTAGGCGCGTTGTTTTTATTCACTTTCTTGCCAATTTGTTGGTTCTAAAAAAAATCAAAATAAAATATAAAGAAAAACTTTGAATAAACTATTGTACATCGAATTTGGAGATCAAAAAGAAACAATAAAATTCGTTTTTTCTAAATACCTTATTACTATTGCGATTACATGAGGCCTTATGACAAGTCGTGTTTTTAGCCAAAGAATCAACCAATTCTTCAACTTTTCCAATTTTCGAATATAACAATTTAATACATTTATTTGATTCTTTACAACGAGCACAAGTTTTTTTAATCATTTTTGGTTCCTTAATAGTACCAATAGTACCGAGAATATCATTTATTTTAGAGTCAGATTGATTAAGAGAAGGAGGAGGATGGTAAGATGGAGGATACGAGGAAAGGTGATTGAACCGAGTAAAATCACACTTTTCTACTTTAATATCCTTGATATTATTTTGATACTCTTGAGAATTGTTGAAATTATTAGCAGAAAACATGCTGAATTTTCGAATTGGTTTAATCATGTCATTTTCTGCTTAAAACCGTTTAAATATATTTTTATTTATTATAATCCTTGAATTTTAATAGATTAAAAAATTGTATCACGCCACGTCTACTCTTAAATTATTAACTTTTAAAGTAATAATTCCCTCCCCCCCGTGACATGCATCCAGTGCAAAAACTTGTTGCTTTGTGTTCTTGATAACATTGTAATAATTAAATCAAAAAAAAAATATGATATCTGCTTCGCATTTTACATTTTACAATGGCTATTGAAAAATAACACAGGGTCATATGATAAAAATTTAATAATGAATTATGTAAATTTTTTTGATTCATTTAGGTCACTAAAACAGAAAAATTTGACCAAAATTCTTTGTTAATTTAACAATACTTTTATAATTTAATTATCTTCACGGAAAATTTTCTTTATCCCCTTAAAAGTAAAAACAATAACGTTCAATAACGAAATAGTTATGTATGACAAAAAAAAAGCCAAACAATAAACAAAAGGAATTGGCTAGGATATAAATTTCTACATATGTGTGTATGTTACCCTAATTATTGAAAATTTTCTCTAACCCCTGATTTGATACAAGAATGGAATGTTCTAGCGAATAAAGTCGAATATACTATATGGTTCCGCAGAATTGAAATTAAAAATCAAATTGCGCAATGATATCTTTTTTTTTGCTTAGATTCTAAATATGGGCAGTTGTTGATTCCAAATATTCAAATCTTCCTTTTTTCGTTATTAAAAGGTTTCTTTTTGCATGTTGTGTACGCACGCGGGCTAAATATTATGGTATGGTGCCAAACCTTCCTTTATTATACAAACAAAACTATTATTATTTATGCCGTGAGATAATCTCATTCTTTTTTTTCCTTTTACTTTGATCTAAAAAAAAAATCGATATTTTTAAAGCTTATTTGGATCAATTTTTGGGGTAATTTTTAAAAATATAAATATAAATATAATTTGTGTCACTTTATTTTATATTAAAATGAAATAACACAAATTATTTATATTAAAATCTATCTTTGTCAACGAAACAATTCGTGAAATAAAAAAGACGACGAATACACAAAAAAAGCAGTATTGTAATTCTTTGGAGCGGTTTAATTGCAAAAAAAGGTAATATTGTGTCTTCATATCTACCTAGAACAATGAAATGGTAATTACAATAAACAACAATGAATCAAAAATTCCGATTTTTGGCAACAATGGCGATGTGATGTAAAAGGTAAAAAAAACAATGTACAGTTTATTTGGTCAAAAGAAACAATTTGAATGACACTGCATAACAAAACACTGAATCACTAATGTGTAACAATATGTTTATAAATTGGCTACGAAATGATTATTTCGTTCGCTTCTTCAATAATAAATTTTAATATTATATTCGAGATTTTTGTAAAAAAAATAAAATTCAAACCATTATTCTTACTACAATAAAATTAAATTAATTAAATTCTCTGTATACTTACGAATTTCTAAAACCAATAAATGTTTCAAATATAATAAATATTAAACCGCATTTTATTTGTTACACGACTGTTTTTAAATTATAAAATATATCGCAAGTTATAAAAGATATAATTATTTTGTTCAATAAAAAAATACTTTATAAAGACTAAAGCAATAAGTTTCATTGACCATAATTTATCATGTAGATTTCCTTTTAACTTTAAATATTTCATAATTGGCAATTGAAAAAATTTCGTGTTATTCTAATAGGTCTTTCGTAATAACCATCATAATAAAACCTACATCCATCTTTAAAATTAAATGCATAACTATACATCGAAAAATGACCTCCAAAAATTGGACCACCGCAAATTTGATCTCTTTTTTTTTTCTATTGTAAATTACAAATTCTGGTTGAATATTGGCATTTTTCAATGAGAAAAGAAAACTCGTTTGTTTTCATATAAATACCAGAAGTTTTTTTTATCCCAAATTAAGAATTGTATCACCCAGAATTTCATGACCATGACACGTATTCCAAAAAATCCATCTCTTACTACATTAACTAACTGAAATTCATATGGATAAATTGTTGATCAACCCTTGAGGAAATTTCAGTAATAATGTGAAAATCTTTTGGAGAGCAATTCTTGAAGGTTATTAATATTTGTAGAAGATTTTTTTGCATCAGCTTGTAATTCTTAAACTTTAGTATTAGTTGAAAATAATTTTTTTTCGAATCAATAGGTAATTCTTGAACTTTAGGAGTAATAATAGTTGAAAATGGTGAAGGCATTTCTTGATCTTGCTTGTAAAATAATTGATATTATCGGTTGGTCTGGAATAATCATAAAATTACATCAAATCATTCCAAAGTTGTTTATCAAGAACTTTTTTATAAGGTTTTACTTTATTTAAAATATCTGCACCAGAAATATGAAAAAGTGGGTTTTAAAGTAAAAAGGTTTTCATTCTCTAGTAAACTAATTCTTGATTAACAATTTCACTTTAAAATGAATATTATAAGTTTTTATTATTGAATATTAATAACTTACTTTAAATAGTATGAGTTGTAAAATGTTTCTCATTCTCAAATTCAATGATTACACCGCAATCATTTCAATCATCTTTATCATTTAGAAGGTTAATATTTTGAAGTAATGTATCAAAAAGTTTAAAAGATATTTTTTGCATTTGTAAATTGAGGAAAGAAAAAAAGCAAAATACAAGTCTGGAATAAATTTTTTGTTGCACAAAACTATAATTTAGTTTGAAAATGAAAATTGCTTCCGTGTCCTCCAAGAGAAAATTAAAAACCCAATTTTTATTTGCTATCTTTCACACATTAAAAATTGAACGAATAAAATAATTTTTATGAAAGGATTATATATTACTTACTGGTGCAAGCCATGCCATGCTAACTCAACACATTTCAAAAATGATTTTGGTAAATGACAAATGCAAGTGGAATGAAACAATAGATAAATTTATTCGTGACGCGATTCTCAACTAAATATAGATTGTTCTTGGATAAAGTGCAATAGAATGAATATCTTATAATATATATAATAGATTTGATGATATTAAAGAAATATCAAAAGGTAATTTTGGTACTATATATTATTCCAAGTGGACTACTTTATAGATGAGATATTGAAAACAACAATAGAAAAGATGACGTGATATTTTAAAAGTTGAAAATTTAAATGTATATTGTTTTTAATTAAAAAATACATTACTTGGATGCCAATTCAATGAAACAGGTTATGATTCTTCAATCAAATTTTTTGGAATAACAAAGGATCTGGGAACTCGTAAATATATAATGGATGTTTTAGAGTATACTTTTGGTGTGATGTGGAATCTTAGTAATAATTTTAATAATATTAATCGAAAAAAAAAATTATTATTTAAGAATTTATTACATGTTATTAGCCAATATCATGCTATTATATGAGGGGAACTCTGTATTTTAGATTTTTGGTTTGAGTAAAATAATATTGTTCCAGAAGTATTATGTAGAGGGAAGAATATACAAAAGCTGTTGATTTTTATTCTTTTGGAATTATTTCATATGCATATGAGATTACTACTGGTTTTGCTCCACATTATGATATTTCATATAACAGGGATTTAGCAAATAATGACCAAAAAATTCCATTTTACTCTCCAAAATTAATTACGTGAATGATTATAAAATGTTGGGAGGCTCGAGTTTCTTGTCGACCTACTTTTGAAGAATTGGATCAAGAGTTACAGAAATACCTTAAGAATTATTTGGAAGAATAATGAAATTACAAATCAAATTGAAAAATGTTAAAAAATTTCACAAGAACATAACATTAAACAATAATAATAAGTCTACTTCTGCTTTAAGTGTTGATACAGTATCAATTATATTTTATATTTCATAATTAAAAATATTAATCTATTATTATCTTTATTTGGTTTTCTAAATTGCATGTACCTGATTTTTAAATAAAATAAAAATAAAAACAGATAATTGATCAGACCCTAAAATATAATGTCACTTGAAATACTTCCAAAATTGGTAATAATTAATACCAAAATATTAAATGATAACAAGAAATTATAAACCACATATTTTATTATTTATAAAAAATTATTTCAATAATTAAGTGATAAATAAGTGTTAATACTAAATCTAACTAAAATAATGTACAAAGGAAAAAAGTAAGTAATAAAAATTATATATATGCAAAAAAAAAAATTAGGTTAAAATTATTCTATAAAGTAAGAAAAAAAAATTCTTTTCTACATTTATGGCATTTTAGGATATTTATTATATCTACTATGTATGTATATATATCTATATAATTATTATAAGTTATTATTTAAGTCTTGAGGAAGACTATTAATAAGACAATTAATGTGAGGAGCAATATAATAATAATTAATGTTAAAATTTTTAACCAATTTCTCTAGAATAAAAATAGAATAAAAGAGAATGAATTATTGATAAAAATTATTGAATAGATTTGTTATTTAAATAACAATATTTTAAATAGTTATAATAATAATACAAATAATTACCTCATTATATTTTTTTGGTAAATAATCTGGTTTCATTTCATCTTTGTCTAATTCTTCAATATTTATTGATTTTGTTAATGGAATATTTATTACTTGTTCTATTACAAGTGCTTGAACTTCACTAAACATTTTATTTAATTCCTAGTAGAAATAGAAATTAATGTAAATAAATAATTTGAAAAAAAAAATCATCAAAGATGAGAATATGTAATAACGTATACATTAATAGATTTTCCAATCCTATGGACATCGCGATGACGATCTTGAATTTCCGAAACAATTAAACGTTTTTGACCTGTTGGTATTGTTGAAAATAACTATAACACAAAGTAATGAAAACAAAAAAAGAACTGAAAAGATAAATAACTTGACGAAGATTAATAAGAAAGAATAATAAAAGATTATATTCTTTAATTACCTGTGATATAATGAACTCTCCTGATTTTTCACCAAGAAGTTCATTTATTTCTCCTTCCGTGACATCAGGTTTCACTAGAAATAAAAGAATGTTTGGAATATTTTTAATAATTTATATAACACACACTGTAACGTATAATACACAATATAACAAATATACAAAAACTCACCTATTTTATATTGACTAATAATTCTCTCTTTATATTTTTTCTCATTTTCCATTTGTAAATTACGATATTCTGCCATTGTATCCATAAAGAATTTTGCTAAATTTGCATGCTATATTATTTCATTTATTAAATGTTTAAATTTATTTGTCATATTAATTTTATCATACTTTAATATTGATATTGATATTGATATAAAAAAAAATTATTTACTTGAGATAAACGAATCTGCGTTTGATCTTGATAAAATAATTTATTATTTTGTTCCATAGCTAATAAGATATTATAAAATATTATAATAAATAAATAAATTAATTAATTACGAATATACAATTAAAATATTATATTCTCACCTGCTAACTTTTGACTAATTTGACCACCTATTCGACTCGTTTCGGAAATTAACAAATCCAGTTGTCGTGACATCCCTATTGTGTTTTAAAAATAAATTTATCAAGAGATTAATAAAAATTATTATTGAAAGAGAAAGTAAAGAGGAGGAAGAGTTGAAAAAAATGGTCAAACACCACAAACAAAAGAAAACATGAAATTGGGAACGGTGCTCAACGAGAACTCTCATCCTCCTTCAATGTTATTAAGATTCTTTTATGTAAATCTTGAATCGCTATCAAGTTTTCTTTTATTGAACGAATCATATCTTGAATAGAATTAACCTATAATAATAAAATTTATTAATTTGATTAATTTAAATAGTATAATTTACTGAAGTTAATTTATTTAATTTATTACTAAATTTTAAATTCCAATCATAAATTGTTTATCTCTAATTATGTATCATAATGATATTATTATTATTTTTTTTTTTTTGAAAAGTAAAAAAAAAGAAATTAATTCTTTTCCCGAGACAAAAAATTATCGCCAACCTCTTTGAAAAATTCACCGAGGGTTTGGCTGCCACTACTTGGTCCAGCTTGACTACTACCCTCAAGAATTTCCAATTCAATTTCTATCCCGCTCGAACCTTGAACATTATCTTCACTTGTATTTGACTTTTTAGATCCAAGACAATTAGTTGTTGTAGTTAAAATTGACATTTAATTTTTTTTTTAATAAATCTCTAATCAAATTATAATGATAATAATAATGATAATAATAATGATATAATAATAATGATAATAATAATGATAATAATAATAATAACTGATAATTATATCAATAACAAATAATTATAATATTATAATAACTGATAATTATAATAATAAATAATAATTATTATTATAATAACCATAATAATAATATTCATAATAATTAATTAATTATAATAATAAAATACCAACCCAAATAGCTGAATTTTCAATGCGACTCATTTTTGTATTTACGCAACGCAATAATGAAAAGAGTTCTTGGGCTATTTAAAGAGGATCTCACAATGAAAATTTTTGGAAAGAAAATGAAGACCGGCTGTAATCTTTCCAAGTATAAGTTCTATCTACATATGAAACATTATGGTAACCGGCGTACATCTTCCAACTTCTATTTTTTTTTTTTGGTGTTAAATACTAAATTTGACAGTATTTGATTTTTTCAATAATGCCGTGTTACTGATGTACTCGATGTACTCGCAGCTATGCAAGTAGATCTCAATCTTTGTTATTTTGAAAGTAAAAAGTTGAATATATTTGGGTTAATAATCTGCAGTGATTCATAACACATCACATTAATGATTTTTTTTAATTCAAGATTTTCCCATTGTCAAATTTTCCGCGTTTTGTCGTGTTTCCAAAGTTCAAACTCATCTCGCATTACTAATTCATTTAATTTATTTCCAATTTATCTCTTATTCATTTCCAATTCATTTCTTATTCAGTCCAATTCATTTCCAACACAATTTCAATCCAATTTATTCCCCTAGATTCATTAAAGTTACCAATGAAACTTACGAAATGTGGTTTTATTGTATTTTGCATTTAGATAAATAATTTTAATGAATTATTTTAATAATTTTTTCCATCTCCTTTCTTTCTTTGTTTCATTTCCCAATAATCTTTTTTTTGTGAGAACGCAAAGATGCAATTAGATTTGTTTTAGATTTTATGTGGAAATATTTACACATTGTATTTCGTGACACACGAAATTATAAATGTAAATATGTAATAAACAAATAAATGTGACAGCAATTTTATTTTTAAAAATAGCGTTCTAAAAATATTACAAGTTCTATATAAGTATCCATTCTTCTATCTATCTATCCATATTTAGTTGAGCATCACGAATAAAAATTTAATTGTTTTTTGAAATATGTCGAGTAGCATGGTTTACATATCCATTTTATTTGCCCAATTTTGATGAGTGAAGTAATTTTTTAAAAAATGGAGGAATTTAATCATTTTGATTCGTTATTTGTTGCTATATAAATATTATATGTTTGCCGAATAATTAATTTAATTTCCGGAATCCTATTTACGCGGATCGTATTTTGATTTGTCATTTTAATTATATAACCGCAAAACAAATAAAGCATAACTGTAAGTGCGCAAACGCGTTTATTTGGAAATATACACCTCAAAAGAAGAATTTGAGAATAATAGTATTGATAGTATAGCAGATATATAGTACTTACGAGACACGTAACCTTTAACCTTCCTTGAATAGATATAAATTTTTTTATTGTTAATTGTTTATGATGTAACTTTTTTAAAGTCATCTTTTTTAGGAGACACATTTGAAGACTGAGATTTAGTTGAATAGAGCTTGGATTCTGTATGTAAATGTACGTATCATGCAAAAAAAAGAAGATAACCAAGAACGGGAAAAGTAAAAAAAAAATTATCTATGGCGAGTAAATCTTTATCTTTCTAGTGGTGTTGTTGGTGTCCTCGATATGTAAGAACACAAACATCCATTAAACGAAAATGTAGAAAACGTATGACTAATAGTATATGTTTGTGATTGCGGCGCAGGTCCATATTCATGCACTCCAGAACAGATTTTCAAACAATCTATTCAAAAAATGTGCACAATACAATTCGTTTTTTCGGAACAATAAAAAAAATGATAAAAATTGATGCTACAGAAACATATAAAAAATTAATACAATGACAATGAGAAGGATTATTACAGACATTTGTAAAATGAATTAATTTAAATTTAAATTTTACAATGCATTGAACAATGTTATGCATTCATGAAAATTTCTTTCATTCTATAATTCTTTGAATACATTGACAAAAAAAAATTATAGCATTTATAATATAAATATTATATCGCGAATTTAATTATAAGTCATAATTTTATTTGCTTATTTTTGCTACAATTAGATACCTCATAAAAACTTTCAACTTTTAGGCTGTACACACTCATATGATATGCCTCCTCTTTTTTTTAAAATGTGCAATTGACGTAAGCATGAAGTGATAAATTTAATAAAGATATTTGAGACATTTGTAAAAATTATTACGGTCTGTGTCCTTTCCATTCGAAAAAACAATACCATGCTTTAATTAAATTATTATCTATATTCATAATTCCATTAAAATTAATATTGTTTTTTAGCATAAATGTGCAAAGAACAACCAACAACATCCTAAATAAGATCAAGTACACAACCAAAAGCACCATTACTTGTTGTCATGGTTTTTAAAACCACTTAGAGATTACATGATTTTTAAATAATTTATTAAAAAATAACCAACTCAGGAGGTATTTGAGTAACATGATATATAAACTTTATTTCTCATTAATAAATATTAAAGCTCTTAATCGGTTCAGTAAAAATCGAAATATTCGGTTTATTAACATAAAAACCGAAATATTCGGTTCAAACCGTTGAGAGCTTTAATAAATATATAAAGAAAATGAATAAAAAAAGAATTTCTCTATAGAAATAGCAATAAAAGGAATGGTCATTGTTTTAAGATCCTTATAAACTGAGAAGAGTGCTAAAATTTTAAGAATTTTCGAAGATCATCGAATAAATGCACAGTAATGTTCAAGCGATAACCATTTGGTATTGTTTTTAATAACAACGCGATAACTTTTACAATGTCATAATATCTTTGACTCAAGTTTTAAATATTTTTGATTAAACTCATTTATCTCTCCGTACTTACGTCAATTGTGCTATTGAAGAATGTTCATTTAAAGTCTTGAGACAAAACTGTGTACAAGGTAAAAATTGTGTACTTTGAACCTCAAAAAATTGGGCTAAAACCCAATAGAGTTCAATCTCTACAACCCAAGGAACAAATTTATTTCATTCAATGAAGATTAAAAATCCAAAGTCTTGTAAATAACATATTATTAATTTCAATAAAAATTTACAACGGAAAATATTTTCTATTAGTGTAATGCTTAAAATTCGTGACCCAAAATCTCTTATGTTTTTTTTTTTTTTGTTTTTATTATCGCATATAATATACATAATTTCAATAACGTAGTTATTGAACGATCTTTACTTATAATTTCATATTGAACATTTAAAAAACAAAATTTAAATATTAATTGTTAGCCCATAATTAAAATCATAAAAAGTTAATTAAAACAAAATTTTAAAAGAAAATCGAGCTCTTATAAATAGGGATGTTGGTATAAAAGTGTTAAATGATCTATTATTTGCACATCATACAAAATTTTCTTTATTGAAATTCGGAGATAGGAACTAATATAAAATTACCAAGTAGTAATTAGCCATGATAAATAAATAAAAAAATAATCATCATTTAATATCTATTATAACAAACCTTTAGCTTCACTGAATTTATAGTTTGTGTCAAAAAGTTGACAATTATTTTTTAGCATGTGCACAATTGGTGCAAGCAATTTTTGTATATGGTTTTCTTTTTGTCATTTTAGAAGAGATGGAAAGTTTATAATCAAATAATTGAATGGGTACAAATTGAAAACAATTTGATCAAGAATTTATATTTCTATAACTAATTTAATAAAACAATAGCCAAAACAAAATAAAATATTATGGAATTAAAAATTTTAATAGATTTTTCTGTTTATTTTTATATACATTTATTTTCCGCTGAAATATATAGTTTTCGTTTTTACGTAATCAACCGTCGTCATTCTTCTTATAACAACGGTACATCGTACTTTCATTTTTCTTACAAGTATACAGTTTAGAATGTTTGATAAAAAAAATCATGGATATGCGACCGACCAATGTCACGAAGGTATTTAATTTTTATTTTTTTCATAATTTAATAACTTAGCAGTTTAATAATTTTTAATATTTTATTTAGGTATAAACACGTTGGAATAATGAGACGTCTCAAGGAAAATGTAGCTTTGTTGATCCCGAAAGCGTTGATGCGGAAATAGATAATATTAATAGAGAAAATCGTAAGATAAATTATGAGTGATTATCTGGTGTAAAAAAAAGTGGAAAGATCATATCTTTTTTTTTTAAATATAAATTTAGTAGAAATAATTAATTATTTATTGTATAAGATTAAATTCAATTTATTAAATAAATCATAGCATATTCATAAAATTTAATTTATAATATTTCATATACAAGAAATTTCTTGAGAATTAATATACAATATAATTATTTAAGTTCCAATGTTCCGTTATTATTGTACCATATGAAAAATATGAAAAAATATTAAAGTTCATGACTGATTATTTAATTGTGTATCATCTCCTTCGTCATCACTGCTTTCACATGGGGTCGTTGTTTGTCTCTCATCATCACCGTCAGCACCTTCTTCAAAACTTACCGATCCATTATTATTATTATTACTTTCATTGTTGTTGTTGTTATTGTTATTATTATTTTTATTATTATTTCTGATTGTTACATTTCCATTTCCGTGTTCAGTCGTTTTTATATTATTATTTGTAACTTTTACATTATTATTTACACCTTTTTCATTTGTATTATTAACACCATCGCCACTACCACCACATTCTTCCTCTTCTTCTTCCTCCTCTTCCTCCCTTATAAATCTATCAACATTAACACTAGGTACCGTATTAGCAATTGAAGTAGAATCCGAAGATGCGGCCTTAGTAGTAATACCACTATCTTGTTGATGAGTTTCTGCTTCTTTTTTCACCTTTTCATGGTGTTTTAATTGTTTATTCCAAAGTTTATAATATACACCTTCCTTTCGCATTAATTCCATATGCGAACCTATATTATATGAAGAAATTATTTAATCAATTATGATACAATATGATCATTATAGAAATTTATTTTACCTTACCTCTTTCGACAATTTCTCCATCTTGTAAAACAAGAATTTGATCAGCGTGAACAATAGTTTAAAGACGATGTGCTGATGACACGAATAAATAAATGTTAAGTAATGCGAATAAATGTTAATTAATGCGAATAGACACAATGAAATAATAATATTAAACTAATTCTTATTAATTTAATACCTATAACAAGAGTTCAAGGTTAGGGAAGTTTGAATTTTAAATTAATATTGTATATTTTTCCATTTATTTATGTTTGATGTACTTAATTCATAATACTACTGTTTTATTATTAAGTATCTTGTATAAAGCAATTCCATTAACTACGCCAGATGCAAATGTTCCCTTTTGTGAACTTATATATGCTAAAATTTCAAAAGTAGTTGACATTTTTCAAATTCATCAATTTATTTAAAACATTATTTAATCAATCATAAATAAGATGTTTTATGTAATATTATTTATTCAGATGTTTTAATTATTTATGTTATGTTATCTAATAGTATATCCATTTTTATATTTATTTTTATTACTAAGCATTTTTCAAAATAATAAAAATTGAAATGAAATCATTTCAAATTAATTAAAATAAATAATCTGATNTAAATGTTAAGTAATGCGAATAAATGTTAATTAATGCGAATAGACACAATGAAATAATAATATTAAACTAATTCTTATTAATTTAATACCTATAACAAGAGTTCAAGGTTAGGGAAGTTTGAATTTTAAATTAATATTGTATATTTTTCCATTTATTTATGTTTGATGTACTTAATTCATAATACTACTGTTTTATTATTAAGTATCTTGTATAAAGCAATTCCATTAACTACGCCAGATGCAAATGTTCCCTTTTGTGAACTTATATATGCTAAAATTTCAAAAGTAGTTGACATTTTTCAAATTCATCAATTTATTTAAAACATTATTTAATCAATCATAAATAAGATGTTTTATGTAATATTATTTATTCAGATGTTTTAATTATTTATGTTATGTTATCTAATAGTATATCCATTTTTATATTTATTTTTATTACTAAGCATTTTTCAAAATAATAAAAATTGAAATGAAATCATTTCAAATTAATTAAAATAAATAATCTGATATATTTAGTACGAAGTATTTTCAAATTTATTAATCAAAATAATAAGAATAAATAAAATTTGTTCATATTTATTCATAACATATTAATTATAAATAAGATGTTTTATGTAATATTATTTATTCAGATGTTCTGGAATTATTTTTCAAGCCTTGATTTTAATTATTGCAGAATTATTAATTTGCAAATTACATTTTTGTAAAATGAACAAAATGTTGTGTGTAGGTAAGATATATTTCAATTTTTATGTCTAGAAAAGTTATGGTTATCTAATAATGCATCCATTTTAAATTTATTTTTTATTACTTTAAAATAATTAAAATTGAAAAATTAAATTGTTTTAAATTACTAATCAAGTAATTTTAAAACAATACAATAACTGATTATTGTTTAATAAATTGGTTTTTTCAAATTCATTAATTAAAAAAATTAATAATAAAAAAAAAATTATGCATTTATTCTCAAT
Source organism: Diversispora epigaea (assembly GCA_003547095.1). Classification (NCBI taxonomy): domain Eukaryota; kingdom Fungi; phylum Glomeromycota; class Glomeromycetes; order Diversisporales; family Diversisporaceae; genus Diversispora; species Diversispora epigaea. Next base: position 453,456 of record PQFF01000259.1, on the reverse strand, counting down.
CCTGAAATTAATTAATTTGTTTCTTAAGATGAAAATTTTGTTCACAAATTTTTTATGATAATAAATAATCTAATAATTTTTATATAAAATATTTATTTATTCCTGTATTTTCTTGACAAATAAATAATACATAAAATACAATAGACATTAAATTATAATAAGTATTTATAATAATTCAATCAACAAATGAATAGCAAGTTGAAGTATCAAAAAAAAAAAGCAAAATTTATTAGGGCAATGTAATTATATTATTCATTACAATAAATATGTAAATGACAATCTGATTATTTTTCAAACAAAAGGTTTTTTATTTATTGTATTTGCTCATGTTGGAATAAGAATACATTATATTATTATATACAAAATTTAATTTTTGTGCTTAAGTAATAAATAATTAAAAAAAATAAAGCAATAAATCCAATTTTCTTTATAATAATTTGTTCATGTTACATATGATTATAAAAATCAAGAAAATACAATAAAAAAAAAATAGTAAATAAAATACTGTGGCATAAACAAATGTGCTGCTTATAAATAAAAGAATAAATAAATCATACTAATAAATAAAATAGATGACATGCACATGATTATATAATACTATATAATAAATTTGGCATTTATTTTGAAATAAAAATGTGTAGTTATTTTATTTAATAAAACAATGTTTTAACATGAAAATAAAAATTTATTTTATTAAAAAAAATGTTTCAAATTCACCACATCACTCAAATTTGTTTTTTATTTTATGTCAAAAAAAACAATAATAAATAATAAAAAAAAATACACCTTACTTTATAATCAATTATTAAAAATTTACATTTTTTACGAACAAAAAATTCATATCAATATACATTTTTTATTTTGTAAGAGCAAATACATATTTTTTTTTGGATTTGATCATCCGCAAAGTGCATCTCATAACTTTTAGGCTTGATGTAGCAAATGGTGATCATCAAAGGAACAAATTGATTACCACAAAGTGCATCTCATAACTTTTAGCCTTGATGCCTTGATGCAGCAGTTTGACACTACGGTTACAAACCCCTTGAATCAAAAAAAAACGCGAAAAATACAAAAAATAAAATTGAATTTTTTATTTCGTTTGTTTTTTTTTGCAAAAAATTAAAAAACTCCCGAAAAGGAGCGATTTTCATGAAAAAATCTCCAAACTATTTATAATCTATTATAATTATTTTTTTTTTGTGTGAGGGGGGGGTTCGTGTGTAAATGTAGTTAGTATATTATATTTATTTAAATGTAGTTAGTATATTATATTTATTTAAATGTAGTTAGTATATTATATTTATTTAAATGTAGTTAGT
>PQFF01000259.1:440122-452033 GCA_003547095.1 Diversispora epigaea | reverse complement strand
GTATATTATATTTATTTAAATGTAGTTAGTATATTATATTTATTTAAATGTAGTTAGTATATTATATTTATTTAAATGTAGTTAGTATATTATATTTATTTAAATGTAGTTAGTATATTATATTTATTTAAATGTAGTTAGTATATTATATTTATTTAAATGTAGTTAGTATATTATATTTATTTAAATGTAGTTAGTATATTATATAAGGTTATTTATGTAAATGTATACAATTATGTGTAATTCGTAGGTGACAAAAATGCATTTTTAAAATTCATAAAAAGTGGCCGAAATAAGAACCATAAATTCAACGAGCCAGAAGGTTTGCTATAAAATTTCATAATTTTTTTATTATTTATCTTATTATGATTAATTATTAACTTGTTAATATACTTTTACTAGTAAATTCTTTCTCTTATTTAATAGGATTTATTCACTTTCAAACATTGATTCAAATCAAATTTAATAATTAATATTCTATATCTCATAATCAAACATTCGTTATTTTCGCTTATGGGTTTTAATAAACTTTATTTACTACCGTTACCTCCGAGCACTTCCTGTGGCATGTTTTTACGTTACAATATTTATATTAAATCTATAAAGAATTATTTGAAACTTTACCAAATTATAAACCGGTTTGATTTAATTTCAGATGACTCATATAAACTAATAATGTACTGAAATGTTTATAATTTGCTATATGCTCAACCGAGAGGAAATCAAAAGGCTAATTTAATTGTATTTTTTTGCGTTTTATTATAAACAAAATAAGAATGAAGCCATTTAAATATTACTATTGTAGAAGATGAGAATAAGTTTTTACCTATAAGTCTTTACATAACTTACTTTTTACTTTTTACTTTATGCGGTGTAACACCGCACCAGAATATTTTGCTTACACCACTCTATGATTAGAATTTTGCCTAATGGAACTACACCGCACTAGAATATTTCTATGATTAGAATTTTGCTTAATGAAATTCGATATAACAAGTAAAAATCAATTTGTAAATATCAAAACACAAAGAAACCGTACGTGCGGAAAATAAAAAGTTATAAATATTATATGCAATAACCTTTCTCATTCTTTTCTAAAAAGTTATAAATATTATGTGCAATAATCTTTCTCATTCTTTTCTTTTTAATTACGTTAATCATAAAAATATAAAATTCTTAATAAGATTATTCAAATTATACCTTTAAAATTTTTTCAATATGACCAAAAGACCCAACTATACCGAAAATGCGTGTACCGGTTGTGCAAATGCAAAAAAGAAATGCGAGCGGGAACTTGCAGATATTTGCAACCGTTGTAAAGGTCTCAAAAGAATTTGTGTTAAGAAATTTCAGAAAAAGCGCGGTAGAAAGAAAAAACAGAACGAAAACGAACAAAACGATATCGATACATTTTACGTAGATTACGTATTTAGTGAGACTGAAGGTTTGTTATTATCAAACAATATTTATTTATTTTTTATTTATTTATTTATTTTTTATTTATTTATCTACAATTAATTATTGACTTGTGAATAAATATTAGCTCCCATCTCCTCAATCTTAAATTATGGCAATTTATGGCACGAACATAAATCCGCAGGAAATCATTTCTTACATTAATCATGTGACAATATTTAAAAAACCCCTTTTTTTATTTTCCGCTCGATTAATATTTATGATTATCATATCAACATTTTGTATTATTAATAAACTAGCGAAATTGTGAATCAAGAATTATATTTAAATAAATTAATAATAATGAGTTATTTTGTGACTAGTTTTTTTGTGTTGGTGTGACTGTTATATTTTTGGAAACTTCTTTTAGAGAATTTATTAACATATTGAAATAAATTTAATAAATTTTGAATAGTTGAGTAAGTAAATTGCATTATCAATAAATGTTTTGTCATCACAGTGTAATGAAGGTCTTCTTTTTTTAAATCCATATAATTTTTATTACTATCTTGAATTATAAAGTCTTTCTTGATTGGGTTATTATTTGCAACAAACAGAATAGATTAAAATCTGTAAATTGATAGTGACATGAAACAATTGTTTATTTATAATAGAAATAATAAATTTTTTTTATTTTATTTCAAAATGTTTATTAGTATTTTGAAGGAGATTTTAATTTTTTGGCATATTTATTTTTGCAAAGAAACAAGATTTTAAAAATCACAATTCTAATAGGAATTAATTCTATCAATAAATTGAACTAACTTAATTAAAAACAAATTAAAGATTATATAAGCTTGTAATTTGCTGAGTGCAATATTTTGAATAATGTTCATGTTAGTAGTTGTGTTTTTTTTAGAGATGGAATAAGTAATGTGGGAAGCACTAGTTAAAAAAATAAATGAGTAATCTTGATCTTTTCAATATATTTTTTTTATTGTTTTATGTCAACCATAATCCATAAAATAGAAATAAAAAATTTATTAAAAAGATTGAGATCATTTATTTATTTTTTTAATTAGTTAATATCTCCTAAGTTGACAAGCACTAATTATAAAAAATAAATAAATTTTTTATTTGTTTCATACTATCATGATCTATAAAATAAATATCCTGAATCTTATAAATCCACCTATTGAGAAAATATATTTTAATTAGTTAACATCTTTCAATTAAACAAACACTAATTAAAAAATATCAAATTTTCAATGTACAACCTTAACAATTTTCCATATTCAACAAAGTACTCAATTCAATCTTGACAAAATAACAAAATCCAAATCTATAACCCAATCAAAAAATTATATTTTAATAATTGAATAATCAAACTGGAATTGAGATCCCAACAGATCTACACATTTCTCTTATGCCATAAGAAAATTTTTGATGGAGATTATTTATGATCTAAAAAATAAAATAAAAAATCATTAGCAATATCTATTTTGTATAAGGGAGAAATTATTAGAAATAATAAATTTTTTATCATACTTTTAATTAAGATGTTTTGTAACCAATAAAATAGAACATAATTTTATCACACACTTAACCTATTTTGTGCAAAAGATCAACAGGCACTTCCAGATTAGGTAATGGCTTATTATATATATATAAGATTACAGAATACATATTCGCGTCTATATCAGGTACAAAGAAAATGATTTCTAACAAACTAAATCCTTTCAAAAAGACACTAATCCTCTTTAAAAGGACTAATCCTTTTTCAAAAAAGACTAACTTCGAAAATACATAACACAAGTAGTACTAACCCATGACATTTTTCAATTTGTTTACCATCTCCTAAATCAAATAGACACTAACTTATGATATCTTTCAAATTGCTCACTACCTTCCAAATCAGATGACCCAATCCTGTGACATCTCAAATTAGATGGGCCATCTTCAATAATTTCCAAAATCAAATGTTTCATCTAATCTTTATTTTGTTTTAATAAGCCAACACAAAAAAGACAACTTAGCATCATAGATTTATATAACTATATTATCTAAATTTTATACATCTATATTCAAATAAAAAAACATATTTTTTAATTTTTTTTGATTTTTTTTAATTTTATAGAGATATATAATTACAAAAATTAATAAATTTTATTATTATTTTGATGGGAAGATTTACAGTGTAAAACAAAAAAAACTGAAATCAAAAAATCAATTACAAATGCATAATTATTATTACAAATCACATAAAATTTTATTGTATTTTAAAGCTGAACTTTATTAATAAAAATTAATATGGTATACATTGTCACTTAACTATGGAAGTTATAATTCTAAGGATAACTTTATAGTTCTTTTAGAAGTTTATAATTCTTTTCCAATAGGTACAAGATTGTTAATTAGAAGGTATCACTGATTCAGTTATTTTAAAAGAAAATCAGACTTTTTATTAAATTTATTATTAATTATTTCAAGCCTCAAAATTTGTATCCATTTATCCTTTATTAATTATTTGTTATCAATTCCATTTATCCAAATTTAATTCCATTATTCCATCCTATTATTTTTAGATTTCTTAGTATACAAGATCTTCATCTGATATCCTGATTTCTTTCTTATATTTTATTATTCTCATGATTATTTCAATTTCAAAATGATTTCCAAATTATTATTCAAAAGTTCTAGATTATATTATTATTATTTAACTCAAGAGTTATAATATTATACAATTAAGTAATCAAGTATAAATTTCATAATATTTATAATCTTTTATTAATTAATTATAATATTAAATTCTTTATTTCATAGTTTCATGATTTATTTAATAAATAATTTTATTAATTTAATAATTTTATTTTCAAGTTAATTTTTACAAGTTATTTCTTAAAGTTTTAATTGATAAAATTTATTATAAGACAATTTTCATTTCTTACAAAATTTTACAACTAAGAATTGTAAGAACTAAGTCAAATAATAATTTTTTTTATAACTTTTTAGATTACTGTACTATACATGTCGTCAAAACTATTGAATTGAGTCAGACGCAATTAAAATTGAGAAAAATTGAAGTTGAGTCAAGGCAAATTTTGATTTTTACTAGTGATAGACGCAATTAGTTGAGTCAGACACAATTAAAAATTGAAATTTTAAGAGTTGAGTCAAGACCAAATTAGTTTTGACGACATGTACATATATACTGTACCTTACTGTACCATTACTGTGCATTAATACTATTGGCTAGTATTTTTACCATATAATTTACTAAATATAGAATATATAATTAATACTAATAAATATTATATAATAATAATTGATACTAAATAATACTAATTAATAATAAATATTTATAATTATAAAATATTTGTATAATTATATCATGTGAACATGTGACTTGTGTCACTATAATTTGTGTAACTAAAACTATTTAACTTGCTAATTACATATTAATAAATGTTATTAATTATTGTTATGGTCTGGTGCAAAAAGATTTGCTCCTCGCCGAAAAAAGATATGATTTACACTAAGTAAAAAATTTTGTGCAACAAATATAACAGCTTGAAATTCATATGATTTGTACAATATAACTAAGGATATTCGTTGCTAAAATTTTTTTGCTTAACCATGCTTCCTTCTCCTTTAAAATGAAGTGATGTACCACTCACAGAGAATGAAAAACTAATGATAATTAATATTTACAACTACTTTTTCGGAGCTAATTCTATAGAAAATGATCATCAAACACTTACATTACACAATCGAGTGCTGAAGTATTGGGTGTTGCTGAGAGAACAGTTGAGTGTTGTATTGGACTGGAACAGACGTGATGACAGTACATTTATATCACAAAAAAATTCTTAGGCAACCTAAATTTCAACCTGATGAAAATATTGCAGAAATTTTACACTTTTTCTAGTGAGTTATGAAGACTAGAACTTTTTAAATTAGTTCAAATAAACAAAGAAAAGGTGTATCAAAATAGCAAAACGATATGACCATCAAGTTTTTTTTTACTCCTCCTTATAACTGTAAACTTCAGCCAATTGAAAATATTTGGACAGTTGTTAAGGGTAAAGTTACATGTTCAGGTCCATATACAAACCTTTTATCTATTTTAAATACACTTTTAAATGCATTTAAAAATAAAATTAATTCACAAGTTATAGTTGGATTTTGGAGAAAAGCATTTAAAAATGTCAAGAAATATTTTGATTCCGATGAAAATATATAATTAATCAATAAAGAAATTGATTAATTATAATGATTTCGATGATGATATATAATTTTCATTTAAAATTTATATATCATACTTCCGAACATGTATTAATATCATTTAAATAAAAAAAAAAGAAGTTTACTTAATAAAAAATTTTTTTATTATTATTTTTTTAAAGAGCAAATCTTTTTGCACCGGACTATAATTATTACTAATAAAATTATTATATTAATATTTATACTTTGTTTATTAAATAATTATTTCTGTTAAAATGCAAGATTAACTAATCTAATATAATACACTGGTNTGAAAATATTTGGACAGTTGTTAAGGGTAAAGTTACATGTTCAGGTCCATATACAAACCTTTTATCTATTTTAAATACACTTTTAAATGCATTTAAAAATAAAATTAATTCACAAGTTATAGTTGGATTTTGGAGAAAAGCATTTAAAAATGTCAAGAAATATTTTGATTCCGATGAAAATATATAATTAATCAATAAAGAAATTGATTAATTATAATGATTTCGATGATGATATATAATTTTCATTTAAAATTTATATATCATACTTCCGAACATGTATTAATATCATTTAAATAAAAAAAAAAGAAGTTTACTTAATAAAAAATTTTTTTATTATTATTTTTTTAAAGAGCAAATCTTTTTGCACCGGACTATAATTATTACTAATAAAATTATTATATTAATATTTATACTTTGTTTATTAAATAATTATTTCTGTTAAAATGCAAGATTAACTAATCTAATATAATACACTGGTTGAAATCTGGAATATCGGGGACTTATCGGGCACCTATCTCCCCCCAGATAGGTTCCCGATAGGTCCCCGATATCTACTTATATTACACCTATCGGGTACCCAATAGATGTAGTAGTCGTGCCTAATATCGTATACTTATCGCAGACTTATCGGTTATATTTTTTACACATATCGGGTATTTAGTTTTTAGCCATTTTTCAAAATCAATCGGGTACCCGATTTTTTTTTAAATACTATCGGGGATCTATCGGTCAACTTTCGNTTTTTTTTTTTGTTTTTTTGTTTTTTTTTGTTTTTTTTTTTATTAGAATCTTTTTTTGAAGATTCTCGTTTTCTTTTTTTATTTGATGATAATGATGACGATTTTCTTTTTCTTTTATTATCTATAATTAAATCGTTTCCATCATCATCATCATCCTCATCGGTGTTGTCCTCTCCTTCTCCTTCACTTTCTTCTTCTTCTGTATCGGGATCATAAATTACTATTTTTGATTGATACCGATTTTTACGCATCAATGCTATTGTATTTAGAGTCCAGCTCGGGGCCCCAACTGGCGGGTGCCCGTCTCTGTTAATCTTGGACGCTACGTTTCTGATTCTTTGTCTTTGCTGTTTTTTGCATACATCTTTAACGACAGGATCGATCCTTTCGTTAAAAAGTTTTATGAGCTAAAAAAAAAAAAACACATTAATAATATCCCCGATAGGTGTAAAAAATATATATATTATTATTTACTTACAGCATCCGATCGCCACCATTTTTCATATACATAAATTGATGTTGTTTTTTCATTACTATTATTATTATCATTATTATTATCATTATCATTATTATTATTACTATCATTATTATCATTATTATCATTATTATTATTATTATTATTATTATTATTATTATTTATAAAGATACAAAACCAAAAGATTTAGACAAATCAGTGGATAATTATATTGAATTAAAAACTACTAAACTTTTAGAAAAATCTAAAGACACTTATAATTTTGAAAGGTAAAGAAAATATTTATGTTTATATGTTTATACGTTTGTATAATAATATCTCATAATTCATCTAATTAAAATAATAGATATAAATTATTAAAATTTTGGGCTCAATCATTTCTTATTGGTATACCTAAAGTTATTGTTGGATTTAGAGATGATAATGGATTCGTTAAACAAGTCAAAGAATATAAAACTTTGGAAATTCCTAGAATAGTAAGAGGAAAATCTGGGATGTGGGTAAGTAATTGTATTTACATTTGTTTGTTTATCCTATATGAATATTTACATTAATTTACATTAATTTTTTTTTAGGATCCAACTGTTTGCTTAAATTTTGCCAGCCAATTTTTTGATTGGTTAAAGAGTGTAATAGTAATTAATGATCCAAAATCATCTTACACTATATCTTTTAATCATCCATTTCAAGAAATTAAAGTAGAATATGCTGGTATAGGAAATTCTGTTTTAGCTGAAAGACATATAAAATAATACACAAATATCAAAAAATTATTTATTATATAAAATGATTATTAGTTCTATTTTTCATCTTTTACTACAGTATCATTAGTATTATTGGATTCTTGTCAATTTAGTATTAATTTTGGTAAATTATGAATTAGATAATTGATAATTGACAAGATATCAATAATATATTGAAAATTTAATCTATAATTAATTTCATAATTAAATTTATGGACTTTTATGTGATTCAAATTTTATCTTTATATAAAAGTGGCAATATATATATAACAAATAATAACAACATATGATGATTTTTTTAATTGCAAAAATAAGATTTCCTTTNAATATTATTATTATTATTATTATTATTATTATTATTATCAGTATCATTATCACTATCGATGATAGTTGTTGTTTGTGCTGCTGATGTTGATGCTGCAGCCGTTCTTGCGGTCGCGGTTGTCCCATCATCTGTTTCTTCCCATTCTTCCGAATGGTAACCGGAATTATTTAAGATTTTAAATAAATCTTTTTTCGGATATCGTTTTATATACTTGTTACCTCCTTGCATCATAAAATCTACTGCTCTCCTCCTTCTTTTCTTTTTCTATTAACATATAAATATATATATATTATTTCCGATATGCACGTTTTTTAGAAAATTAAAAAAAGAACTTACATCATTCATTGCCGTATTCTTTAATTTTCGTCTGCTATCATTATTAACTGCTCTTGGCCCTTGATTACCAATATTATTTACTCTATGGCGTGACCGATGACGCCTTTGTAGCATTTTTATGATTTCTGCTCCTGTAACTTTGTACTTTTTATTAATTTTTCTTTTGAGTAGAGGTAGCAGCTTCGTAATCACATCATGCTTTTGAGCAGCCCAAATTAAGCGATCATTAATTTGATACACTGTGTTCATTTCAGAATCAACTACAAGAAAAACTTCCTTCTACAAAATTGTTATTTGTATGTTAATCGTGTCTCCGATAGACACAACTAATATAAAATTTGTTATATATTATACTTACTTTAATTCTTTTATAAGATTCGTCATCTAGGGGTTTGATTCTTTTATCTTCGTCAGAAGATGATGAAGAAATCAAAGATTGCGACACTTGTTCTGAGGAACTAGTGGTTGATGATGATGATGATGATAATGATGATGATGACGATGATGACGACGACGACGACGACGATGATGATGCTTTTTTATTTTTCTTTTTTGTCATTAAGTCGTAATAAAAACGACCTAATTGGGAAATTTCTATTAAATATATAAAATTATATTCGTTATTAATATTAATTATAATTTAAATATTATAAAAATTAAAATATTTAATATTACGTTTTTTTGTTATTTTATTTTTTTGATNCCGATATGCACGTTTTTTAGAAAATTAAAAAAAGAACTTACATCATTCATTGCCGTATTCTTTAATTTTCGTCTGCTATCATTATTAACTGCTCTTGGCCCTTGATTACCAATATTATTTACTCTATGGCGTGACCGATGACGCCTTTGTAGCATTTTTATGATTTCTGCTCCTGTAACTTTGTACTTTTTATTAATTTTTCTTTTGAGTAGAGGTAGCAGCTTCGTAATCACATCATGCTTTTGAGCAGCCCAAATTAAGCGATCATTAATTTGATACACTGTGTTCATTTCAGAATCAACTACAAGAAAAACTTCCTTCTACAAAATTGTTATTTGTATGTTAATCGTGTCCCCGATAGACACAACTAATATAAAATTTGTTATATATTATACTTACTTTAATTCTTTTATAAGATTCGTCATCTAGGGGTTTGATTCTTTTATCTTCGTCAGAAGATGATGAAGAAATCAAAGATTGCGACACTTGTTCTGAGGAACTAGTGGTTGATGATGATGATGATGATAATGATGATGATGACGATGATGACGACGACGACGACGACGATGATGATGCTTTTTTATTTTTCTTTTTTGTCATTAAGTCGTAATAAAAACGACCTAATTGGGAAATTTCTATTAAATATATAAAATTATATTCGTTATTAATATTAATTATAATTTAAATATTATAAAAATTAAAATATTTAATATTACGTTTTTTTGTTATTTTATTTTTTTGATTTTTTTTTCCTTTTTTTTTTATTGCCTTAATGGGGGACGCGATAGAGAATCTTTTTGCTTTTTTTGTTTTTCTTGCTTTTTTTGCTTTATGAGATTTGGTCATTTTGAAAATTGAAAAAATATTATTTTATTAATTATCTAATTTAATTCTAATTTAATTAAAATAATATTTTTTAAAAAAAAAACGAAGAAAAAAGCGATTTTTTATATATTCTATTTTTCGGGTAGTCGATCTTTAAGAATTACGTTATTCTTTGATATTTTTGATATCATTACGTTACTTTTTGATATTTTTGATATCATAAAAAGGATATAATAATATATTGATATTATTCTCATATAATAATTATTTCATCATAGTATTTTCACTTACTTAATAATTTCGTTCAATATTCATCTATAAAAATTATGTATTAAAATAAATTAGATACATCGGAGATATGATATTATTTACTTAAAATAACTTTTCTTTAAAAAAAAACCAAAAAACAATCATACTCCTGTATATATATTTATTAAAATATTTTTAATAAATAAACGAATAATAAAATTTATATATCCTTGACGTGTTATTTTCATTTTTTTTTTTGTTAAAATTTTTTAGCTAAGAAAAGTCAGTATCCGATATTTTATGAAAACCCAGAATAAAAATGAAATACACTTATCGGGGATTGGTCGTATCATATATTAATCTTAACATTATAATAGTTGTAATATATCTATTAATATATCTATAGTATATATAATATAAAAATATCATAATTATAAATTACAAGACTTGTAAATATATAATATGGTACTGTTAATATTATCAGCCGCAAGGAGGTGTTGTGCTCTCAAGGAGTATTATGTGAGAGAGTGATATTTATGAAAAAAGGTATTTGTTTATTTTATGTATAGTAGGATCAGAGATCATCAAGTTTGTGCTACACTATTAATATTATAATAATAATAAGTAATTTATATATAAATAACACGAATTATAATAAGTAATTTATATTGTGATACGAATTATAAAAGCGCATATATATATAATAAATATGAATCTTCTCAAATATTGAGACGCGAATTATAAAAAAACGCGTTAATTTAAAAATTAATAAATATAAATTTCTCAAATTTTGAGACACGAAAACGTAAAGCAAACTTACAAAAAATGTGTATTAGCGAAATTATATAAAAAGGGAAATATTATATTTTGTAAAATTTTCAGAACAATTTATAAATCATTTTTTTTAATCAATTTACTAATATATTAATATATTTTGAAAAAATGTCTCAAAAATCAGCACCATTAACTAGCTTAGTTTCTACGAAGACATATAAATATGTATGCAATTGTCTATTGTGTAATGGTAAAGAAGTTGTAGCAAGAACTCAGGAGAAGCATGCTAATAATAAAGAATTGTGGAAATCTAAAAGTTCAAGAAAGAATCAGTTAGCAAGGATTGAATCAAGAAAATATAGTAAGTTTATTAAATTGCAACGTTGTTATTACCAAATCGGGCACCCGATATATCAAATTTTCATTTTTCGGGTGCCCGATATATCAATTTTTATTTTGTGTAACATTTATTACCTTTCTTAGAAAATGAAAATGTATCGTTAATCACGAGTAGCAAGAAAAGAAAAAGAAGCTCCCGACAGTTCATTCCGGATGAAGAAACTGCTCGTTTACCTAAGTTAAAAAGGGATACATCAATAAGTAATATGCTTTCAGGGATGGATCTTGATGATGAAATCATTGTAGCATCATCATCGCGATCCAGAAATGATCAATTTCATAATCCACTTATAGAAGAGACTCCTGATATATTTGATGATATGCTTTTGTATGATTTAGGTGATAATGAAAACAATGAAAACAATGAATTAATTGATGACCTTGAAGAATATCGTGATGATGATAATGAATT
>PQFF01000259.1:289086-439069 GCA_003547095.1 Diversispora epigaea | reverse complement strand
GAACTTATGCGAATTGTTCTTAAAAATTCGCTTGTGGATTATCATCTGACACGTCAATGGACATCTGGTCTCCTAGAGAAGTCCCATCAATTTCTTTCTCCAAAGAAAGCTGCCGGCAGTTTAGCTGTAACTAATGAATTTGATAGAGAAGAGTTACAGTATTTTATCTCAATGAGACATGATATATCTAATAAGATCTATGGCACTGAACTTATACCAGGACGTATGCTGACGCCTTCGCATGAAAAGGTAAGTATTCCTATAGAAGTTCAAAAAATATTATGCGAATGGTATGCAACATTATATAATAGAAAAAAGAAGGATGTAAATGCGTGTATGGAAGTAACTATGAACCAACATGCAAGATTAATAATTGGTAATGAAATATTTGGGTCCATGATCGCTGGACGACATGAAAATAATGCAATTATATTAGCGAAGTGGAAAGCATACAGAGATGGAAGCAGTGATATTTACCCTGGAGAAGTACAATATTATTTCGAACATACTCTAACACTTCCAAAAGGACCCAAAACACATCTTCTAGCATATGTCAAATGGTATAAAAATGCGCCTTCCTCTAATATACGATTTAAACATAAATTTATGGAACCCGAAAAGTCAAATACAGAATTATGGAAAGCAGAATACTGTGAGGAAGGTCAAGATTCAATTATAGCAGTGCATAGAATATATGGTCGAGCAATTAAGATAAATTATCGAGTGGGAAAAAGCGATAATTATGTCTCAATAATTCCGTTGAATAGAAGATTTATTGTTTAATTTATTTTATTTTATTTATATTATATATATTATTTTTATATAAATAATAAAGCATAGTTATATTTTTATTGTTTTAAATAATCTCTTAGCATGTATGAAAACTTGATTTAAACTTGATTTGAGAAGTAAATATTATATTTGAACACAAGAAATTCAATATTGTGTTTCTGATAAGCGTAAATAAAGGTTAAAAACATGATATGCTAAAATGTATATCGGGTGCCCGATATTATTTACACATATCGGTGACCCGATATTATTTATTTACACATATTGGTGACCCGATAGTTGTAAAATAAATATCGTGCACCCGATAGTTGTAAATAAATATCGGGTAGCTGATATTTATTACAAAAATCAGGTACCTTAATAAATATCGGTAATATTTAATACACCTATCGGGGATATAAAATATTTGATTAAAAAAAAATATCGGGTACTTTAATATATCGGGGACCCGATTTTTTATAAATGACCGATATCTCCCCGACTAGTATTTATTTACACCTATCGGGGACCTATCGGGGGGCCCGATAGGTCCCCGATANCTATGGGCCTGAATTTATTACAAGTAATATCCATTTATCAATGCATATTCCTGAATGCATATGGGATTATGGCTCTGTTTATAGTTTTTGGTTATTCCCGTACGAGCGATTAAATGGATACATAGGTAAGCCACACATATCGGGTGTACGAAATTATAATAAATAAAATTTTAACACAAATCTTTTCATAGGTTCATATCCCAACAGTAATCGACAGATCGAATCTGAACTTATGCGAATTGTTCTTAAAAATTCGCTTGTGGATTATCATCTGACACGTCAATGGACATCTGGTCTCCTAGAGAAGTCCCATCAATTTCTTTCTCCAAAGAAAGCTGCCGGCAGTTTAGCTGTAACTAATGAATTTGATAGAGAAGAGTTACAGTATTTTATCTCAATGAGACATGATATATCTAATAAGATCTATGGCACTGAACTTATACCAGGACGTATGCTGACGCCTTCGCATGAAAAGGTAAGTATTCCTATAGAAGTTCAAAAAATATTATGCGAATGGTATGCAACATTATATAATAGAAAAAAGAAGGATGTAAATGCGTGTATGGAAGTAACTATGAACCAACATGCAAGATTAATAATTGGTAATGAAATATTTGGGTCCATGATCGCTGGACGACATGAAAATAATGCAATTATATTAGCGAAGTGGAAAGCATACAGAGATGGAAGCAGTGATATTTACCCTGGAGAAGTACAATATTATTTCGAACATACTCTAACACTTCCAAAAGGACCCAAAACACATCTTCTAGCATATGTCAAATGGTATAAAAATGCGCCTTCCTCTAATATACGATTTAAACATAAATTTATGGAACCCGAAAAGTCAAATACAGAATTATGGAAAGCAGAATACTGTGAGGAAGGTCAAGATTCAATTATAGCAGTGCATAGAATATATGGTCGAGCAATTAAGATAAATTATCGAGTGGGAAAAAGCGATAATTATGTCTCAATAATTCCGTTGAATAGAAGATTTATTGTTTAATTTATTTTATTTTATTTATATTATATATATTATTTTTATATAAATAATAAAGCATAGTTATATTTTTATTGTTTTAAATAATCTCTTAGCATGTATGAAAACTTGATTTAAACTTGATTTGAGAAGTAAATATTATATTTGAACACAAGAAATTCAATATTGTGTTTCTGATAAGCGTAAATAAAGGTTAAAAACATGATATGCTAAAATGTATATCGGGTGCCCGATATTATTTACACATATCGGTGACCCGATATTATTTATTTACACATATTGGTGACCCGATAGTTGTAAAATAAATATCGTGCACCCGATAGTTGTAAATAAATATCGGGTAGCTGATATTTATTACAAAAATCAGGTACCTTAATAAATATCGGTAATATTTAATACACCTATCGGGGATATAAAATATTTGATTAAAAAAAAATATCGGGTACTTTAATATATCGGGGACCCGATTTTTTATAAATGACCGATATCTCCCCGACTAGTATTTATTTACACCTATCGGGGACCTATCGGGGGGCCCGATAGGTCCCCGATAAGTGCCCGATAGGTGCCCGAAATACAGATTTCGACCTGTGATAGTCATGTATTTTGATATATTTTGACTGTAAAAATTCTCTTTAGTAATAATATTCACTGTTATTTTCAATAATTAATTTACAACAATACTTTATTGATTTTATAAAATTAATTAAAACAGCTTGTGAAATTTTTTGCTATTTTTTAGTCATAAATTATTTAGATTTTTGGCTTTTTTTTTTACATTAATTTTAATAATTGTTTTTAGGTTTTTGATCAAATTTAAATTTGGACAGTTCAATAGTTATTTTAAAACTTTTAAAAAATTTTCTTAAATAAAGACTTTAGCTAAACAACTAGTATACTTAGGATTATTGNTATCGGGGATATAAAAAATTTGATTAAAAAAAAATATCGGGTACTTTAATATATCGGGGACCCGATTTTTTATAAATGACCGATATCTCCCCGACTAGTATTTATTTACACCTATCGGGGACCTATCGGGGGGCCCGATAGGTCCCCGATAAGTGCCCGATAGGTGCCCGAAATACAGATTTCGACCTGTGATAGTCATGTATTTTGATATATTTTGACTGTAAAAATTCTCTTTAGTAATAATATTCACTGTTATTTTCAATAATTAATTTACAACAATACTTTATTGATTTTATAAAATTAATTAAAACAGCTTGTGAAATTTTTTGCTATTTTTTAGTCATAAATTATTTAGATTTTTGGCTTTTTTTTTTACATTAATTTTAATAATTGTTTTTAGGTTTTTGATCAAATTTAAATTTGGACAGTTCAATAGTTATTTTAAAACTTTTAAAAAATTTTCTTAAATAAAGACTTTAGCTAAACAACTAGTATACTTAGGATTATTGTTTTGCTGAAAATGTCATTTATAACCAAGCATCTGTTTGATTTCGGGAGTATGTATACAAAGTATTTCTATATAGAATTTAGTATTCATTATTTGTTTAAAGCAGAATAAATTAGTTTTCTTTTTATACAAAAACTATCTCATGCCATTATTTTTATTTGGTTTTAAACATTAAGTGTGTTGCTATTCTTCTTTGTACCAATATTTAACAGTATTTTATTAATAAATAATATCTTATTTCAATTTTCATTAATATGTTTATTTGCTCATTCTATACATTTTCACTTGTGATTTTTGATTAACACCAGTGTTGCTTTTGGAAGTTTTTTTTAATACTCAAAACCTGTTAAGTATTTTTCAATTGTTTTATATGAAATTTCAATACTTATATTAATTAATTTTTTTTCTAGGGTCCTTATAAAAATAAATGTATTGTTTTTTATAAATTAATCAAACACCCAAAATACATTTTCAATAATTTTTCTTGAATAACCATTTCCTCCAGCATATTTCACAGTACTATTTTTCTCAATTTTTTGATATTATCATAAATAGTAGATAATAGAATATTTGTTAGCTTATGAAGTTTTTTTTGCATTATGAATATCATTATTATATCAGTAAATTTTTTTAAATATAAGCCTTTGAAGTATTTCACTCTGATAACCTTTATCAGGAAACTTTTCAGGACGTAAATTTATAGAAATTTACGGAATCTACAGAAATTTACACCTAAAAAAATTAATTTTTTTAACTTTGATAACTATTTATGAGACAGGGAGCGATTTTTTACTAAGATATTCCTATGACAGATCAAAAGATCTGGTTCTTAGCTACAAGATGATATGTGTTTCATTCCTGTAACATTAATATTCGCAAAGATATTCACGTTTAAAGTTTTACATCTATAAAAAAATTTCCTTGTAAATTTTCTGAAAATTTTCGTAATTCTACCAGAAATTTCTATAATGTTATGTAAATTTCTGGCAGAATTACAAAAATTTTCAGAAAATTTACACAGAAATTTTTTTACAGATGTGAAACTTTAAACGTGAATATCTTCGCAAATATTGATGTTACAGGAATAAAACACATATCATTTTATAGCTAAAAACTGATCTGTCATAGGAATATTTTAGTAAAAAATTGCTTTCTATCTCATAAATAGTGATCAAAATCAAAAAAATTGATTTTTTTAGGTGTAAATTTCTGTAGATTCTGTAAATTTTTGTAAATTTACGTCCCAAAAAGTTTCCTGATGTTCGAATATCTCCAATATAAATGTAATATTTACAAAGGTTATTGATACTGAAAACCTTTATTTTTATTAATAAAACATAATACTCTGGAGGTTATTGATATTAATAACCTTCAATAACCTTCATTTTATCATAATAAACATAATATTTGCGAAGGTTATTAGTTCAATAACCTTCAATAACTTTTGAAAACGAAATTATTACAATAACCTCTGATATAAAAAATTTTCTGATGTAATATAACAATAAAAGTGATATTAAGCACAATTAAAGTTTAACATATGAAACATTTACTGTGAAAGTTTCAGATTTTTAAATTGAAAATTGAATTTAATATTAACGGTTAAATATCAAATGTTTTAAAATTATACTTTAAAGTTTAATCGTGTATTATTCTCTTAATTCTCAATATATAAGGCTGAAAGTTTTACAAAAGATGTTTTATATTTTAGGCTTTAAGGTGACTTAATATCACATTTATTGCTAAGTTAATAAATAATTAAGTTTTTCAAGTATAAACAATCAATATAATTATTTTCAAATTTTTTTTATTTTTTTAAAATTTTATTAAATTTTGATTATTTTTATTTATGTCAAAATATTTAGTAAGTAGCGAGAAAAATAACGTTAATTAAAGTTGTAGATATTATTTCTAACTACAATTTCATATAAGATAGTTAGTATCTATCTTTAATATCTATCAAATGCAGTATAGGTAATGATCTAAGAATAAATTTATTATTTTTTATCAATTTTATTTAAAGTGTAATATCTTTATATATAGATGTTTAATTTTATCACAAAATATATCATATAATAGCTCTAATTTAGAGGAATCTAATAAAAAAAAGTTTGTGCAATTTAGATTACTTATTGTATTACAATTAACATTTTAATTTTAGTAATTATTTTTAAATTTTATTATTTCACAAATACTTTTGTTAAGGGAGTGGAGTGTACTTATACCTGCCGCCCAAATTCAAAATCCAAATGCCGAAATCCCAAATGCCGAAATTCCAAATCCCAAATCCCAAATTATAATTAGTATTTTTTGCCGAAATCCCAAATCCCAAATCCCAAATCCCAAATACTAGTAATTTGTGCATTTTGGCGTCCCAAATCCCAAATTATTTGGGATTTGGGCAACATGTATAAGTGTACTTAAAACATACTTAATTTTAAATATGTTTTAATAATACACACCCCTCATGTAAATCACCGGAAATTTGTCACTTGACAAATGTAACCAAAACTTTAAATATGATTTTGACCACATGTTTATAAATAAACATGCAATGTTGACTAATTAAAATTTATGTGCCATCTTTCATATAATTTAAATGATGAGAAAAGAACTTACCATAGCTCAACGTGAAAGAATTGTNTATTTAGTAAGTAGCGAGAAAAATAACGTTAATTAAAGTTGTAGATATTATTTCTAACTACAATTTCATATAAGATAGTTAGTATCTATCTTTAATATCTATCAAATGCAGTATAGGTAATGATCTAAGAATAAATTTATTATTTTTTATCAATTTTATTTAAAGTGTAATATCTTTATATATAGATGTTTAATTTTATCACAAAATATATCATATAATAGCTCTAATTTAGAGGAATCTAATAAAAAAAAGTTTGTGCAATTTAGATTACTTATTGTATTACAATTAACATTTTAATTTTAGTAATTATTTTTAAATTTTATTATTTCACAAATACTTTTGTTAAGGGAGTGGAGTGTACTTATACCTGCCGCCCAAATTCAAAATCCAAATGCCGAAATCCCAAATGCCGAAATTCCAAATCCCAAATCCCAAATTATAATTAGTATTTTTTGCCGAAATCCCAAATCCCAAATCCCAAATCCCAAATACTAGTAATTTGTGCATTTTGGCGTCCCAAATCCCAAATTATTTGGGATTTGGGCAACATGTATAAGTGTACTTAAAACATACTTAATTTTAAATATGTTTTAATAATACACACCCCTCATGTAAATCACCGGAAATTTGTCACTTGACAAATGTAACCAAAACTTTAAATATGATTTTGACCACATGTTTATAAATAAACATGCAATGTTGACTAATTAAAATTTATGTGCCATCTTTCATATAATTTAAATGATGAGAAAAGAACTTACCATAGCTCAACGTGAAAGAATTGTTGGAGCTTATATTAATGGCAGTAATTTTACAAATATTTCGCATCAACTTAATATTGCATCTACAGTCCATAATACTATAAAAAGATATAATGAAACAGGTTCTCCACATCCCCAGAAACATCTTGGCAGGCCAAAAAAATTTACTGAACGCAATGCAAGAGTTTTACAACATATTATTCATGAAGACCAGTTTGCTCCTTTAGGCAATATAACAAACCAACTTAATATTAAACTTAATACCTAATTAAATGCAACAATTGTACATAAATATTTGCACAATACTGGAATTAACAGTTGTGTTGCACATTGCAAACCTTTATTAACTGAAATACAATGAAAAAAAAGATTACAATGGTGTCGAGAACACCAAAATTGGAACGAAGAATGGAAAAATATTGTATGGTCCGATGAATCCAGATTTGCACTTTTTGAGTTAGATGGACGTGTGAAAGTGTGGAGAAAGGCTGGAGAAGCTTATAATAAAGATTGTATTAAACCTACTGTAAAGTTTGGTAGAGGTTCTGTAATGTTTTGGGGGTTGTTTCGATTAGAATGGAGTTGGGCCTTTAGTATTGGTTAATATAAACATAGATTCTGATGTTTATATCAATACTCTTACTAATAATTTTATTCCATGAGTTCAAGATCGTCCTAATGCTACATTGCAACAAGATGAGGCTCCTTGTCATACATCATTTTATGGATGTCAACGCATAACATTAAAATTTTAGAGTGAGTCTCACAAAGTCCTGATCTCAACCCGATCGAGTATCTGTGGGATCATTTGGACTGTAAAATAAGGAAAAAGAAACCTTTACTCACTTCCAAAGAAGATTTAATAAGAGCAGCACAAGAGGAATGGCAAAATATTAATAATTTAATTTCAAGTTTACCTAATTGTATAAAGGCCATTATTAAGACCAAGGGTAGACATACTAAATACTGATTTTTATTATATAAAAATTATATAAATAAAAAATATATAACCAAAAGTTTATTTGACATAAAAAATTTTATAAATTAATACACTTGATTTTTTTTAAAATGAATTTTTGAAACGTAAAAAATTTTCATTGCTTATTATTATGTAACAAATTTCTGGTGATTTATACATCAGGAAATTTTTTATGTCGGAGGTTATTATAATAATTTCATTTTCAAAGGTTATTGAAGGTTATCGGACCAATAACCTTTACAAATATTATGTTTATTATGATAAAGTGAAGGTTATTGAAGGTTATCGATATTAATAACCTCCGGAGTATTACGTTTTATTAATAAAAATGAAGGTTTTCGGTACCAATAACCTTCGTAAATATTACGTTTATGTTGGAGGTATTCGAAGGTTATCGGAGTGAAGGACTTCGAAGGCTTATGTTTAAAAAAATTTACTGATGTATGAGAGGTGTATATATTAAGTATATTTTAATATATACCTAAAATATACTTACTTATTATCTAAATTAAATATATTTTAAGTATAAAATAATAATATTTTAAGTAATTTTTTATATATTTAAAAAATACTTAAAAAATACTTAATGAAATATATTTTAAATATATTTTAAATATCGTAGTTTTTATAAGAATGGTGAAAATTTTTTGATTAAAAAAAAAGGTACCAATAAACAAAAAATAGTTATAAACATGATATTTATTTTGTGTTATTATAATTATACATGTTATACATATTATTAAAACTAATTTGGCCTTAACTCAATTCTTAAAATTTCAATTTTTAATTGTGTCTGACTCAATTAATTAAGTCAGATGTAATTAAAAATTAAAATTTTAAGAGTTGAGTCAAAATTATCCTAGAAAAAATCACATTACTTAAAATATACTTAAAAATTTTTAAAATATACTTAAAATATACTTAAAATATATTTAAAATTTCTTAAAATATACTTAAAATATACTTAAAATTTCTTAAAATCATATGGGCTAATTGCGAAAGTCTTAAAATTTTAGATCAGGTGATATTCTTTTAGCCAATTATAATTTTATTAATTTTATTTATTTTTTTGAAGAAATTTAAAAATCNTACTTAAAAAATACTTAATGAAATATATTTTAAATATATTTTAAATATCGTAGTTTTTATAAGAATGGTGAAAATTTTTTGATTAAAAAAAAAGGTACCAATAAACAAAAAATAGTTATAAACATGATATTTATTTTGTGTTATTATAATTATACATGTTATACATATTATTAAAACTAATTTGGCCTTAACTCAATTCTTAAAATTTCAATTTTTAATTGTGTCTGACTCAATTAATTAAGTCAGATGTAATTAAAAATTAAAATTTTAAGAGTTGAGTCAAAATTATCCTAGAAAAAATCACATTACTTAAAATATACTTAAAAATTTTTAAAATATACTTAAAATATACTTAAAATATATTTAAAATTTCTTAAAATATACTTAAAATATACTTAAAATTTCTTAAAATCATATGGGCTAATTGCGAAAGTCTTAAAATTTTAGATCAGGTGATATTCTTTTAGCCAATTATAATTTTATTAATTTTATTTATTTTTTTGAAGAAATTTAAAAATCAAAAAAATCTCAATATTTTATTAAGGAAACTACTTCTCAACTCCTAAATAAAAATATTTGACACAAAATTTTACATATATTTGTAATTTTTAAAAATATTTTATTAAGTAAATAAGAGTTTAAATATAAATAGACCTGTTAATAAGTACTTGTCAACCCATCAAACCCGACCTTAACCCATCAACCCAACCCCTTTACCCTGTGGAAATTTGTTTTATTTCTTTCTTAAAAGGTTTAATAACGTTATTTTATCTTATTTTTTCTTTTATTTTGTTTACTTTACTCCAAAAGAACAACTTTACTTAGTAGTCAAAATTTATTATCAATAAGTTTTATTAACTTTATTAAAAGGTAAATAAAAAAAATTTTTGTGTAACAGAAAATCAGTCAATTTTTATAATCAGCCGATATGTATACTTAAAATTTTTTAAAATATACCTAAAATATATTTAAAATTTTTTAAAATATACTTAAAATTTTTTAAAATGTACTTAAAGTATATTTAAAATAGACTTAAAACAGGCAATAATAAATATATTTTAAGTATATATAGTATATTTTAAGTATATTTTAAATATATTAAAAATTATGTTATCTAAATTAAATATATTTTTAAATATATTTTAAGTATATTTTTTAAGTATATTTTTAAGTATATTTTTTAAATATATTTTAAATATATTTTAAGTATATTATAAGTATTTCAACTATACTTGCACGTAAAATTATTTTGGAGCCCCGAAATTGCAATTTCGGGGAAAAAAGTCAAAATAGTTTTTCATAGAAGATGAAATTATTTTATTTAAAACCCAAAATTTTTTGACCACCTAGATTTATTCTTTAATTAAAGATACACATAACTGGGTACTTTTTTTACTTCCATATATAGAATAGATTTTGCATAAATCTTAAAAAGTCGAAATACCTCAAAAATCCAAAATCAATTTTGGGAACATGTATAATTTCAACATATATATTAAAATATACTTAAAATATATTTAAAATATATTTAAAAAATATACTTAAAAATATATTTAAAAAATATATTTAAAATATATTTAAAAATATATTTAATCCAGATAATATAATTTTTAATATATTTAAAATATACTTAAAATCACTGGTCGAAAATTTATAAAACCTACACCTATCGGGTACCAGATAGGTGTAATATTCGTTAGGGATAATAGGCGTAATACGAATTGAGTCAGGAATTTAGTCAGATTTAATTTAACCAATTGAGCCCAGAATTTAGCCACGGCGCAATCAGGCGCAATGGCTAAATTCTGGCGCAAAAGCTAAATAATGACGCAATTCTGATTGGCTAGCACAATTATAAAATTTATTAATTATTTTAAAATTTTAAAAATAATTAATTTTAGCTTTAATTTCAAATCAATTTTACATAATTAGGAGTGATTTTCTACTGTGATATTCCTATGACAAATCGAAAGATCTGGTTCTTAGCTACAAGATTATATATATTTTATTTCTGTAACATTAAAATTAACCAAATTATAACTATTTTAAAACAATATATTAAAATGTTAATATTGGTAAAATTAATTAATAATTTTATCTGATCAACTTTTGTCACATGACCAAAATTGCGCTAGCCAATCAGAAATTGTACCTGAATTTAGCTAAAAAAAAATTAATTAGCCTTTAAGTCAGAATTTAACTGGTGCAATTTAATTAGCCTTTAAGCTAGAATTTAATCAGAATTTAGTTGGTGTAAAATTAATTAGCTAAAGATGTAATTATTGAGCCAGCCTTGATATCAATTGAGTTTTCTACTCTTAATATTTGTGTCTAATATCACTGCATCAGGAAATTTTTTATGTCGGAGGTTATTGTAATAATTTCGTTTTCAAAGGTTATTGAAGGTTATCAGACCAATAACTTTCGCAAATATTACGTTTATTATGATAAAGTGAAGGTTATTGAAGGTTATCAATATCAATAACTTCTGGAGTATTACGTTTTATTAATAAAAATGAAAGTTTTCGGTACCAATAACCTTCGTAAATATNTAATACCTAATTAAATGCAACAATTGTACATAAATATTTGCACAATACTGGAATTAACAGTTGTGTTGCACATTGCAAACCTTTATTAACTGAAATACAATGAAAAAAAAGATTACAATGGTGTCGAGAACACCAAAATTGGAACGAAGAATGGAAAAATATTGTATGGTCCGATGAATCCAGATTTGCACTTTTTGAGTTAGATGGACGTGTGAAAGTGTGGAGAAAGGCTGGAGAAGCTTATAATAAAGATTGTATTAAACCTACTGTAAAGTTTGGTAGAGGTTCTGTAATGTTTTGGGGGTTGTTTCGATTAGAATGGAGTTGGGCCTTTAGTATTGGTTAATATAAACATAGATTCTGATGTTTATATCAATACTCTTACTAATAATTTTATTCCATGAGTTCAAGATCGTCCTAATGCTACATTGCAACAAGATGAGGCTCCTTGTCATACATCATTTTATGGATGTCAACGCATAACATTAAAATTTTAGAGTGAGTCTCACAAAGTCCTGATCTCAACCCGATCGAGTATCTGTGGGATCATTTGGACTGTAAAATAAGGAAAAAGAAACCTTTACTCACTTCCAAAGAAGATTTAATAAGAGCAGCACAAGAGGAATGGCAAAATATTAATAATTTAATTTCAAGTTTACCTAATTGTATAAAGGCCATTATTAAGACCAAGGGTAGACATACTAAATACTGATTTTTATTATATAAAAATTATATAAATAAAAAATATATAACCAAAAGTTTATTTGACATAAAAAATTTTATAAATTAATACACTTGATTTTTTTTAAAATGAATTTTTGAAACGTAAAAAATTTTCATTGCTTATTATTATGTAACAAATTTCTGGTGATTTATACATCAGGAAATTTTTTATGTCGGAGGTTATTATAATAATTTCATTTTCAAAGGTTATTGAAGGTTATCGGACCAATAACCTTTACAAATATTATGTTTATTATGATAAAGTGAAGGTTATTGAAGGTTATCGATATTAATAACCTCCGGAGTATTACGTTTTATTAATAAAAATGAAGGTTTTCGGTACCAATAACCTTCGTAAATATTACGTTTATGTTGGAGGTATTCGAAGGTTATCGGAGTGAAGGACTTCGAAGGCTTATGTTTAAAAAAATTTACTGATGTATGAGAGGTGTATATATTAAGTATATTTTAATATATACCTAAAATATACTTACTTATTATCTAAATTAAATATATTTTAAGTATAAAATAATAATATTTTAAGTAATTTTTTATATATTTAAAAAATACTTAAAAAATACTTAATGAAATATATTTTAAATATATTTTAAATATCGTAGTTTTTATAAGAATGGTGAAAATTTTTTGATTAAAAAAAAAGGTACCAATAAACAAAAAATAGTTATAAACATGATATTTATTTTGTGTTATTATAATTATACATGTTATACATATTATTAAAACTAATTTGGCCTTAACTCAATTCTTAAAATTTCAATTTTTAATTGTGTCTGACTCAATTAATTAAGTCAGATGTAATTAAAAATTAAAATTTTAAGAGTTGAGTCAAAATTATCCTAGAAAAAATCACATTACTTAAAATATACTTAAAAATTTTTAAAATATACTTAAAATATACTTAAAATATATTTAAAATTTCTTAAAATATACTTAAAATATACTTAAAATTTCTTAAAATCATATGGGCTAATTGCGAAAGTCTTAAAATTTTAGATCAGGTGATATTCTTTTAGCCAATTATAATTTTATTAATTTTATTTATTTTTTTGAAGAAATTTAAAAATCAAAAAAATCTCAATATTTTATTAAGGAAACTACTTCTCAACTCCTAAATAAAAATATTTGACACAAAATTTTACATATATTTGTAATTTTTAAAAATATTTTATTAAGTAAATAAGAGTTTAAATATAAATAGACCTGTTAATAAGTACTTGTCAACCCATCAAACCCGACCTTAACCCATCAACCCAACCCCTTTACCCTGTGGAAATTTGTTTTATTTCTTTCTTAAAAGGTTTAATAACGTTATTTTATCTTATTTTTTCTTTTATTTTGTTTACTTTACTCCAAAAGAACAACTTTACTTAGTAGTCAAAATTTATTATCAATAAGTTTTATTAACTTTATTAAAAGGTAAATAAAAAAAATTTTTGTGTAACAGAAAATCAGTCAATTTTTATAATCAGCCGATATGTATACTTAAAATTTTTTAAAATATACCTAAAATATATTTAAAATTTTTTAAAATATACTTAAAATTTTTTAAAATGTACTTAAAGTATATTTAAAATAGACTTAAAACAGGCAATAATAAATATATTTTAAGTATATATAGTATATTTTAAGTATATTTTAAATATATTAAAAATTATGTTATCTAAATTAAATATATTTTTAAATATATTTTAAGTATATTTTTTAAGTATATTTTTAAGTATATTTTTTAAATATATTTTAAATATATTTTAAGTATATTATAAGTATTTCAACTATACTTGCACGTAAAATTATTTTGGAGCCCCGAAATTGCAATTTCGGGGAAAAAAGTCAAAATAGTTTTTCATAGAAGATGAAATTATTTTATTTAAAACCCAAAATTTTTTGACCACCTAGATTTATTCTTTAATTAAAGATACACATAACTGGGTACTTTTTTTACTTCCATATATAGAATAGATTTTGCATAAATCTTAAAAAGTCGAAATACCTCAAAAATCCAAAATCAATTTTGGGAACATGTATAATTTCAACATATATATTAAAATATACTTAAAATATATTTAAAATATATTTAAAAAATATACTTAAAAATATATTTAAAAAATATATTTAAAATATATTTAAAAATATATTTAATCCAGATAATATAATTTTTAATATATTTAAAATATACTTAAAATCACTGGTCGAAAATTTATAAAACCTACACCTATCGGGTACCAGATAGGTGTAATATTCGTTAGGGATAATAGGCGTAATACGAATTGAGTCAGGAATTTAGTCAGATTTAATTTAACCAATTGAGCCCAGAATTTAGCCACGGCGCAATCAGGCGCAATGGCTAAATTCTGGCGCAAAAGCTAAANAAATTTTTTGACCACCTAGATTTATTCTTTAATTAAAGATACACATAACTGGGTACTTTTTTTACTTCCATATATAGAATAGATTTTGCATAAATCTTAAAAAGTCGAAATACCTCAAAAATCCAAAATCAATTTTGGGAACATGTATAATTTCAACATATATATTAAAATATACTTAAAATATATTTAAAATATATTTAAAAAATATACTTAAAAATATATTTAAAAAATATATTTAAAATATATTTAAAAATATATTTAATCCAGATAATATAATTTTTAATATATTTAAAATATACTTAAAATCACTGGTCGAAAATTTATAAAACCTACACCTATCGGGTACCAGATAGGTGTAATATTCGTTAGGGATAATAGGCGTAATACGAATTGAGTCAGGAATTTAGTCAGATTTAATTTAACCAATTGAGCCCAGAATTTAGCCACGGCGCAATCAGGCGCAATGGCTAAATTCTGGCGCAAAAGCTAAATAATGACGCAATTCTGATTGGCTAGCACAATTATAAAATTTATTAATTATTTTAAAATTTTAAAAATAATTAATTTTAGCTTTAATTTCAAATCAATTTTACATAATTAGGAGTGATTTTCTACTGTGATATTCCTATGACAAATCGAAAGATCTGGTTCTTAGCTACAAGATTATATATATTTTATTTCTGTAACATTAAAATTAACCAAATTATAACTATTTTAAAACAATATATTAAAATGTTAATATTGGTAAAATTAATTAATAATTTTATCTGATCAACTTTTGTCACATGACCAAAATTGCGCTAGCCAATCAGAAATTGTACCTGAATTTAGCTAAAAAAAAATTAATTAGCCTTTAAGTCAGAATTTAACTGGTGCAATTTAATTAGCCTTTAAGCTAGAATTTAATCAGAATTTAGTTGGTGTAAAATTAATTAGCTAAAGATGTAATTATTGAGCCAGCCTTGATATCAATTGAGTTTTCTACTCTTAATATTTGTGTCTAATATCACTGCATCAGGAAATTTTTTATGTCGGAGGTTATTGTAATAATTTCGTTTTCAAAGGTTATTGAAGGTTATCAGACCAATAACTTTCGCAAATATTACGTTTATTATGATAAAGTGAAGGTTATTGAAGGTTATCAATATCAATAACTTCTGGAGTATTACGTTTTATTAATAAAAATGAAAGTTTTCGGTACCAATAACCTTCGTAAATATTACGTTTATATTGGAGGTATTCGAAGGTTATCGGAGTGAAGGACTTCGAAGGCTTACGTTTAAAAAAATTTACTGATGTGGTCGAATGAACAAAAATCGGAATCCTATTGATGACGTAAATATACATAAATCGGACATCCTATTTGTGAAAATTCATAAATCAGAAAAAATCGACTACCTATACTTAATAAATCTTAGCAAATTTAGCCATTAATCGGAATCCTATTCATGGTAAAACCGTCCTATTTTTTTCCATTCGACTAGTGTATCGTACACATATCAGGTACCTGATAGGTATGAAAAATGTTTTTTTATATATATTAGGTACCCGATAAGTGTGAAAAATGTTTTCTCACACCTATTAACCCTATAAGAAATACGTATGCTTAAAAAATACTTAAAATATAATTAAAATATTATTAAAATATTATTAAAATAAATTAAAATATACTTAAAATATACTTAATTGTATTCATAAAAAACTACTTAAATTATTATTATTTTGTACTTAAAATACATTAAAATATGCTTAAAAAATACTTAATTTAGGTAATGAGTAAATATATTTTAGGTATACAGTGGACCCCTTCTATAATCACACCCTTCGGGACCATCTAAAGGTGTGATTATATCGAGGTGTTCTTATGCTGAGATTTTATTTATATAGTCACATATATATATAATTTTTTACAGGTGTGATTATAAAAAATCAAATATTGTAAAAAAAATATTTCAATTATTTATTAAAATGTAACAAAAAAAGATTATATTATTATTATATTATTATTTAAAATAAACTAATAAGTGGTGAAATTATTATATTACATATTAGATATCAATAAATGTATCAAGAGATTTTTGTTTTTTTGAATTAAATTCAATAACTCTAGAATTTCGTAAATATTTTCTAAATATTCGCAAATCATCTATATTAAATTCAGAATTATCATTTTGCTGTTCAAAATATTTAATAAAAGTTTCCAACCCACTAATTGCATCTTTAACTGATACTGGAAGTACTTCATCATCATCACTATCACTCTCACTTTCTTCATTTTCTTCAGATTGTATCAAATTAACAATTTGTTCTTCAGTAAGATTCTCTTCAGTGGAAACATCAAAATCAATTAATTGAAAATATCTTTGTACACAATTTTTTTCAGGTAAATTATCAAGAAGATTTATAATTTCTTCATCAATTTNCTCATCAGTTTCTTCATCATGAGTTTCTTCCTCATTATTTGATTCTATTTCAATATTGTTTAAAGTAGGAAGTATACCAGTTTTGATCCAACAGTTTCGAATGGTTTTTTGAGTAACATTATTTCATCCTTCAGCTATATAGTCAATAGCTTCTTTAATATTTAATTTATTACTATAATTAAAATTAAATTAATAATGTAAAAATTATAATTAACCCAAGTTAGCATAATAAAATTTTAATGATTAAAAAAATTATCAATAATAAAATTAAAAAAATTAATAAATAAACTCACTTTATATAATCTATTCCAGAATCAAATTGTCGAACCAAATATTTACAAAATTCTTGTTTGTATTTTGCTTTAAAACTATGAATAATTCCTGCATCCATAGGTTGCAGATGAGCTGTTGTATTAGGTGAAAGATAGATAAGTTTAATATTGGAAAGTTTTGGTATTTTTTTTGAATTATTTTGCATTGTTCTTTTATTCTTGTTGGAATTCTGACTTGATCCTTGTTCATTATCAGATTCATCTTCACTAGAATCATCAGAATTCTCTTTTTGTAATCTTTTTGTGTTAAAATGAGAACCTGCATTATCAATAAGAAGTACAATTTTTCTATTCATTGTACAAAAATAATTATTGAGATAATTAAGCCACTCAACAAATATATCTGCACGCATCCATGCTTTAGAATTAGCACGATAAATAATTGGAAGAGCTGATCTGTTGAGATTTTTAAAGCAGCGAGGATTAAGTGATTTTCCAATTACAAGTGGTTTAAATTTATGGGAGCCTGAGGCATTGGTACAAAAAAGAATTGATACTCTGCTTTTATCCTATAAAGTTATAATAAAATAAAATTATAATAAAATAAATTTTTAAATTAGTTATATGACGTGCAAATAATATCAGATCGGGTGGTGCAGTAAAATTATTAATTAAATTATAATAAAACGAATTTTAAAAAAATATTTTTAATATTTTTACCTTTTTTCGACCTGCAATTACTTCTGTATTGAATATCTGGTTAGGTTCCATTCGAAAAAAAAGTCCTGTCTCATCAGCATTATAAATATCATCATAATTATATTCAGCTAAAATCATTCGTAACTTTGAACGTTCTTCTGGTAAAGTCTGAAGTGGTGCACTATTAGCTTCTCCTGAAAAGTTAAATTTTTGTAATCCATTTCTTGATTTGAATCGATATATTCAACCATTTGTACATTTTAATTGATTCTCTATATTTAATAGCTTGGCAAATTCCAAACCTTTTTGTTGTAATATTGCATCAGATATAGGAAGTCCAACTGCTACTGCTTGGGATGTCCAAATTTGCATTGCTTTATCTAATTCAGGAAACTGGACAGGGTGTTGACAAAATGTTTGTGAGGTATTGGAATTGGAAAGTATTGTTAACCATTTTTGTCGATTTTTCCATATTTTACTTATAGTTGTTCTATTAATATTTAACCCAACATATTTTGTGTTAAAAAATGACGTGACTGAAGTTTGATTTGTGTTAAGATTTGCCAACATATATTCACATATTTCTTTTTTTATATTTACACTAATAGCAGAGCGAACTCAGTTTGTATTTTGAGTATTTTGAGGATGGATGAATAATCTAGATGATCTTGCCATTGTCAAAATAATACTGCGTGTAATATATGAACTGCATGTACTGCGTGTAACTGCACGTACTGCGCGACTGCGCGTACATATTTACAAATTTATATAAAAATTCATGTGATTATGTGGGGGAAATTACTATATATTCATATATCGTTGGGACTGACAATTGATGTGACTATGCTTATAATTAATATTGTGATTGTATAAAGGAATTTTATTTATAAAAAAAATCGGGCCAAGTTAAAGTGTGATTTAAAGAAAAGAGTGCTTATACAGGAGGTGACTTTAGAGGGGGTCCACTGTATACTTAAAATATACTTAAAATATTATTAAAACATATTTAAAATTAAGTATATTTTAAGTATATACCTAAAACATATTTACTCATTACCTAAATTTATCCGGAATTATATAGAGGCGTTCTAGGATGCTATATATACGAAACGTTCGGAGAACGCACTAGAATGGTGCGTTCTAGTATGCTATATATACGAAGCGTTCGGAGAACGCACTAGAATGGTACGTTCTAGTATGCTATATATACGAAACGTTCGGAAAACGCACTAGAACGATGCGTTCTAGTACGCTATATATACGAAGCATTCGGAGAACGCATTAGAACAGCATATTTAATACGCTATATGAACGTAGGTAGTGTTCGTAGGACACTATAGATCGGTGTATTTTGGACGCACTAGAACGTTTATATTTAATTTTTGATGTTAAGTATTTTTTAAGTATTTTTTAAATATATTTTAATTCGCGATATTTCCGATTTATATAATAAAAATGAAATTCATTGATTTTTCAAGATATAAGGTAGAGGAGGGTATTATGACGCAGGTAGGTAATGTGACACGTTATATAATAATACATATAAAACATCATATAATGCGTTATATTACCTACCTGCGTCATAATACCATCCCCTACCTTATAAAAATCTGCGATCTACATATTAATCGATTTACTTTTTTTTTTTACTTTTTAATAATTTTTTAAACTAGTGTTTTATATATTTTTTTATAATTTTTAAAGTGTGAAAAAATTATAGGAAATTGGATTCCAACAACTAATCTTGGTATTTATTTGTTTTAAAATTTTAATTTTAATTTTTTATTACAGCAATTTAATATTAAAAAAAATTATTTTTTAAATACTATTGCTGCTTCTTGACGATGCTGGCTTGCATAACGAGAGATCCAGTTTCGTATAGTTTTTAGCTTTGGTATTTCTTCTTTATTAATTATACTATTTTCAGCACATTATTTTAATTGAAAAAACATACTTTCTGCTGTATATCTTTCACTTTTATCAATATTATCTTCTAAAAAATATTCTTGTAAAAGGTTTCATATTTTCTTTGAAATACGTTTACCTCCCCTTTTTTACCATACTTTTGCATTGATTTCAATGCCTATCCACATATTAATGGCAAAAGTGAAAATTGAGAACTATAAAATAAAAATAAATGTAAGCTTTTTATAATTATATTTTCAATTGATTTTAATATACTTTGGATCTATTATTGATTTATTTTTATTTTTAGAAAAATTTTTGCCTTTATTGTTATCAGAATTTGATATATTGTGGATTTTTAATTAGTATTAGTAAGATGATTATCTTTGATCAGATTTATTTATAAGTTACACAAATTATAAATAAAAATTACTAATTTTAAAATGAATAAATGCGAGATTAGTTATTAGAATTCAATTTCCTATAATTATTTAAAATGAATAAATGCCGAGATTAGTCATTGGAATTCAATTTCCTATAATTTTTTCACACTTTAAAAATTATAAAAAAATATATAAAATACTAGTTTAAAAAATTATTAAAAAGTAAAAAAAAAAAGTAGATCGATTAATATGTAGATCACGGATTTTTATATATCTTGAAAAATCAATGAATTTCATTTTTATTATGTAAATCAGAAATATCGCCCTTTTTCCGTATAATAAATTTGACCAGTTGTTACACAAATCACGAATTAAGTATAAAATAATAATATTTTAAATAATTTCTTATATACTTAAAAAATACTTAAAAAATACTTAATGAAGTATATTTTAAATATATTTTAAGTATATTTTAAATATCGTAGTTTTTATAGGACGGGTATCTGATATGTGTACGATATTAGGCACAGATACTATACCTATTTGGTATCCGATAAGTGTAGATTTTATAAATTTTCGACCAGTAAATATACTTATATATACTTAAAATATCTTATTATTATCTGTTTTAAGTTTATTTTAAATATATTTTAAGTATATTTTAAAAAATTTTAAAAAATTTTAAATATATTTCAAATATATTTTAAAAAATTTTAAATATATTTCAAGTATATTTTAAAAAATTTTAAGTATATTTTAAGAAATTTTAAATATATTTTTAAAAATTTTAAATATATTTTAAAAAAATTCAAGTATATTTTAAGTATGTGACTTTTTTTAGAATTAAATTAGTTTTGACAACATATATAATTATGATATAAATCAAATTTATATTCAATTTCCAATTTTTTTTGTTCTACATTATATATAAATAAATATATTACAATAATATATAATTTTTTATTTAGATAATGATAAATAAATAGATTTCCAAGAGTTTGTGAAAAATTAAGAATAATAAATAATTAGAAAATAATAAATAAAACAAACACTGGTCGAATGAACAAAAATCGGAATCCTATTGATGGCGGAAATATGTATAAATCGGACATCCTATTTATGAAAATTCATAAATCGGAAATTCTTATTTATAAATCAAAAAAAATCGACTGCCTATACTTAATAAATCTTAGCAAATTTAGTCATCAATCGGAATCCTATTCATGATAAAACTGTCTTATTTTTTTCCATTCGACCAGTGAAAGATGGTAGGACAATAATTTATTTTAATTAGTTTATTTATTTTATAGAGATATTCTTTTAACTTGTAATTGATCTTAAAGGTAAACTATACATGTTGTTAACTTATTTTTATCATATATCTTATTTTTTTATTAATATTTTATTATTATTTATCTATTTCTATTATTTACTTACTATTATTTATTATTTTATATATCATCAGTAAATTTTTTTAAATGTAAGCCTTCGAAGTCCTTCACTCCAATAACCTTCGAATACCTCCAACACAAACGTAATATTTACGAAGGTTATTGGTACCGAAAACCTTCATTTTTATTAATAAAACGTAATACTCCGGAGGTTATTGATATCGATAACCTTCAATAACCTTCACTTTATCATAATAAACGTAATATTTGCAAAGGTTATTGGTCCGATAACCTTCAATAACCTTTGAAAACGAAATTATTACAATAACCTCCGACATAAAAAATTTCCTGATGNTTCCATTCGACCAGTGAAAGATGGTAGGACAATAATTTATTTTAATTAGTTTATT
This sequence comes from Diversispora epigaea, assembly GCA_003547095.1. Classification (NCBI taxonomy): domain Eukaryota; kingdom Fungi; phylum Glomeromycota; class Glomeromycetes; order Diversisporales; family Diversisporaceae; genus Diversispora; species Diversispora epigaea. The sequence goes on along the minus strand of PQFF01000259.1, from coordinate 416,694 downwards.
TATTTTATAGAGATATTCTTTTAACTTGTAATTGATCTTAAAGGTAAACTATACATGTTGTTAACTTATTTTTATCATATATCTTATTTTTTTATTAATATTTTATTATTATTTATCTATTTCTATTATTTACTTACTATTATTTATTATTTTATATATCATCAGTAAATTTTTTTAAATGTAAGCCTTCGAAGTCCTTCACTCCAATAACCTTCGAATACCTCCAACACAAACGTAATATTTACGAAGGTTATTGGTACCGAAAACCTTCATTTTTATTAATAAAACGTAATACTCCGGAGGTTATTGATATCGATAACCTTCAATAACCTTCACTTTATCATAATAAACGTAATATTTGCAAAGGTTATTGGTCCGATAACCTTCAATAACCTTTGAAAACGAAATTATTACAATAACCTCCGACATAAAAAATTTCCTGATGATTATATAGTATTACAGTAGATTAATTTCTCAATATGTAATACAAATTAACTTTTATTTCTTAAATTAGTATATTATTAAATTCTTGTAAATTTGTAACACAAATTAGAGTATTAGTTATGATTATACATGTTCCCAAAATTGATTTTGGATTTTTGAGGTATTTCGACTTTTTGAGATTTATGCAGAATCTATTCTAAATATGGAAGTAAAAAAAATATCCAGTTATGTGTATCTTCAATCAAAGAATAAATCTGGATGGTCAAAAAATTTCGGGTTTTAAGTAAAATAATTTTGTCTTCTATAAAAAACTATTTCGACTTTTTTTCCCAAAATTGCAATTTCGGGGCCCCAAAATAATTTTGCGTGCAAGTATAGTTATGATATGAGTCAATACTTTAGTTAAAGTACTAGTTAAAGTACTAGAGAAGATATCAATTAAAATATTAGTCAAGGTACCAGCATAATTACTAGTCAGATTACAAGTTAACTTTACAGTTAAATTAATAATGTATATAAAGACTAAGTTTTCTCTCAACCTCAGTCTTCAGTTTTATACAATTAATACAATTAATAAAAAGTATTTAACTCGCAATAAGTAATAAATTGATAATAAAGTCTTGGTGACATAAATATTATAATTTATATACTTTGATATTATTATTCTTGATGAATAATAACCTTTTTCATTTGTTGAAAATTCTATAGTTAAAGAATTGGTTTCTTTATAAATTGTTTTCGTAATTTTGTCTTTGTGACGATAGAGATTTGTTCTCTATAACTCCTTTAAAATCTCACTTTTGCCTCTTTCGAATAAAATCACATATTTAAATCTTTCATAGTTATATTTATTTACAAACCTTTCAACTATAGCACATTACATATAACTATACTTGCATGCAAAATTATTTTGAGGTCCCGAAATTGCAATTTTGGAAAAAAAAGTCAAAATAGTTTTTTATAAAAGACAAAATTATTTTATTTAAAACTTGAAATTTTTTAACTACCCAGATAAATTCTTTAATTAAAGATACACATAATTAGGTATTTTTTTTACTTCCATATATAGAATAAATTTTACATAAATTTTAAAAAGATGAAATACCTCAAAAATCCAAAATCAATTTTGGAAACATGTATACATATAACTGCTGTGTAATCTTTTATATTTAGTTTTTCCCTGCTTTAGTTGTTGTTCCCTATTTTTCTTTGAAAGTATAAATAGGTCAACAATGTTGACCAAATTATTTTTCAAAAATCCAAATCTCAAATTCCAAATCCCAAATTATTTATATAGTACTGAAATTTCAAATCCCAAATGTCAAATGTCAAATACTATATAATCTCAAATCTCAAATTCCAAATCCCAAATTCTGAGCAATTTGGACAACATGTATAAGGTAAACACAATTAATACATATCAGTAAAAATAATATTACAAATCTGCATATAAAAATTTCAAAAACATAATAATCAAGCTAATACCTAATAAAATTCTGATTTTAATCTTAGTATTCAAAAATTATTATTGAAAATTTAAGCACTCACTGTTCTCTTAGTTTTTCCTCAATAAATATAAAATTTGTATAGTAGATGCATTTGATTTATAGCTTTAAGTATACTTAATATCACTTTTGATGTTTTATTAGTAAATAAATAAATAAGTTTATGAATTATTTTATTGTTATGAAAATAAATATAATTATAATAAATATTATATCATCTGCCACAATTAGATACCTCATAAAAACTTTCAACTTTTAGGCTGTACACACTCATATGATATACCTCCTCTTTTTTTTTAAATGCACAATTGACGTAAGCATGAAGTGATAAATTTAATCAAAAATAATTTAAAGATATTTAAGACATTTGTAAAAATTATTACGGTCTGTGTCCTTTTCAATAACTATCCCATTCGAAAAAACAATACCATGCTTTAACTAAATTATTATCTATATTCATAATTTCATTAAAATTAATATTGTTTTTTAGCATAAATGTGCAAAGAACAATCAACAACATCATAAATAAGATCAAGTACACAACCAAAAGCACCATTACTTGTTGCCATGGTTTTTAAAACCACTTAGAAATTACATGATTTTTAAATAATTCATTAAAAAATAACCAACTCGACATTTTCACAGGAGATATTTGAGTAACATGATATATAAACTTTATTTATCATTAACAAATATATAAAGAAAATGAATAAAAAAATGTAAAAGAATTTCTCTATAGAAATAGGAATAAAATGAATGGTCATTATTTTAAGATCTTTATAAACTGAGAAGAATATTAAAATTTTAAAGTTATAAAAGGATTTTCGAAGATTAAATTTATTATCGAATAAATGCACAGTAATTAATGTTCAAGCGATAATTTATTTTTGGTATGTGCTTTTTATACACGACACGCGGCATGCCAAGAATCATGTACGTTACACTCCAAACAATAACTACATGACTGATATAGCAAGACAAGATTTTTATCTTTCCATGCTTACGTCAATTGTGCTATTTGAAGAATATGTACAAGTCAACAAACCTGTATTAAAAAAAAGTTGACAGAGTTAAATTTATTTTCCGCACACACACACACGCCGAAATGTAAGCAAGTACTCTAATTCTAATGTTTAACAAAAAACAAATAGGGATTTTCTTGATTATCCAATACTTTTTGCGCAAAATTTTTTTTTACGATATGCATAAGATTCTTTACATAATGTTTAATTGATGATACAAATAATATGTGAAGAAAAGAGTTTACATTGCTGTTAATAGATTTACCATTATATGAACACGTTATTTAAAGACGCTCGTTTCGTTTTAATAATTTACATAGTTTTTTATTTTAAAAAAATTATACTAACAACATTAACCAACTAAAAAATGGATTTATAATGATAAACCATTGTAATTATTGTAATTAAATAGAAAAACCTTAAATGATAATTTTTAATATATAGATTTCAAGAACAATGAATTCCTTTTACACCTTCCAAACGTGTTGTATGTCGGGAGCTAAATTAAGCAAGAAATATCAAATGACAAACCAGAATTAGACAGTATAATGATGATTTTTAATTTAGGCCTTCCCAAATAAGTGTCGGATTATCTGAGAAACTGTGTATTTCATAATACACGGTGGTTCCTATGATTAAGGATCTTAATTTTAATCCAAATATCACAATAATTTTTGTTTTAAACATAGTTGTAACTTTCACTTCACATTTTTGTTATTTAAATGGGTGCATTCGTATATTGATTTGGATTTGGATTGGATATAAACTAAATAAGCGTCCTATTGGCTAAAGATAAAAATACATCTCTATTGGCTATTCTCAACGGCGTTATGATGTACTGTAATTTACGAAAAAAAGTTACTCTGCCTTGATCAAATTATTTATCAAATTTGAAAAAAGTGGATCTTCTTTAATTATTTTATTAAAACGATATCCTTTTAAAATGGTTATAAGAAAAGAATATACAAAAATGCTCGCACAAGTTGTGCAAATGCAAAAAAAGTGCGAATGGAAACTATTGAAGAAAAATGCACACGATGTAAATTTCGCGCAAGAATTTGTATAGTTCACAAATTCAAGAACAAAATGATATTTATCCATTCGATCAAAATTATAAATTTAATGAGATGGAAGGTTTAATACGATGAAATTAAAACAATATATCAATTTTTTCGTTTATTTATAACTAATTATTAATTTAATATTGGTACCTATCTAGTACGCATTTCAACAATAGCAACCTTTTACCAGTAAAATTTCTTTCTCTAATTTAATAGCGTTCATTCATGAAATTCGAATTAAATCTAATAATTAGTACTTCCATATGGGAATTTAATCACGATTATCCAGATCCTTGATTGTGATTGGATCAACGGAGATCTATAAAGATAAAAAATAATAAAGATTGTAAAAAAACTCAGAACTTTATTATATTAACCGCCTCCCGATCTCTAAGTAAAAATATTCAGTGTAATATTTTACATACACTTATATTATTTTATAAGACTTTATTAAGTAAGTTAAGGCACTTCATCTGTTTAAATAAACAAATAGATAACTGTCTAACCAATTGTTCCACTGCCCAACCAATTGTTCTACCTTCCAACCTGCGACAACCTATTTTATTTCTTCTTTTTAATGCTCAATATAGTGGTTTTATTTTATTTTTTTTGTTATTTTTATTTAATTTAAACTAAAGAAGAAACTTTAATTAATAGACAAAGGTGTATTGTATATATACTTTTAACTGCAACAGTTGTAAGATTTGTGTAACCTATTATTATATAAAAATGCGCCTTATTGCCTAACTTTTCGTTACTTAGCATATTTTGTATTACTTCAGATTTTGTCTATTCTCAATAAAATAACAAATATTAAAGTTAACTGCAAAAAAAATCATGTACAAGGAAGTAATAACTCAATTTGGGAATTTTGGGTATTAATACTCACGAATCTTAATATTAATAAGCAAATATTATCATGTGCAACTTTTTTTGACTCTTGATTCCTGTTTATATCCTGTTTCTTTTAATTATTTTAATTCTCCGGCGAGATTAAATTATACATTTCAGCGGAAAATAAATGTATATAAAAATAAGCAGAAATTAATCGGTTAGAATTTTTCAATATATAATATTTCATAAGCAATATATATTTTTTGTTTTGGCCATTTTATTACATTAATTATAGAAATCTAAAATTCTTGATCAAATTATTTTCAAATTGTACCCATTCAATTATTTGATTAAAAAACTTTTTCTAAAATGACAAAAAGAAAACCATATACAAAAATTGCTTGCACCAATTGTGCACATGCTAAAAGAAAATGTGAATGGAATCGTGATCGAAATGAATCATGCAACCGTTGCGTAACTCGAAATGAATTTTGCATTCCAAAAATTCACAACATACGCGGCCGGCCTAAAGTACTAAAAAACAATTCTCAACTTTATAAAGGTTTGTTATAATAGATATTAAATGATGATTATTTTTTATTTATTTATCATGGCTAATTACTACTTGGTAATTTTATATTAGTTCCTATCTCCGAATTTCAGTAAAATGACACTCATTCCTATTTATAAGAATTCGATTTTCTTTTAAAATTTATTTTAATTAACTCTTTAACCGTTTTATTTTATTGGAAATGTGATATTTTTAATTATGAGCCAACAATTATTATTTAAATTGTTTTTTAAAGAAATGTTTAATATGAAATCATAAGTAAAGATCGTTATTGGATTTATGTATATGCGATAACAAAAACAAAAAAAAAAAAACAATTCTACTATCAACTTCACCAAGGTTGCCGGAGTTTGTACTAATCGGTTTCCATGGGTCGTTGCAGTAATCTCGACATACGATTTAGTTTTAGAAACTCTTCTACGTGTTAATTGTTTTAATAACTTTCATTTTGTAATTTTTTTACAATATAATAAAATTTCATTGATTGAATATTTGTGGCGGCTTAATGATCGGTACACTCTTTCCCTTTTTCATTAGTGAATAATATTAATTTAATTTAGATACTTAGAACTACGGCCATAGTACCCCGGGTCTTTAACAAATTTCAGAGTTTTTGCCTTATACCTGGGTACTTTACATCGAAGCAAAAAGGGGGATATTGAAAAAACGTTCAAATTTTTCAAAAGCGGTACTTCGGAAAGTTCCGAAAAATACGATACTCTGATACGGATATTTGCACGTGATACGCGTGATCATTTCCCATATAATATAAAAAACTTATTCCACCACCCATTAGTTAACAATGCAAACATATTCTTTCGAACTCTTTCCTAATCGTGGATTAATTCACATTTTCTTATTTAGTGAAGTAAAAAATTCATTAGAATTAAGAAAACGACTATTATCTCACGATGCAGAGTTATCTTATGCTTTCATTAATGCTCGAGTGGTATTTATTATCATTATTATTATTCTTCCAAACACTCACACTACTGCACTTGGATCGTTTTGTGAAATTATCAAATTTATTTATTTAATAGATACTTGATATCTTCCAATTATTAATTGCCACCAATTGTGCTTTACATAATGAAAAATGTTCAATATTAAAAACTCATAATATAAATTCGGAAATTGTATATAACCTTTCTCCCAATACAAATGTAAGTAAAAATGGTTAGTTAAATATTTATTTTAATATAATTAATCGTAATCTTCTATTAAATCATAAATAATTATTAGCAATTTATTTTTCTGGATAATTATATATATACTATCAATACATAAATAAATATAGATCAATGAAGCATTAAGAAGGTTTGGAATTTCCGATGATTCAACTAACATTGTTGTTGTTAAGGTTGGGGGAGAAGCTAATGAGGTAATTTTTAATTTAATTAATTTTTTCTATTATTAATAAATAATAATATATTAAGAATTCTATTTGATTTTATTTTTTTTTTGTATATTAAAAAATTATATACATTTTATCAAACAGATAAAATCCCATCTAACTTCATTAATTCAAGGTACAGAAACTTCATTAGAAAATCTTTTTAAATTTGGTGATTTGGGAATTATCAAAAAAGTAAGTTTTACCTCCTCTACTCTCAATACTTCTCAACATTAATATATTATTAATATTTAATTATTTTTTATAGTATTATAAAGTTGATAATAAGATTCATGATGTTAAAGAAATTTTAAATATTATTGTTGGATCTATGGCTGTTAAAAGTGTTAGTTGAAATTATGATCAAGTAAATATATTATTAGTTTATGTATTCATTAATAAAAATAAAATGTAAAAAAAAAAAATGCAATAAAGTAATTTCAATTTATTATTATTATTATTATTATTATTCAATTTTATCAATTTTTTCTTCAACCACAATATTATTATTAACACCATTATTATTAACACTATCCTTAACACTATTATTATCAACACTATTATTATCAACACTATCATTATTAACACTGTTATTATCACTTAAAGCAACAAAATTTCTAGTCATCAAATTAAACATACTTCCAAAAAATAAAGCAATCACAGTACAAGTTAATGTGATAACATTATAAGGCATACTAAAATCTGGAGTGGGTAAACTAACTAAAAGTGTTTCAGTATATATTCTAATTGGAAAATGTAAACATCCTATTCTTATTCCTCCTTCTTCCTTTTCTAAATTATTATTATTATTGTTGTTGTTTAGAGAAAGACAATCCCTATTATAATATAAAATTGAATTATTATATTATATTATAATATAAAATTAAATTATTATGATTATTATAAAAAACAAAATCACCTACCTGAAAGTAGTTAGATTTAAATCATTTAAATTATTTAAAGATATAGTTGAGATTACAGCAGATCCTATATCAAATCCTCTATTAGCATCAGGAGGATGTTCTGTGTACTTTAAAAAAACTTTATCAAAATTAATTGATAAAGTGGTTAATGAATTTGGGGATAAAATGATTTTGGCTTCAATCACATTTGGTCTAAATCGATCTACTGCTGGTTGATAATATAATTCCTTAATTGGATTGTCTTATTGTGTAATGTAAATAAATAAATAATAAATAAATAAATAATGAATAATAAATAATGAATAATAAATAATGAATAATAAATAGATAATAAATAATTAAGTAAATAATTAATTAATAAAATACCGGTATCAGAATTCACATCTTGATCATTAATTTGAACTTTAAGTGTATAAAGATATAACTTCAAATACCAAGGAATCACATCATAATATATAATTGGTATAGAAATATTAGGACTTTTGTTGAAAATGTTTACTTTTATTCCTCCTCTTTCTTGGCCATAACCTATTATTAATATTATTTATGAAAGAAAAGATGAGATTATTTATTATTATTATTTTTTTTTCATAATTAAAATTTACCTGTAAAATATCGATGAGCAAAAACAAGTGGCTTCGTGTGATTAAGATCTAAAAAATAAATTGAAAATTAAATTAAATGAAATAATAATAATTTTTTTGGATAAAATATTAATTATTATACCATAATCAAATTGATCTTCATTCCATGTCATTGATAAATCCGAATTTACTAATTGAGCTAAACAAAAAAAAAAAGTTGAAAAAAATTCTCAATTAATTAAATAAATTAAATAAATTAAATAAATTAAATAAAATTAAATAATTAAATAATCCTCAATGAATAAATAATTTAAATAATTCTCAATAAATAAATAAATAATAATGGTAAAAAATAATAATAATAATAATAATAACCTTTCTTTAAATCATACACAGCAATCTTCTCATTATTACCAGAAACATCCGGAGTTCTTCTAGTGACAATATTATTGTTATCAGGATTCGCTTCTGGATTTATTTTATAATCACCATTTTCTGGTAATATTATTTCAAGATTACTTTCTTCAGCCAAGGGACACGCATTTGAAAGTTGTCTACCAAAAACTTGACTCAATGACCAATCTTATAATAATAATAATAATAATAATAATAATAAATAATAAATAATAAATAAATAATAAATAACAAATAATAATAAAAAATGAATGAATAATAAATAACAAATAATAATAAAAAATGAATGAATAAATATAATTACTATTCATATATCATATATCATCATCAACCAACCTCTTTTTCCTGAAACCCTAACAGGATCAACAACGGTGGAAACTGTTTGTAATATTTCTAATTGTTGATTTATGCATTCTGGATCCTAAATATATATATTAAAAAATATAAATATAAATAAATATAATTAGAATTAGAATTTAAATATTATTAGATGTTAATCATAAATAAACAAATAAATAAATAAAATACCTCACAAAATGGTCGAACATGAATTGACATTGAATGAAAATTAGAATCATATAATTTATGTCCATTCAAAAGTGATGCAATACCAGACTTTTTAAATGAATCAAAAAAAGATTATTATTATTATTATTATTATTATTATTATTATTATTACAAAAATTTAAAGGAAAAAAAAAGGAAAAGTCAAAATAAATACCCTCGATTTACAAGGTAAAAGTTTAATCCAAGGAGTCAAATTTTCGGTGCAAACATTTTCATGAGGTAAAGATCCCGATCTTAATTCCGCATTATCAAACAATTCTGAAGCTACAAAAAATAAAATTAAATTAAATTAAATTTTATTCTTCATCTGAATTATTTAAATTAATTAATTAATTAATTAATTAATATATAATCATTTGAAATTAGAATCATTAAAAATTAAATTATAATTTAATGAAATAATACCATTATAACTTCCTTCAGGTTTAAAAGATAATTTTGGTTGAACAGTAATTGTATCATCTATAAAATTTAATGAAGCACAAAAAAGTCCAGCTAGAGCATTTGTCAATGATTTCCAATTTTTATCTAACCTGATAATAATAAATCAATAAAATCAATAAAATCAATATAATTATTATGAATATTTATATGAATATTATTATTATGTATGAATAAGAATGGTTACTATTGTATCAAAAAATTTTACACACTTTCCATCTTTCCTTAACCAAGCCCAAAGTTCAACTCCAGTTCCTGCCGAAGGCACAATTGGATATCCCCAATCTTCATAATTCCATTTTCCTTGAGTAAATGTTAAATGTAATTCTCGAGCATTATAACTTTGTACAATTTGTCCAATCGCGCGTGGAAAATAATTGTAATGCTTAACTATAGAAAATTCATTAAATTCATTAATAAAATTTAATTAATTATGAAATTTAATAATTTAATAATAATTAATTAATTATAAAATTTAATAATAATAATAATAATAATAATAATTAATAAACATACATGAACCTTCTTTATTATTTTTCTTAAGAAGTTTAACACTGAACTGAAAATGGGTTAATAATTTTCCATCCGAAAGAGGTTTAATAATTAAAGTTTCTTTAAACTTTTCATCATAAGGATAATAATTATAATTATAATGTGGTAAAGTACTTTTATTATTATTATTATTATTATTATTATTATCACTATCAAATGTAATTGATGATGTAATTGTTATTATGTTGGTAATGGTTATTATTGATATTATTGATATGAACGGAAAAAAAAAAGTGTTAAACATACGACACCACATTATTTTTCTAAAAATTATATCTAAAGAATAATTGTTATTTATTTATTAGGAACATGTATGACAATATCTTGATTACACATGTAATAAAACGTGTTGATGAATTAAACTATGCCACGATGACAATGCAATGATGACGATGACGACGATCACGACACGATGAAATAAGTTAATGTTAAAGATTAGACTCGAAATCCATCCATTCCTTCCTCTCCAATCTTTTCATCTTCTCATCTTCTCTTCACATTCTTATATTTCTTTACATTTCTTTACATTTCTTTACTTTACTCTCATTAATTCAACAATACCCATAATAATTTGGAAGTTACATGAACGTGCCGAATTTGTGATGTTCATAAAATTTTTTTGATGTTCTTTTGTGCCACATATCAGATATACATCACGCACTTTACTTTTAACACTTACCTAACAAACATACACACAACTTAATACGCACGTTGACATACATACATTCATACATAGACACAATCTTATAAATACTGCACACTGCCAGGCCATCTATAAACTATATCTATCTCCACGTACATATATATAGAAAAGATATAGATTACATAGATATATAAATAAATTATTTTTTTCAAAAAAAATGAGTTTGATGTCAGAAAAAGCTACAGACGATTCAGATTTGCCACAACGTAATATTTGGGCACAAATTGTAGCACATAAAGTTTCTCTAGACAGGGTACGCTTTAGATCTTTGTTTTTTCTAAATCTTTTAATATCATATTTATAATAATTTTTATTATTAATATTATTTAATTAATTTTTTTAATTAATTTATTATAATTAATTTATTAATTAATTTATTAATTAATTTATTTATTTACTTGTTTTTATAAAATAAAGCGATATCAAAAATTTCTTGATACGGTAACTCCATATACAGCGCCAAGATGGTTATCAACAATACTTTTACTAGCATTATTTATGCTTAGAATTTTTCTGGTGCAAGGTTTTTATATAGTGACTTATGCAAGTATCAATTCTTTATTTCGACGATTTTGTATATAATTTTTTTTTGCAATTTTTTGCAATTATTATTATTTTTTATTATTTTTTATTATTATTTATTATTTTTTATTATTATTTATTATTATTTATTATTATTTATTATTTTTTATTATTATTTATTATTTTTTATTATTATTTATTATTTTTTATTATTATTTATTATTTTTATTATTATTTATTATTTTTTATTATTAAAAAAAAAATTAAAATTAAATTAATTAAATTTATTGTAATTTAATCAGGCATTGGGAATTTATCTTCTAAATTTATTTTTGGCATTTTTACAACCAAAATTTGATCCTTCATTGGAAATGGATATTGCCGAAAGTAATGCAGAAGAAGAAGGACCATCGCTTCCTACAAAAGCTGATGAAGAATTTCGTCCATTCATTCGAAGATTACCTGAATTTAAGTTTTGGTAAATTATTTTTAATAATAATATTATTATTATTCTTTATTATTATTATTCTTTATTATTATTATTATTATTCAATATAATTATTATTATTATTTAATATAATTATTATTTAATATTAACATTTAATATATATGATTATTTATTTAAATAGGTATTCCTCAACCAAAGCAACTACTATCTCTATGTTTTGTACATTCTTTTCCATTTTTGATGTTCCAGTATTTTGGCCAATACTTTTAATTTATTTCAGTATTCTATTTGCAATTACTATGAAAAGACAGATTAAACATATGATAAAATACAAGTAGGTTTTATTTATTTATTTATTTATTTATTTATTTATTTATTAATTTATTAATTAATTCATTTATTAATTTATTTAATATTTATTTATTTATTAATTCATTAATTAATTTATTTATTTAAATAGATATATTCCATTTGATATTGGTAAAAAGCATTATAATAATAAAAAATAAAGAAAATGAAATAATAATTAAAATAATAATAAAAATAATAATAATAATAATATCATTAGATAGATCAGGTCTATGTGCAGTAATAAATACAGTATATTTAATAAAAAATTCATTCCTTCTTTTTATTATAATTCACTTCTTCATGTAAAATGATATGCAAAAAGTTGATTTAGTTTATATTACAATTAATTAATTATTATTATATATAAATATAAATATATATATATATATATATATGTATATATATTTTTATTTATAAAAGTAGTAACTATTAGAACAAATGATGATGATGATAATAATATCAAATAAATTAATGATATAAATATATAATATATTTATATTCTAATTTATTTATTTAACCAATTCGTTATTATTCTTGAACAATATTGTTTAACATTATTAGCTTTACGTGTTTGCCATTCACCTAATGAAATTAAAATTCGTGTATAATAAATACACGCTTCCTTATAAAATTTTACGTGCATTCGTAATTTTATGGTTTTCTATTATAATTAAAAAAAGTAATTAATTAAAATTGATTAATAAATAAGAATTAATTAAGATTGATTAATAAATATGAATTAATTAAAATTGATTAAGATTGATTAATAAATATGAATTAATTAATAATTAACTATTTAATAAATAAATAAATGATATAATTACCTCCAATTTAGATTGTGATTTTAATAGATAAGAATATTTATTATAATGATATTGTATTAAAAATGCTTCAGGTATAACCCATAAGTTTGCACCTCGGAAAAAAATCTGTAATAAACATGTGGCTTTACTATTATCATAATTATCGAATCTTTCTGTGCACCTAATAATTAATAATATTATTAATTAGCAATACTTAATAATATGTAATAACAATCAAATGAAATGATTAATATAATATAATTAATAATATAATAATCAAATAAATTAATAAATAATATAATAATCAAATAAATTAATAAATATAATAATAATCAAATAATTACCAAGGATTAGTAATTCCTTTCTTCACAATAAAATTAGGTTGATAAAATAATTCATATTCAGCAATTTTATAAATACTCATCTTCGACCATTTTTCATAATCCGTTGGACCTTCATTTATTGGCCACCCGATATCTTTAATTCCCATGGCTTTCTGTTGAATCAATTTCACCAATTCCCCAATGTTTTGAGGAAATTTCAGGCTCGTGGCATTTTCGGTAAATTCGAATGTTGGTAAGACGATGACATCATTTTGTAATAATAAATCTTTGTGTTGTCTGATTTGAGATCTAATCATTGGTGATGGCCAAGTATCTGGATTTAAGAATAATACAAATTCCGTACGCGCGAAGAATCGTGCGATATTTAAATGAAAGCTGGTAGGTTTGGAATAATAATTAAAATTATTATGATTACCATTGTCATTATTATTAGTGTTATTAGTATTATTATTAGTGTTGTTATTATTAATAGTGCCATTAATATTATTATTATTATCAATAGTGTCATTATTGTTATTATTATTAATAATAGTGTCATTATTATTTATCGTATTATTACTATTTATCTCGCTATTATTATTTATCTCACTATTTCTTTTTATCTCATTATTATTTATCGTATCATTATTTATCTCATCATTATTTATCGTGTTATTATTTATCACATTATTATTATTATCCTCTTCTCTATTGATATTCACATTATTATTAATAGTGCCATTATTATTATTATTAATAGCGCCATTATTATTATTATTATTATTATTATTATTATTATTATTAGTGTCATTACTATTATTAGTGTCATTACTATTATTATTATTATTATTATTAATGTTGTTGTTGCTGTTGTTGTTATTGTTATTATACTCCTCCTCTTTATCATTCTTCTTCTTATTATCATTATTCTTATTCTCATCTTTATAATAATTATAATAATTAGAATAATAATTATTATAACCAAAATCATTATAATCATCATAATCATTATTATTTACAAGTCCAGTTACCAAATGAATATCAACATTACGCCTTATAATTGAATTTCGTTTGTAAAGTTGTTTATAATTATAAAGTATTTCATTTGTTATCGGATCTGTATCATTTAAAGTTTCGGCCGGTAGATGTAAAACTGCTGATATCGGACCTGATAATATTTCAATTAATAAATGATTATCCGATATAATAATTAATCTAATCATCCAATATAATATAAAATATTTACCTTGCCAAGCTTCAGCTAATCTTATTAAATCATCACAACCATTATAAGTTACGAAGGTCGTTGCCGTCACATCATCATAATCGGGTGTTACCTCGGCGCGAAAATAATATTGATAAAGGTTACTACTATCCGAATAAAATTTTGATGTTTTGGGATGCATCATTTTAAATCGAATTTTATCATTAATTTCTGTCATTGGCGATATTTGATTAGTATCTAATAATAGTAAATAATTCATTATTTATCATTAAATAATTAAATAATTAAAATAAAATCAAATAATTAATTAATTAAATCAATAAATCAATAAATCAATCAATAATTAATTAATAAATAATTGAATAATTAATAGTAAATCTTTACCATATTGTCTTTCTATCGGTTCTAAAACTTTATGACGACGTGTCAAATATCTTACAAAATGTGAAAATGTAAATATAACACTGAAAATTATATATCCGACCAAAATTATTTTGATTATTTTTATTATTTTAAAGAATTTCATTCTGATAAGCCAAATTCTAAAAAAGTTCCTTCTTCTATGTTGTGATAGCGATGGTGGTGGTAATAAGGGGTTTTTTTTTGAAATTTCGGTTGATGGAAGTACATCTTCAATCATTTTATATATATATATTTTTTGATTAATTAATTATTAATATTATTATCTCCTATAATTTTCATAGTTTTTAAATTTTCTTACAAACAAACAAACGCACAACCTGGTGCGAGGATTATAAGAATTATAAGAATTATCGACTACTGGAAATCTCAATCTAAACGGATGAAAAATATTTAAATGACTGTTAGTTGGTGATACAAATATTTACTAAATTTATACAATTATGTAACCATTTTATGTATTTAAAAATTAAAATAATTAAAATAATTAAAATAATTATCAAACTATTATTATTATTATTATTATTATCGTTATTTAGATGTATTTTGAATTTTGAAAAAGTAATTTATTAATTTTCCAATTATTATTTTTCATTATTTCGAACATTTCCGATGCTCGTTTCATTTTACGTAATGTAATAAATATATACAATAAATAATTGAATGTTATATGATTAGGTATAATGTTCTCAACCTTTTTCATATCATTAAATATCTGTTCTATTATGTTAATGATTTCATTGCTATTATTATTATTAATGTGATTATTATTAATGTGATTATTATTAATGTTATTGATGTGATTATTATTAATGTGCTTATTATTGATGCGATTACTATTATTATTAATGGTGGTGGTGTTATTTATATCAATGGTAATGTCAATATTAATGTTATTGTTGTTATTATTGTTATTATTATTAATATTATCATCATCATTTTTGTTATTACCATTATTATCATTATCAATTTTTAATATAGAAATAAATTTACAAAAAATAAGGTTATAACTGTCAATGGTTGGTTGTACATTAAATATTCTCATATCATTATAAACCTTTCTCACATTTTTCCAATTTTGTTCTATTATATTAGCTGATAAAAGTGAATGATATGTAGAAAGTGTAGGTAAACATTCTATTACTATTTCTTTTAATTTTCTCTTGTTATCTAATTTTACTCTTAATTCTCTCGATTCTCTCGATTCTCTTGATTCTTGCCATTGTTGTGATTCTTGTGATTCATTTAATTGTTGTGTTTCTTGTAATACTTTTAATCGTAATTCTTTTGATTCCTGTAATTCAATCAATGCACTTGATTCACCTAATTCACTTAATTCACTTGATTCACTTAATTCACTTGATTTTTGTTGTTGTAATTCTCTCGCCCGAGAAATCATTTTAGAATAAATAATCATTCCGGATTTCAAATTTCCCGAACGTACATAAGCCCAAATGATTGTATTCCAAGTAAAAGAATCAGGTTTAATCCCTTTTCTGGTCATTACTTCTAAAGTTTTCTCCACATTAATTAAATCTTTATTTAATGCAAATTTATGAATCAAGGTGGTAAATATTTTCACATTTATTTCAAACCCTTGTTTGGTCATGTCTTGAATTAATAATTTGGCTATTTGAAAATTGGATGCTTTGATCGCTACATTAAGTAATATATTATATGTTACTAGGGTGGGTTGGAAATTTGATAATCGTTTCATGCTATAAAACATTTTTAATACTTTTATTACATTATAATTATAAATGTTACTATTATTATTATTGTTATTGTCATTATTGTCATTATTATTATTATTAATATTTTTACTATTAATATCTCTATTATTATTAATGTTTCTATTATTAATATTATTATTAAAATCTCTATAATTATAATAATTATAATTCTTATTATTATAATAATTATAACGAGATCGTATAAAAAATGTAATTATAGCATGAAATTCATATCGTGTTATGGGAACCTTATGTAATCTCATATTTTCAATTATGATTATTAATCGATTAAAATTTTCGGATCTCAAGGGATTTTGAGTAATTAATTCTATCATCCGTCGATAATCTTTTATCGTGAGATAATGAATTTTGGATCTTCGTTCAAGTTCTCTGTACGCTTTCCAGGTATTATTTATTTGTCCTTGTGATAATGATCCATAAAAGGAACTTAATAATTCTGTTATTTTTCTGATTTCGGGGGTGAATCTTTCATTGTTGTTCAATTTGTTCCCATCCGAATCCGGAAATTTCATAAATTCCTCTTCTTCACTATCATTACCACCATTACCATTATTATTATTGTTATTATTATTGTTATTATTATTATTGTTGTTGTTATTACTATCATCATTATTATTAATATTATTATTATTATTGATACCATTAGTATAATCTTTAAAATCATAATCTACCTTCATTGAATTAAATCTTCTTCGAAAATGCCTATAATTTCGATCATGTTTCTTTTGAAGAAAATAATAAAAAGACTTATTGTTGTTCATACTGCTACTACCACCACCATTCATACTGTTATTATTATTGATATTTCTATTATTATTGATATTTTTATTATTATTGATATTACTATTATTATTAAATAAATACCAATAATCAATGATGATAAAATAACTTGAGAAAGAGGTGAAGGAGGATAAAGAGGATGAAGAATTTTTAGTAATAAGAGAATTTATAATGGAATTACTACTTGTTGTTTTTGTGTATAAATTGTAAGAATTCATCTATTTTACAGTAGTATCATCTATTTTATTTATTTATTATTATATTATAATTATTATTGTTAATTTATAAAAAAAAAAAAAAATTAATTCATTTCTGATGGAAAAAAAAATGAATGAAACGCCAGCCACCAGTATAAATCAGACTTGATCATTGCAATATGCACATGATTCATTTGATTCATTGTCATGTGCAAATTTTATAAAAGAATAAATAACAAATTTATAACTTTATGAGAAAAAAATTAATATTTTAATTATGAAAAATAAAAAATATATTATTTTCTTTTCCGAATTTCCTACATATGTTGTGCCTCAGATCAACACTTGCCTCAGATTAAAACCGGCCAAAGTTAAGGTTAAGGTTAGCTGAATTTAAAAAAATTTACATAGGCCGTTTTATAATTCTGGTCAACCGGCATGTGTTGATCCGAGGTNTAATCTATTTTACAGTAGTATCATCTATTTTATTTATTTATTATTATATTATAATTATTATTGTTAATTTATAAAAAAAAAAAAAAATTAATTCATTTCTGATGGAAAAAAAAATGAATGAAACGCCAGCCACCAGTATAAATCAGACTTGATCATTGCAATATGCACATGATTCATTTGATTCATTGTCATGTGCAAATTTTATAAAAGAATAAATAACAAATTTATAACTTTATGAGAAAAAAATTAATATTTTAATTATGAAAAATAAAAAATATATTATTTTCTTTTCCGAATTTCCTACATATGTTGTGCCTCAGATCAACACTTGCCTCAGATTAAAACCGGCCAAAGTTAAGGTTAAGGTTAGCTGAATTTAAAAAAATTTACATAGGCCGTTTTATAATTCTGGTCAACCGGCATGTGTTGATCCGAGGTGCAACATATAGAAACCAGACTATATTTTGGCTATGATAATTAATAATATGATTATGAAGATTGACAAAAATCAAATACATATAAGATTACATGATTAGTTTACCATCTAACCTAAGTTTTCCAATTAACAAATTTCAACCTAATTTAAAGAAAAAATATAATCTAACTATTATTAATAGTGTTATTAATAATGCAGTCCGCGGATTAAAGTTTTTTTTTTTTTTTTTGGTTACAAGTATTGATAACAATTGCAAGATTAATTTTTCCGGTACTATTTCCTCTTTTAAGTATTATTTAAATACTTACCTTCACCAATTATANTAAATCAGACTTGATCATTGCAATATGCACATGATTCATTTGATTCATTGTCATGTGCAAATTTTATAAAAGAATAAATAACAAATTTATAACTTTATGAGAAAAAAATTAATATTTTAATTATGAAAAATAAAAAATATATTATTTTCTTTTCCGAATTTCCTACATATGTTGTGCCTCAGATCAACACTTGCCTCAGATTAAAACCGGCCAAAGTTAAGGTTAAGGTTAGCTGAATTTAAAAAAATTTACATAGGCCGTTTTATAATTCTGGTCAACCGGCATGTGTTGATCCGAGGTGCAACATATAGAAACCAGACTATATTTTGGCTATGATAATTAATAATATGATTATGAAGATTGACAAAAATCAAATACATATAAGATTACATGATTAGTTTACCATCTAACCTAAGTTTTCCAATTAACAAATTTCAACCTAATTTAAAGAAAAAATATAATCTAACTATTATTAATAGTGTTATTAATAATGCAGTCCGCGGATTAAAGTTTTTTTTTTTTTTTTTGGTTACAAGTATTGATAACAATTGCAAGATTAATTTTTCCGGTACTATTTCCTCTTTTAAGTATTATTTAAATACTTACCTTCACCAATTATAAACATTAAATATATTTAATACTTAAACATACTAATCAATTATTCCAGAATCAGCTAAATAAAATAAATAGTAGAAAATATTAATATAATTTAATTATGAAAATATATAATACATAAATAATACTTTACCGACACTCAAAAGTAGATAGAAGTGGATTTGGTTAATTTTTCAAATTCTTTTTCAAACTTTTCTTCATTCTTAGGTTTAGGAAGATTTGAATAATTGAGAAGTCTACTCGTAAAAATTGCTTCTGGATGTGATTTGTAATCCATCGGAGTTGTAGTTGTCATTTGATTTGCTGAAATTTCTTCAGCTTGTTTAATTTGAATCGTAATTTCATTATAATTTTTAAAATCATTTTCTTTATAATCACTATAATACTCCCATAACTCTTGGTGTAATTCTTCAAATGTGGGTCGATGAGTAATCCGAGCATCCCAACATCGCATTATTACTCTTGTAATTAATTTTGGAGTGTAAAATGGAATCTTTAGTCGTAATCCATCACATATTTGCCTGGCTAAATCTTTATTATGTGGAATATCATAGTATGGTGCAAAACCAGTGATCATTTCATAAGCTATAACAGCAAAAGAATAAACGTCCGCTGCTTTGGTGTATTCTTCTCCACATAATACTTCTGGAGCTATATAGGGTAATACTCCAAAAACATTTCTTTTTTCGGGATTTTTTAAATTTCGCCCAACTATTTTACTTAAACCAAAATCCGAAATGGATAAAGCTCTAAAATTATTTGACAACATATTTCCAGGATGAAGATCTTGATGGATTATATTTAATTTATGAAAATTTTCAAAACTACGTGCTAACATCCATAAATAATATAATTTATTTTCCCAATTAAAATTATTAAAATTATTTTTTAAATGACTTCTAAGATTTCCACCAGGCATATAGTCTAAAACCATCATATATTTGTCAGTTTCCGAATCTTTTGTTATTCCAAAAATTCTGGTTGAATAATTTGAATAATCAAAACCTTTTTTCATTGATCTTAAGAGAATTGACATCTATATATATATTTTTTAATTATAAATAATATATTATTATATTTGTGAACAAACAAATTCGTATATTAAATCAAAAAAAAATATTTTACCTCATTCAAAAAATCTTCATTTAGATTTGCATCATCAAACTTTTTTAATACCACATCATGTTCACCCCATCTTTTCTTTATAGTATCCCATCTATAAATTGGTCCATCAATCCACTTAGCATAATATGTTGTACCGAAACCACCTTTTGATATTTCTTTAATACTTTTTAATCGATCATAAGGTATCCATTCTATTATTTTTATAAAACCTTTAGCACTTAGTTGATCATCCTGAATAAATTTATTTATCGTTTCATTTCCACTTGTCCATTTATCAAAATCATTTTTGATGCATGATTTACACCATCCAAATCCGTATATTTGATTACATTTATTACATTTCATTTTGTTTTTTTTATCTTATCTTTGACGAGTGAGGTAATTAATAAAAATTGTGTCGCAATAAATATCATTTGATGTTATTATGCCGTTCACGTTGTTAGACAGACATGTTAAACAGTCCATAGATATTTAGCTAAATATACTTTTTTATTTTAATTGTGCAAAGTCGGGTCAGATCGGATTTTATCTATATTCGGATTCGATCCAACATTTTAATTCCTAATCCGTATTCGGGTTTGTCATATACGGATAAAGTCCGGATTTGGATTGTCATATTCGGATAAAATCCGGATTCAGATTGTCATATAACGGTTAAAATCCATAAATGTCGTGCCAGATGTCTCAGATTAAAACTGATATCTCAGATTATAACTGGCCAAAGTTAATGGATTAATTTAAAAAGATCTACATAGGCCGTAGTAGGTAAAGATACCTGTCGTAATTATTTACAAGAGTTGCAACTGGTTGCAACTAATTACGCCATACGTCGCGACACTTTTTTTGAATTACGATAGGTACCAGTCTGAGGTACCTCAGCTGATCTGAGGTACAACAAAAATATTCAAAATATTGTATTTTTTGATTAAATCCGAGCATACTTTATCAAAGTATTGAATTGTATTTGTTAGGCGCTGAGTGCCTCCCTCTGAACCAGTTATAATTTATGAATTATGACACGGATCATCATTTCGATGGCGAACCCTATATAAAAAGAAAGAGAAAAGGGAAAGAAAGATTATGTAATATATGAAATAAAATTTTCTCATACCATCCGGAAAGATTTCTTTAAACTCTTCAAAAAGGTATAACATTTTTTTGCAATATTGGAAAACAATTTAAAACATTGACATCTTATTTGATGAAACTTTATGAGCTGTTTGTCTCTTCCATGAAAAGGTATATTGAATTTGTCATATTATTATTCTTCCTTTATCTAATTTATACCCCCCTAATAAATAAATTATATTTAATTCAATTTGTATAATCCTTAAATTTTAAAATTAAATTTTAAAAAAGGTAAATTAAAAAACATTATAAACACTTTTTGATTCAGTTGCTAGTTTTGGTTTTGTTCAGAGAATCAATAACCCACTTTTAAAATATTTTGTTAATTGTATCTTCAGAATCTACTGAAAGAAGTACAATTATATTGTTTGAAACAATTTCATTATATCATTTCTATCTCTAATTTTCTATATATAGTAATATAAAATAAAATGAATAATAATTAAAAAAATGAAATTTCACCATTCATAATGTGATTAGCAGGATTTTGTTTCATTCAATGTCATTCCGAGCGTTTTGCTTGTGCAGATCCAAGATCAAAAAGTAAATGAAAAATTCTGTATAATGTAATTGCTGTTTCACTATTGGTAAAGATAAGAATTGAAAAAATAATATAGAAATATAAATTTTAAAACGAAAAAAAAATATAATATACTCGGGTCAAAATATTTCCTATCTGACATCTGGTACGGTATTTATGTGGAATATCTAGCACCTATCAGGTACATGTTTAAATGAAAGATCTATCAAAATTTTCTTTTAACGGAGTGGTCCAAATAATAATTAAAAATTATAAATTAAATAATATTTGTCTAGATGTTTTACATATTCACAGAAATTATCATATTTTGAAATAATTAATACAACTCCAAGAAAACTAGTTCTTAAAAAAATCAAAAATCAGTCAAAAATTTTTGGCATGTATGAAAAAAAATCAGACAGCCTATTTGCCTGTTTTTGCTACAACCTATTTTTGCATATTTGTTGCTTGTTTATAAGTCATATTTGCCGAAAATTTTCTTGTTTTTCTTTATTCAACCTGGGTTGTAAATTGATTTATTTTTGTATTTTATCTACATAATATCTTAAGCAGTAATAAGCACGGACTTTGCTATCCCTTAAACGGTAAATCATGTGGATTGCAACAAATTTGCCTGTTAGTTCTCGTGACTTGTGAAAAAGATTTTGGATTCAGCTGATCTTGGATTGTCCAATCCAAACCTGAATTAAAAAATATATTTTAAACAAATAAAGTTACTCCCTGAATATTTATTTGTTTATAATATAAAGTTAAAGTACCATTTCCAAGTAATCGGAACTCAATTAGATGGAATAAGAAACAAGAATTATATTACATTGTATGAACCTCGATGTCCATATATGGTCAAGAATTTTTTTTTTATAAAACTTCCTAAATTTGATTCAGAAAATCATATAATTATCAAATTATTTAATTTATTTTACAAATGAATCTGCTTTCTAAATAAAGCTGTACTGTCAATATTCAAACATGTTATCGAAATTAGAATTATTAAAACAGTGAGTTATTGAACTTGAGAATTATCTTAGTAGAAAATCGTTCTTTATTATAAAAATTGAAGAAAATATTAATACTATATATTTAACAGTCAGNCCTGGGTTGTAAATTGATTTATTTTTGTATTTTATCTACATAATATCTTAAGCAGTAATAAGCACGGACTTTGCTATCCCTTAAACGGTAAATCATGTGGATTGCAACAAATTTGCCTGTTAGTTCTCGTGACTTGTGAAAAAGATTTTGGATTCAGCTGATCTTGGATTGTCCAATCCAAACCTGAATTAAAAAATATATTTTAAACAAATAAAGTTACTCCCTGAATATTTATTTGTTTATAATATAAAGTTAAAGTACCATTTCCAAGTAATCGGAACTCAATTAGATGGAATAAGAAACAAGAATTATATTACATTGTATGAACCTCGATGTCCATATATGGTCAAGAATTTTTTTTTTATAAAACTTCCTAAATTTGATTCAGAAAATCATATAATTATCAAATTATTTAATTTATTTTACAAATGAATCTGCTTTCTAAATAAAGCTGTACTGTCAATATTCAAACATGTTATCGAAATTAGAATTATTAAAACAGTGAGTTATTGAACTTGAGAATTATCTTAGTAGAAAATCGTTCTTTATTATAAAAATTGAAGAAAATATTAATACTATATATTTAACAGTCAGTTAATCAGATATTAGCCATTGCATCAGAATTTAGGCTTTGCGTCTAATTGTACCAGACAAAATTTCTGGACTCAATTAGCTAAATTCTATCTGGCTAAATTCTATTTGACTAAAGTCCTGGCTCAAGATTTGTGCCTAACTGAAGGTGTAAAATTCAAGAGGTAATCTTATTTAATTGTCGATTCAGAAAGCTTTTATACAAAGATATAATGAGACAGTATTCAAAAACAAGTTGATCCGGAATCTAATATTTTAGTAGAATTTTAAATAGAAATGAAGGTCCAACTCCTTTTAATGTGCTTTTATGGAAAAGCATCAAAAAGATTAAGAAGTTCTATAAACTTTTCAATGTGATAGTTATGAATAAATTTATCAAATAAATTTCTTTTCTACTGACAATATCTCAAAAATAACAAACAAAAACATTTAATATATTAAAGATAATGTGCCAATTGACAACAGCATAAGGATGCCTGCTGGAATTAATATATATAACAATAGTTGCAACTATTCCCTTATTGCTGCAATGCTATTATATATTTTGTATATAATATTTATAATTTTATATTTTATATCACAAAATAGTGAGATTTTTGCTAAAATACTATTTTTAAAAAAGTAATTAAATTAACTTTTTATTATTATTATTCCGAATTATTGCATTTAAAAGTCAAAGAATGGCTTCTAATAGATTTTCACAACTGGAAGTAATTTTCTACTAATATTTTTTTTAAAATAGGTATTAAATCTTTCCAGCTTCAATATTCATCAAGTTATTGCTGTCAAAAATAATTTATTAAATGCATTAATTACAAATTACAGTCAGTATTACAGATTATGGCCAGAATTACAGATTACAGTCAGCATTATGGATTATGACGAATTATTAAGAAAAAGTCTGAAACTTTTACAGTAGATGCAATATGCTTCAGACTTAACATATTTTTTTTAACATTTATTAGTAAATAATAACTTTAATAGTAACTGATATAAATAAAATTGGTAATTTTTCAACAAATGTTAACAACGGGGTAGCGTTAGTTTAGGGAAATAATTTATATTACTTATCGTGTCACAATATTTTAAATTTATGAATTTTTTAATAATTTCAGCTGCCTGTGCAGAATGAGAATACAATTATCAAAATTATTACCTTGATAAAGCAGTGTTTGCAAATTTATAAGGTCATTCACCAACACTGTGATAAGGTAAATTTAAACATACAAAAATTGATCAAATATAATCATTGATTATTAATATAAAGTTTAAACTTTAATAAAATTTATATATAAAATTCTAATTCCGATCAATTGAGATAAAAAAACTATCATTTTGAGAAAATTTTGAACAAGGTTTGCAACTATTATGGATATACATGGCAACTAACCTGATTTAGCTTTGACTTAGATCAGATCATTTATTATTAAAAAATCAAATTTTACCTGACTCGATTCAATTCAGTAGCATGTATAATTATGGAATTGTGGATTTAAATCACAATTACCTCCAAAAAATTGCAAAGGACTTGTAAAATTAGTTGCAGGTACTATTATACTTACCAAAAATTACCACAAGACTTTTTATTTTATTTCTTTTAATATTTGTCAAAAACTTCAAAGATTCTTCAGGTATCTTAGTGATAGCCACAAATATAAATATTTCTTACCTTTTAATTCAATCAAATTAAATATTATATCAAAAAAAAATCATTATCTTTATTTACCTCTATTTTGTAATTAATCTTTTTCTATAAGACAAACAAACACAAATCTGCATATGTCCTCCCTTTTTTATCTGGGTTTCAAGTTACTTTACCATCACCTGAATTGGGAAAGCTAAATAAAAATCAAAAGGTTTAATTCCAAGTAATAACCAAAGTTAAAAAGAATAAAAGAGTTTAAGGAGACAAATAAATGAAGGTTTATTAACAATTCAATAATTCAACAATAATTTATTCAAAACTATTCACCTTAGTTTCTATTAAAAATAATTTTATTGGTTGTTAATCAAATGTCAATTTGACACCTATCTGCAATCAGATAGGTGTAGTATTTATGTAGAATATCTGGTACCTGTAATATGTGTGGTAGGTGTCAAAACATTATAGTACTCACAATTGTGAATAACAGATTATGTACTTACTGTCTGTATCACAATTATTTTTTTGCAATGCAATTAATGCAATTATCTGCAAGTCCACAATATTTCTGCAATTATGTAATTATTCCACGAATCCATAATTATTTCAATATCAAATAAAACAATATTAATTTAATTAATTTACAAGTTTATAAGATTTAAATAATACTTTAAGATAAATTAAATCTTTAAAATAAACCAATTTAATCAATATCTATTCATTTCAAATAAAAGCAATCATGAGTTTAATTGTACAAAAATCACTTGAGATATCATCACCTCTAAAGTTTACATTTTTGATTTTGTTCTAAAATTTATATTGATAAAACTTCTCTGTCAACTTCATCAAAAATTGGTCAATTGAGATGAAAAAAACTATTATTTTGAAGAGAATTTCTATTCAAAAAAAGTTGCAGATACCATCTTTAATTTCATGTCATATATCAGATATCAGATAAGTGCCAGGTGCTATGCCTATCTGGCAGTGTTGGAAAATGACTTAAATGACTTGATGACTTTGGTCATTTGTCATTTGGGCTCATTTCAATTTAATTTCAAATGACCAGGTCATTTAATTCAATTAATCATATTTCTGTAATAAACTTTTAAATTTAAGTGGATCATTAGCAGGATAAATGGTATCCACTGCTATAAAATTTAAAGGACCTTTATTTTTCATTTCCATTATTAATTTTATTGGTACTTTCAATTGCATTGATCTTGTCATTTGGTCATTTGCGAAATGACTATTTTAAATTGACCAAGTCATTTGAAGATCATTTGTGACCATGGTCCTAATGATCATCCGATCCGGGATTTTTTAACTGATGTTTTCCGGGCAATTTATTATATAATTTATTAATAATTATTGCATAGATTATATAATCGTTTACTTTTGAGAAAGTACAATTATTAAATATAGAAGAGATTTCTTATAAAGGATATTCTTAGAGTCATCAGTAATATTAATTAAAGTGTTTATTATATAAGATTTTTGTTCTTCATTAATTTTTTTGTAAGCTCTAACACCAACACTTTTATGTCCTGTCAATTGCATAATTGCTTGTTCGGGAATATTGTTGTCTTGTAAACGTTGAGCGGCGTTTTACGACCCGAATTATTGGAAAGAGCATCAAAAGAAATATCAAGTTGTGTTCGCCGTCCAATATCTTGCATAAATTTACTTAATTTATTTTTCTACATGATTTGATTTATACCAGATACCAGTTTCTATCCAATTGAAATTAGGTTGTAAATAAAAATATAATTTACGTAATATATTCCGGAATGGTAATTGTACGTGCACTACCGTTGTGAAATACGTTGATTATTTTTGGAAATGTAACGAGAAAATTTTATCAAATTTAAATTGATTAATTTTAAGAAAAGAATTAAGAAAAACTACTCGGTACAAAAGGTTTTCAGGTTAAATACTATTCATTTTTTGGATTCTGTAAAATTTGTTGTATTTGTTCAGTATTTAAAGTCAATGAGCCAGTTACTTCTCCTGATCCACGTTCTTGTAAGCCTCGCATTCTGCCATGTAAAACATTAATTAAATCTGGAAACATATAAATTAATATGAAAGATAGGAGAATGGAAATGAAGGTAACGGTCAATAGCATCAATTGCTTTGAATTGGCTTATAATCATTTCCATCATTTTTTTTCATAATTAAGATATTCAACAAGTTCCTTTTGAAGTTGGTTTGTATCTTATAATTCGGATAATGGAACTAGATATCCATAATCTTTTCGAAAATTATTAAATTTCTTAATCCAGTTTTTAGTGGATTGCCCAGTAATGAATACTTTAGATTTTTCACGAAAATAATTAACTTTTTGTTTTATATCCTCTTGAAAATCTTTATTTGCAACTTTGACTTCTACTTCAATTTTAGCATGCTCATTCAATAAAGTCAATGCAGATTCAAAATCCAAAGAACTGGACCTCTTTTTGTCCATAAAGAAATAGAAAAAAAATACAAAAAAATCACGGGTATTAGGTCCCGTGAGATTAACCGACATAACTAAATTATATGACGTGTAAATTATATAACGTGTGTGATTATATATACAGGTATGGCTTCTAGTTATAGATATAATAATAAATATATGATGTAATAATACATAATAATTAAAATAAAAACAGATTTTTTTTCTGGCACATATTTTCAAATAAAAATCGTTGGTGGTGCATCTGCAATGAAATTTTGTTGTACTAACTAAATCCATTAATCGATTTTTGACTAAAAGTTTAGTAATCAAATAATAATTCCGAAGCACAATACTCTGTATCAATTCGTTCGTTCTTATTACATTTAGAAAATATTGTTCACATAATTATGTATATATGCTTAAACCAACTTTACCTTTGGCTGCATTTCGAATGGACGACTATGCAAAGAAATTTTGAAAAAGCAGGAAATCTAATGAGTTGTTCCCTATTTTTGGTTCTCAGGAAAAAACGATAAACCAATAGCAAATAAAATGAATCCAACATTCAAAAAAATAAATTTTTTTAATGATGGCAACAAACTTTAACCAATAAAATAATAGAAATTCGGAAATTATCGATTTCGTTAAGAAAATTAACCGTTCCGACAATTAATTTTTATGCAAGTTATTAAAGAATTGGATATATATTATTGAGATTAGAAAAATGTAAAAGTGGAACCAATGTTAAAAGATCAGTTTTATTTTTTTAATATTTTTTTTAAAAAAAAATAATATTCAAATGGCATTTATAAACTGTAAATTCTTTGTTCTTTTGCATCAGCTTCATACAAAAAATTTGGCTCTCGAAATGTAGAATTCGTACAAATATGCGTTATGCAAATTATGCACGTAATTATCGAAATTATAATTGACAGTCCTTTGGTTCATACAACTTTCTTGAATAAACATCAAAAGGAGAACGGATCATACCATCGTAATTTTAATAATGATTCTCGTCTGAAAAATAGAATTTTTAATTGTCAAAATATAATAGGAAATCACTACACCACGTGGTGTACCTTTTTTAATTCTAATGCGAAATGTTTACTTTTTCAAATCCATTTTGTATACACGACCCTTAAAACTAGNACAATTAATTTTTATGCAAGTTATTAAAGAATTGGATATATATTATTGAGATTAGAAAAATGTAAAAGTGGAACCAATGTTAAAAGATCAGTTTTATTTTTTTAATATTTTTTTTAAAAAAAAATAATATTCAAATGGCATTTATAAACTGTAAATTCTTTGTTCTTTTGCATCAGCTTCATACAAAAAATTTGGCTCTCGAAATGTAGAATTCGTACAAATATGCGTTATGCAAATTATGCACGTAATTATCGAAATTATAATTGACAGTCCTTTGGTTCATACAACTTTCTTGAATAAACATCAAAAGGAGAACGGATCATACCATCGTAATTTTAATAATGATTCTCGTCTGAAAAATAGAATTTTTAATTGTCAAAATATAATAGGAAATCACTACACCACGTGGTGTACCTTTTTTAATTCTAATGCGAAATGTTTACTTTTTCAAATCCATTTTGGATACACGACCCTTAAAACTAGAAAAATAGGAAAGCTATTAAAAATTGAAATTAAAACAAAAACCAATAGGAAAAAAAAAAAAAAGAATATACAATCCTGATACCACGCGACAGTAAGAATTTGAAATTTGGTAGAATATGGTTCAGCCCCAAACACAAACAAAGAAAATTTATTTATTTAATTTTTCTAAGAAGCATTGTATGTTTGAACTTTTGAGAGAATGAACATTCAACAATAAATTATGGTTATTATACTTACTATTCAATACAGATTCGGACATGTGCGTCGGCGTTATGAACATAATCATCTTATTTTTAATTTTCCTTTTTGAAATAATTAAATGAACGAATTTATATTTTTTTTATAAAATTCAACTTTTTTTTTTTGTTCTTTGTTAACTGAATCAAATAGTTTGTCATGAATATGTGGTAATTATAAATTCTTAACTCGAAAAAAAATAATTTTTTTTTTTTTACCAAAACTTTTATCGTGCATTGCAAATCTTTAAAAATGTAATACAAAAAATAAACAACGGTAATTTGCGAAACTTGAAATAGCCTAAAATAGGTGAAAATTATTTTTAGTTTGTGTTAATAGTTTAAACATTTGATTGGTGAAATCATTTTTAATTTGAACATTCCACAAAAAAAACAAATTTTTTATGGTAAAAAGAAATTAAACGACTAGACGTTTTATCATATTCACGCGGCGAATTTCGGACGTAATTTAATTCAACATAGACAAGCAAGTTATTTCTTGATTATGCAGTGATTTAATGAGATTTTATTTGATTTTATTTATGTGCAAAATAACACTATGGTGAATAATGGCGTGCTTATACAAAATAAAAAAATAATTTACGACATTGTTAATGTCATTTATTGTCAAAGTTTGGAAAATAATTAGACTTATCAAATTTAGAATCTCTCTTATCAATAATTATTATCATTAATATTTATAAATTGATATTGATAAAGATTAAGATAAAGATTAAGATAAAGATTATGATAAAAATATTGAATTGATTTGTTTTATTTAATCACCACATATAGTAAATCACTCCTATTTTAAAGTTTCACAGCATACTTTTTGATAGGTTAAAATTCCATGGACATATGCTTATAAAAAAAACCAAAAAAACTTTATTTTTGATAGAAAATCTTTTATCATATTAACATATTAAGGTAACGCGGAGAAATTTTATTTGATTTGGAAATATTTGCCATTTTTTATTGTACATTTTTGTTTATTTATTTAAAATTCGACAAAAAAAATTTTTTTTTATCTTACATTACACGCGAGTAGATTTAATTATTTGGTAATCTTACGCTATGACATTCAACCATAAACATTGGTACGCAATACTGTAACACAACAATGGAAAGATTTTAAAGAACAATTCTTGAACACAATATTTTATCGTGTAATAATCAAGATTATTGTAACTTCGCGAGAACAAAGAATTAATTCAAGTAAATCTTCCATGTGTCGAACTTTTTGATTATTTGTTTCGAACATAAAACAAATGTGTAATAAATGTGGGAGAACAAAAAAGGAGCTGAGTTAATTGGTACTTGAATTAAATTTATTAATTTTATATATTAATTCAGAAAAACATTTTGAAAATAATTTTAAACCTTATTATCCATCTTCCAATAAATTATTCAAATGGAACAGCACGCATATGCCCGCTTGTGTATATCAAATTCGTGTTTCTATTTTGACCAAAGAAGAAAATTTCCATCAAAAGTTTACGACACAATGGATCAAAAGTGTGGAAATTAGGTATTAAGATCTGTATTTGTAACATTCATACCGGTACAAAACCAAAAAAAAATCTGCATATGCATTGACTACGTCGAAAGTTTCGACAACTCGATCAAAATAAAATGTGTACGCGATTCCGAGCATTCGGACATTTCTACATTTGTACAACTGAATACCCAATAATTTTTATTCATCGGATCCAATGAATAGTTAAAAATAAATTAATCCGAATAACATTATTTCCTATTTAATATTATCTGTGTTACTTTCCTTCACATTTACATTTATAAAAAGTAATAACTTTGATCATTGACAAGAGATAAATTTTATTTTTATTTACTAAATAGTTTGTTGTATTCAAAAAATGAAATATTAACGGAAAGATCTTCGATCTTTCAATCAAACCGTGCGATTGTCTCTTACCAAATTAATTAATTGTTTTTAAATTTTCTTATATATTTGCATTTACCCTAAATTGGTCTTTTTTTTTCCATT
Source organism: Diversispora epigaea (assembly GCA_003547095.1). Taxonomy (NCBI): domain Eukaryota; kingdom Fungi; phylum Glomeromycota; class Glomeromycetes; order Diversisporales; family Diversisporaceae; genus Diversispora; species Diversispora epigaea. The sequence goes on along the minus strand of PQFF01000259.1, from coordinate 384,598 downwards.
ATTTAATAGCTAGGATAAAAATTTATTATTTGTAATTTAAATATAGAAAAGAATATTTGTTTTCTTTGATGATTCTACGTATAATGTATTGCCTTAAATGAACAAAAAGTAATGTGAACATCAAGATTTTTAATGGTGGATCGACAACAATTGAAAGCCAAAATTCTTACCATTAGTGATTAATCATATAAATTTCTTTGTTTCTTGAAAAAAGGTTTCTTTGTTTCCTTTTTGCAAAAGTAAGAATTTCTAAAGAGATCATTTAAGATTAGTATTCTTTTTTAAAAAAAGACGTGATTTCGTGATTATCAACTGTGCCACATTTTATTGTATGTTGTTGATCTCTTTAAAATTTAAAATTTTTGGATTTGTAATCTATTGTAATAGGTAAACAATATTTCTAATTATAATAACTTTTTTCGTTTCTTTTAGGTTTGTGATATTTCGGAGAATGGAATACATTATTTAAAGAAATGATATTAAAAATATTATTTTGATTTAATTCATATTTGTGATAATTTATTTATTTATCATCGTCAAATGAAAGTTTCTCTATGAAATACCACGTTTATCAAAGTTATATTGTTTTTTCTTTATAAATTTATTTAATATTAATGAGAAAGATATGGATCACCTTTTATTCTCAACAAAATGAAACGAAAATAGGAAAAATAATCGATCAATACATGGCGTTTTTTTTTCCTTGTTTATGTTACAATAGTTGCACGCTCCCCCCATTTTGAGGCCTTATTTATGTTAAAATAATGACTTGTTCACCTTATATATATATTACGTATTACTTTTCACAACTTCTAAATTCTAAATTCGTTTTTTTTTTTCGTGGGAAGGATGATGAAAGCAAACTAGTTTTTTTATAGTAAAAAGTATATATATTCGCATATTTTAAAAGTAACACTATTTGGTCATAAGATATATTCGCGTTCCCATTCATTTCATTTATCCTTTTTTCATTGACAGGACATTTTTTTTTAATCTAGTCTAGTTGAAAATGTATTCTTTCAGAAATAATATGATTCAATTACAAACTATGATTTAAATGATTTAAATGATTTAAATGATTTAAATAATTTAAATTGTTAATCAGGAATTAAAAAAAATAAATAAAAAAAGCTTGAATAAACACTTAAAAAGTAACTCAATATCAATGATCTAAATATTAATAATTAGTAAATAAATTTTCGTGTAAACGAATAACGCTAGTAAGTATTTCCTGATATATAAATAACCAATTATTTTAAAATAAAAATAAAAAAATTACCAAAGAAGTTAAGAAATTTAAGGCTTAATTTTATTTAATAGTTGATAGGTCATCATTAACATCTCTTCTATTTAATTTTGGTCTGTTTATATTGGGCACATTATTCTGGAAAAAATAATTAGCGACAAATTTTTTAAACCCATGAACTATAGGTTCCAGATTTGATGTAACAGGGGTAAATGTAAGAAATAGATTTGTATTCGAGAAAATATTTCATTTTATATTTTTATATTGTATTTCATTTTAATACACAATATATTATTCTTTGACAGAGCAATTTTATTTGTTAAAGAAATTTCGTCATAATATAAAATATTAAAAATACCATTAATTCCTTATTAACTTATATTGGCAATATAACGTTCACTATAATGTATATCATATATATATATATATAAAATGGCATCAACGTTTAATGAACAGTATTTATATTTATTATTTTTTCAATTTTCTCGTTATATAACCTGAATAATCTTTTATATACTTTTATATACTTTTATATACTTTTATATACTTTTAATATAGTGCACGCTTTAAATATAAAATATTATAAATATTTCATATATATTCTATTTTAAAGAATAAGTCAAATGATCTCGATTGATTGGAATTTCTGGGTTCCCCACAACAGACCTGTTGATAAACATGCATTTAATACTACCGAACATACAATAAATGAAAATTCTTGTTTTTATAATGAAAAATATTAATTAAATACAATTCGACATAAATAATACAAATATTACACAATTGTACAACAAACTAATTGGTTAAATTGAACAAAAAACCATGTTGGTTGACTTTCATTCTCACATTTACGATTGTTTTTTTTCAAAACAAAGTGGTGCTTTTTGATATAACTTTCAAAGATTATTATTTCTTTCAAACGAAGTTCACAAATTTATTGATTATAATCATAAAGAAATTTTTTATTTCCTTATTGATTATATTGTTATTTGTTATTACACAACACAAATAACGATCTTGATTTTTTTTTAAATCTATCCATCCACATTTTTCTGAAATACAAGATTTTTTCCCAGCCAACAACAAATAAGCATAACAGCTCTAGATATCCAATTTCATTGAGACCCGAGACAAATGAAAGAATTTAAATTATCAATAAGTTTTGAAGGATAAAAAACAATTTTTTTTTTATAATCCTTCATGTGTTAATATATCACACATAAAATAGGTCATTTTATTAACAAAATTATCGTGAACCAGCTAATTTTGTAAATATTATAAATATTATAAATATTTTCAAGTATATATTTATTCATTTGCATATTTCATAGAAAGAATTTCATTTTTTTTTTGAATTTTTTTTTTTTTTTTTATAATCCTTCATGTGTTAATATATCACACATAAAATAGGTCATTTTATTAACAAAATTATCGTGAACCAGCTAATTTTGTAAATATTATAAATATTATAAATATTTTCAAGTATATATTTATTCATTTGCATATTTCATAGAAAGAATTTCATTTTTTTTTTGAATTTTTTTTTTTTTTTTTGTAAAAAAAAGGAAAAAAAATATATATATAACTTTTCCATCAAATTCAAAAAATTCAAAAATTCAAAAATTCAAAATCCTTAAAGTAAAATCCTTTTACTATCAGCCATGAGTTTGTTTATATTGGACGACATGATTGTCGACGAATCAAGTGAATCCCATGAAAATAAACGAGTGAAAATCACTACTGCATGTGATACTTGTCGCAGGAGAAAGGTCAAATGCGACGGGGCTTCCCCGTGCGCCAATTGTTCAAGAGGAGGTTCGTTATTATTAATAATCTTTGAAATTAATCTGAAATTATTTGATTATCTAATTGAAACCCCAAAAAATTTTGAAATTAATTAATTACATAATTACATAATTAAAAAAGCACAATATTTAATAATATTTATATTTATTATTATATCATATTCCATTCTATTTTAGGTTATCAATGCACATTCTCAGATGCTTCAACAAAAAGACCGAGAGGACCTCCTAAAGGATTCGTGGCGTTAATAGAGGATAGACTTCACACGATAGAATCTCTTTTGGTTAATCTTGTTAATAAGGACAATATTAATGAAAATAATAAGGAAATAAAACGAGAAAGAGAACAAATCATTGATGAAACCACGACGACGACAACAAATACTCGACAAAGATTTTCAACTTTTAAAATTCGTCATTATGCGCCAACGACACCTACTAATTCTCAACCTCATCATTTATTCATACCAACATCTCCACCAGTTGATTCAAATGGATTTCCAGAACATTCACATAATTTAATGCCATCATTTAATGAAGAACTTCTTAGTGATGATGAAGAATTTCTTCAACAAAATTTAATTTCTCCATGCGAATCGGATCGTTTACAAAGTAGAACTTTGTCATTTCTTCATAATTCGGAAGGATCCGAGACATATGTTGACCCACCGTTACCATCCACACCGAATTTGAAACCATTACAAACAGATATTGAACAACAATTATTAGAAAAATATTTTAATCATTTTCATCCATATTTTCCTATAATTAATCGAAGTCAATTTTTCAGAAATTTGGCAAATCCAAATGAGGAAGATCAACCTTCACCATTACTTCTTTATTCAATTTATGCTTTAGGTGCATTATTTCCACCAAATCTATCAGATTCTTCTAGTCCAACTATTTATTATGATAGAGCAAGAAGTAAGTTATTTTATTTTATTTTATTTTTTTTATTTATTTTATTTTAAATTTTAAATTTTAAATATTTATTTATCAAATTTTAATTATTTTCTTTTTCTTCTAGGTTTATTGGATTATTTTATTGATGTACCGAGATTATCTACAGTTCAAGCATTAATTCTCTTAAGTATGATAGATCAAGGAAAACCTTCATCATATAGATCTCAAACTTATTCTTCAATGGCTATTAGAATGGCACAAAGTATGGGATTAAATCGTAGAAATAGTGATGTTTATCAAGGGAAAAGTCGTCAAACAAAGAAATTAGTTTGGTGGGGATGTTTTATTGTGGATCGGCTTAATAGTCTTTCGACGGGAGATCCTTTAACTATAAATGATAAAATTTGTGATATTGAATTTCCATCACCTGATGAAATAGATGAAGATAATGAAGATAATCAATATCAAACAACAACATCACAACAACAACAACAACAACAACAACAACAACAACAACAACAACATTATCATTACCAAAATAATTCAACATATGCTCAACAAATTAATATTTTTGTGAATTTCGCTAGATTAGCAAAATTAACCGGACAAATAATTGAACATTTACAATCAAATTCTTGTAATGGAATGGTATCATCATGGAATCATCATGTAATGGTTGCTAGTTTTGAAAAATTGCTTCATTCATGGTTACGTGAATTACCACCTTATATGCATTATTCACCATCACCACAACATAGACCACTTCCTGGTCATATAGCATTAGTTCATATGCATCATCATGTTTTATTTTTGATGCTTCATTATCCTTATATTGCAGATAATAATTATAATAATAGTAATAATCGAATTCGAAATTCTCAAACTTATATTAATTCTTTAAATTCATGTACGAGAGCAGCAAATACCATAACGCATATTGGAAGTATGTTAAGTTTTTAATTTTTAATTTAATTTAAGTTTAATTTAATTTTTAATTTAAATGTTAATTTTAATATATATATGCGTATTTTTTAGTGGAGGCTCTAAACAACATTAATGTTTGCATAACATTCCCTACAATGTTTTATTGTTTGGGAAAAGCAGCTAAAGTTCATATCATCAATATTGCTTCTAATCAACGTGGCTTAGCAATTCCTGCATATAAAAATATTTTAAAGACCATTAAAATTTGTAAGTTTTATGAAGAAAATAATGTTTTGCTAGAATTAGCTGGCCAAACAATTAAAGCTTTAGAAAAGGTTTTAATGAATTATCAAGATAAATTTTCTCAAGAAAATTTAATTTCACCTACTGCAACAAGCTTATCATCATCACGATTATCTCCAACATCACATAATATTAATAATATTAAAACATCAACATCAACTTCTAATCAAACAACAACTTTTGGTGAATCACCACAACCTATGGTCACAGTTTCACCCACATTTGTTACATATTCATCACCAATATCTTCTTCTCAACCTGGAATATTAAATGTAAAGAGAACAACTCCTCCTCCAACTTCAAATATAACTTCAAATATTCAACCACAATCTTCTTCCTCTTCTTCACCACAAAATTTTTCATATGGTCAACATCATCACCACCAACAACAACAACAACAACATTCATCACCTGAAAATACCACTACTAATGCTAGAACACAATCACAACAATTTTTATCAGTAGATATTAATCCATTTGATCAATTTACCGCAATGCAAATTCAATCACCAACAATTATGTCAGCTGCAGTAAATAATGAAATGCCATCTACAGAATCACAATTTTGGATTGGAATGAATATACATCCAGGTCTTGTTGGAGGATTTAATAATAATCCATATGGTAATCAAATGACAGTCACCAGTCCAGTGTCAGCCACTTCAACACCATCATTACCATCTAGTACTGTTGCATCACCTGATTATTTCAATTCACAACAACAACAATTATCTCAAACACCTACAACAACTAATACAACAAGACAAAAAACTCCTTCAAATTCATCTTCAATAACTACTAATAAATATTCCCAGAATTCTTTTAAACCTATTGCTCCTACGAGATCAAATCAAATGTCACTTGATTCAACCGATCATGATAACGATCCCGTGATGACGGAATTGAGGAATGTAGGATTACAAAATGTCCATAATTCTCAAAGGTATGTATTTATGGATACGAATGAAGGTAATAATTCAACCATTGTTAATAATAATAATAATATTATTAATGATAATGGTGAATTTATTACTGAGGGGGTTGTCTATGGTCGAATGACTAGTACCACAAATGAGACTCATCCACGAATTTTCAACAAGATCTCTCGACGGATAACGAAAGAAGAAGAGGAAGAAGAGGAAGAAGAAGAAGAAGAAAGAAATGGTATCCTACTTCAAGATCATAACGGACTTACCACTACGACCACTACCACATTGAATTGTAACGGTCATCATACTATAAATAATACTAACAATAATGATAACCATAATGCCAAAGCAATCTACGTATTATCGAGAAGACCATGTGGTGGACATTGTGGAGTAACATCTGGTATAAAATTCAATAATCATCTTGAAATGACTTCTGTCGGTCTCGGTTGTTGCGTAGATGATGATTATGACCAACAATATGATGGAGGGCAAATGGAAGGATATATCGGTCGATAAATACAAAATAAATATAATAAATATAACTCTCGCGCGTTGCAATATATTAATTATTATTATTATTATTATTATTTATCACTATTTATTATTATCATTATTATTATTATTATTATATATATCGGATATATAAATATATTTTTATTTAGGTTGGGAAAATTTGTATGCATATATTTTTATTGGCATGAAAATACAGGAAAAGATATCTAATGTTATAGATCTGATGGTATTTTATTATTATTTGACACGGGTTGTCAAAAAGAATATTCAAAGAGAGTATTCAAAGAATATTCGGAGAATATTTTCAAAGCAGGAGTTTCTTTTTTCTCTCTTGACATTATAACATTCTTCATTCATTGTAAAAATTAATCAAATTTTTTAATTTTTCATGCATAAATTACATTATAGCATTCACTTTAAAACATAATGCAATGTATATTATTTTTCTTTTTTGTGAAATATTGTTTGTCCTTTTATATATTTCATTTAAATTACATATTATTTTACATTATTTTATATCACTCTTTATTCTCTCTCTTTTTTTTTTCACTGTAATTAAAAGAATCCAATCGTTTTTTTTTTCACTTGTAATCATTCCATTCTTCTTCCTTCTTTTTACATTTGCATTTCATTGTAAGTAAATTACATACGTTTTTTCTTCTTTTTGTATTTATATTCTATTAAACATAACATATCAAATATTATTTTTATAGAACCACTATAATAAAGAATTTACATTATTTCTACAATAAAATATTCAAGTTATTTTTCTCATGAAAATTATAACCAATTTTTCTCCCTTTTTTAGGCCACGATTATGACGGGAAAAGTTCGTAGAGTATTTTAAATGTTTTTTTTTTAAAAAAAAAGAAAAAAAAAATCAATCAGTACCATTTTTTTTTGTTATATTTTAAATATTATTACTGTACTATGTAAAAAATACAAAAAGTTGCCTCAGTTCAAAGTGAAGAATTTATTTTTTTTACTCATAGTTATCATTAAAAATAGTTTATTCATCTTTGGCATTTTTTGTTTTCGTTATACAATTAACATGATAAATTTTACCTTTTGGAAAAAAGTAATCTCCGATCATTTTTTCATCATATCATGTTACTAGAATGAATTTAGATCACAAGTTTATCATATGGAAGCACAGCGAGTACCTGTTTTATATTTATTATTAATACTTAAAAATAACTTCTTAAAAAAAGATTATTAAATTACAATAATTACTATTTTTATTTCTTATACGCATAATAGGTTTTGTTTAATTTTAATGCATGTTTGATAATCTAATCCCGAAATATATAAGCACATGAAACGAATCAAATATTTGTAATACATTTTTTTTCCGTTTTTAGAAATTTATCAAAGATTATTAATTTGATGGGAAAGCGAAGTTGAGTTTTGATTATAAGTATAAATAAATTAACATTTTTAATTATAACATATAAATACAAGCGTTTTCCTCATTTTCTACTTTTCTCCATAACTTTTATATTGTTTAAATTTTTCGATTCATTTATGTCATTCATTTCATTCATCAAGATATTGCCCTTTTCTTGAAAGATTTATTATTCACCAACGTCTCGAAAAAATAAACCCTAATTCGTTTTTTACGTTTATGATATCCATTTTCTACGACTTTGATATTATCACGCGAGAATTATTAGAATATTTGCACCATATAAGACCAATGCACGCGCAATCAAAAATGGAATTTTATTTTTTTAATTTTCTTTTTCATTCTCACTAAGAAGAAAATTCTTAAAATAAAAAAAAAGTCAGCTTTCTTATTAAGAAACTACTTTCTTATTAAGAAGCTTCTTTCGATTAAATTAATTAATTTAATTTTAAAATTTCCCCCGTTCGAATCGAAATGTTCCGATTAGATTATCGGCGTTTTTTTTGTGATACAAATCACATTTTATTTAATAAATCGATTTAGTAATTTAGTAAAAAAAAAGACATGAAATCATGTCTTTTATCGTATAATATACGTTAACTATCGACAAACATATGAAAAATGAAATACTTAGATTCTTGAGGACCAGATAAAAATAACTTTTTAATCTTTTTAATTATGAAAAACTTGATTAATTTAAATAATTATAATATAAATTATTCAAATATGTAAAAGATGTATTATTAATATATCACTTAATAAATTTTTATGATAATTATCTTTCTTTCTTATTAATGCAATTATTTTCAAGTATTTTCAAGTGAATTCTGATAAAAAGAGATTTAAAATTATTAACGTGTTAAATAATGATATTAAGAAATTTTGGAACTCTTTTGGTCTAAAAGTTTCACATCAGAACTCAACCCCTTTTTTTTGCTTTTGCTATCTTTTCAGGCAAAAAAAAATAATAGAAATCTGCTAATTTTATTTTTGTTAACGTCACTTCCTCATTTATCTCATTCATGCAATTTGGAATCGACTAAAACTAAATCTGGAATGAAAGTTGCAACTATAAAATTAATACCTGTGAACACACTTGAACACTACATTTTCTTGAAGCTGAGTACGGTGTACAAGTTGTGAAAACAATATCAACTGTATAATAATGAAAGTACGGAAAGTAACAAACAACAATTGTGATCCTTAACTCTAATTTCAGAAATTCGCGAAAACCACATATTTCAGCGGAAAATTAATGTATATAAAAATATGCAAAAATGAATCTATTAAAATTTTTAATTCCATAATATTTTTTGTTTGTTTGGCCATTATTTTTATAAAAATCTTCAAATTATTTTCAATTTGTACCCATTAAATTATTTGATTATAAACTTTCCATCTCTTCTAAAATGACAAAAAGAAAACCATATACAAAAAATGCTTGCACCAATTGCGCACATGCTAAAAGAAAATGTGAATGAAATCGTGATCTAAATGAATCGTGCAACCGTTGCGACCGTTGCGTAACTCGAAATGAATTTTGCATTCCAAAAATTCACAACAAACGCGGCAGACCTAAAGTACAAAAAACCAACTCTCAATTATTATTATTTAAAAAATTACGAAAATAAAATTTATAAAAAAAATCAAGTTCATATATAAAAAATATGAAATTATTCGAAGAAGTAAAAGCGAAAGAAAAAAAATAAAATAACGGTAACGAACCTTGTGAAAAATTCAACTTTTTGACACCAACTATAAATTCTAAAGGCTTATAATAGATATTAAATGATGATTATTTTTTTTATTTATTTATCATAGCTAATTACTACTTGGTAATTTAATATTAGTTACTATCTCCTTATTTCAGTAAAGAAAATTTTGTATGATATGACATCCCTATTTATAAGAATTCGATTTTCTTTTAAAATTTTATTTTTTATATAGATTTTGATTTTTAATTATGGGCTAAAAATTATTTGTTTTTAAATAAGTCAATCTGTTACACAAATATTGTTAAAATGTAAATGTAGTATATACACAATACTAAATAAAGTTCTTCTTTATTACTAAACCGAACTAAAAATAACAAAAAACAAAAAGCAAATAACTAGATTGAGCTTTAGAATGCATATTGATAAGCTTGATGGGTTGAGAGAGTATATAGTAAAGTATTTAAACGAAAGTCAAGCTTTTATTTACATAATAACATATTATAAAAAGTTACAAATATATATAAAATTTTGCGCCGAACCTTTTTTACTTAGAGATTGAAAGGTAGTTGACATAATAAAATTTTGAGTTGTTGACGATTTTATTATTCTTTACTTTTTATAAATCTCAAGGTGAGCCAATCACAATCGAAGATCTTGATTAAAACAATGATCATAATTGGATAAAGTTAATAATGTGACTTTCCAGTGACTTTTTGAATCAGCCGATGCAAAAGTTTCATTTTTGATAGATCAGGGGTTATTTTTTTGATATATCAAAATGCACGTAAAAAAGTGGTTATATAGATGCATCAAAAAAATAACTATTTTGTCACATGAAAATAATGTATATCAAAAAATAACCATAGATCTATCAAAAACGAAATCTTTGTTCAGCCGATATGTCTTCATTGAATGAAATAAATTTATTCCTTGGGTTGTAGAAATTGAACTCTATTGAGTTTTAGCCCAATTTTTTGAGGTTCAAAGTATAGGTTCGTTCACAATTTTTACCTTGTACACAGTTTTGTCTCAAGACTTTAAATGAACATTCTTCAATAGCACAATTGACGTAAGTACGGAGAGATAAATGAGTTTAATCAAAAATATTTAAAACTTGAGTCAAAGATATTATGACATTTGTAAAAGTTATCGCGTTGTTATTGTTTTATTATTTTACTATAACAGTTGTGGGGGAAATGTAGTTATTGTCCAGAGTGTAACGTAGGATCTCTCACTTCTGGCTTCGGTGAAAATTTTGATCGCTCACATGATTTTTATTCGATAATAAATTTAATCTTCGAAAATTCTTAAAATTTTAACGCTCTTTTCAGTTTATAAAGATCTTAAAACAATGACCATTCCTTTTATTGCTATTTCTATAGAGAAATTCTTTTTTTATTCATTTTCTTTATATATTTATTAAAGCTCCCAAAGGTTCGGATTCGGTTTGAAATCGAACCGAATATTTCGGTTTTTACCGAACCGATTGAGAGCTTTAATATTTATCGATGAGAAATAAAGTTTATATATCATGTTACTCAAATACCTCCTGTGAAAATGTCGAGTTGGTTATTTTTTAATAAATTATTTAAAAATCATGTAATTTATACGTTGTTTTAAAAACCATGGCAACAAGTAGTGGTGATTTTGGTTGTATACTTGATCTTATTTGGGATGCTCTTTGCACATTTATGCTAAAAAACAATATTAATTTTAATGAAATTATGAATATAGATAATAATTTAGTTAAAGCATGGTATTGCTTTTTCGAATGGAAAGGACACAGACCGTAATAATTTTTACAAATGTCTTAAATATCTTTAAAATATTTTTGATTAAATTCATTTATCGCTTCATGCTTACGTCAATTGTGTTGTGCTATTGAAGAATTATGCATTTAAAAAAAAAAAGAGGAGATATATCACATGAGTGTGTACAGCCTAAAAGTTGAAAGTTTTTATAAGGTATCTAATTGTAGCAAAAAATAAGCAAATAAAATTATGACTTCTAATTAAATTCGCGATATAATATTTATATTATAAATGCTATAATTTTTTTTTTGTCGATGTATTCAAAGAATTATAGAATGAAAGAAATTTTCATGAATGCATAATATTGTTCAAAATTTAAATTTAAATTAATTCATTTTACAAATGTCTGTGATAATTGTAAATTTGTTATACATATTTTTTTTTTTACAAGCACATAAACCATTATCTTAGAATATATTGTATACAATGAATTCAAAAAATTTTATTTATTTTGAAGATGACTGCAAGGCAAGGTAAGTTTTTTTTACACATTCAGGTATTAATTTTAACAATTGTTATTTTTTCAGGGTCTAAACTAATAAATATTCAATAAGAGCAATAATGTGAAGATCATACCTTCTTAAACTCTTTGGTTTTTGTTATATTTCAATTTTTTCGCTATTTTCTTTATCATTTTTCACTTTTCACAATAATTTTCACTATAATTTATATGCATTGACAAATTTTTTATCCTGATTTTTTTTTTTTTTTAAAAAAAAAAAAGAGATAATAATAATAGTTATTTCTTGAATTTAAACAATGGATAAATCATGTACAGTATATATTGTTTTTTTAAATTGTAAAATATTTTCTTGCATACTTTTTGCATACATAAAAATTGTGATTATGATATACAGAAGAATACATAACATACAGGATTATATGATATAATGCGTGATTATTATGAGCATTTTCTTGTAATGTATTCATTGTAGTCTCCTCAATTATAAATAATGAAATTTCCAAATTTGTCATTATACATAAAAAAAAAAAAATTTCTAAAAAAGAATAAACCTAAATGATGATACAATAATAGCAAATCAATCATAAATGGTAAAGTTTTGTCACAAGATTAACATGACTTGGCAAATTTCTTGCATTCATCTTGCAGTAGAAATATGCTATCAGACGACACGAAACTAAGTATGAGACTTTTCAATTTGGGAGTAGTGCATTAACATTTATATACTTTGATGCATAACGAAAATAACATAATGATTCATCTTCCGTATATATGTCTATAACATCTATATTTCTTCTATTATGAAATTATTACCTATGTGTATATCTATGAGACATGTACCGGTTACTTATAAATATTTGTTAATTATTTAAAAGTTGGTCTGTGTTAATCTGTGTAAGTGATGATTGTTATTTTTATTTTTTTTGGCACTTGAATCTCCCTAAAGAAAATTTTGTTGATAAGATAATAGATGCAATAATAAAGGTAATACATGCAGTAATAAAAGATAATACATTTAATATGCAATAATAAAAGTTAATACATGCGATAATACATACAATAATAATAATTAAAAAAAAAAAAAAAAGATGATAATAATAAAAGATAATTATTAAAGATAATAATTAAAGATAAGCTACATTTCATATTCTGAAACACAAAAGAATATTATGGTAAATGTCAATATATGAAACGCTCAACTTGAACCTTATTCGTTTTTTGACATTTTTCGATTATGCGTTGATAAGATTTTAATAATAAATAATAAATTAATTCTAAGATTAAGTCATGTGACTGATGCTGTCAAGTATGAAAAAATTGCGGAGTTTGCATACACATACTTTTGCAAGGCATTGAAGAAATTGTGGGGTGTTTTTCTGCAAAGAGATTACAAAGCAAGAAAAAACAGTCAAAAAAAAGTTGATGCTTCGATCTAAACACGTGTTAAATATGTTGATTTAAATAAATATATTATAGTTAAATAAATGATTGAATGCATGATTAAATGTATGATTAAATGTATGATTAAATATTATGCATTTCAAGAATACATTTTTTATTATTATTATTTTTTATTTTTTATTATTTTTTACCTTTATTATTTTTGGTATTTTTTTTTATCATTTTATAATTTTTATTTTATGGTTCTGATAAAAAAAAATTATGATGCACAACAAAGCAGTTAATACGAAAAAAATCGAATATTATAATTATTATATTATTTGATGGTTAAAAAAATGGCCATTCAAACGCAGAAATACAGAAAATATATATAATACAGTGGGATATAAATAAATTATTTTACAAAATTTTACAACAATGCTCAAAGTTTTCATTGTTCAAATATTATACTGACATACGCAAAACATTGCCCAACTTTCTAAATTTGAATGTCAGAAAAAATAAAAAAAAAATCATTTTAACCGATTTCGAACATTTCAACTTCAAAACAATGGTTGATACATCATTACATCATGTGATACGTCTATAAATTATCTATTAGCATTTACAAAATTGGTAAAAAAAAATATATTGAAATAATATGAAATATTTTTTTTGGCTGTGTCTTGTTTGCATTTTCTGGTTGGACATAGTAAAAACCACCAATATTTTCTCCGTAATTTTTTTTTTTATTATATAAATTCAAAATTCAATCTTTTTCTGCATTCATTGATGGCGTAATGACAGACATACTAACTGCCTGTCATAATTCGCCACCTTTCAATTTTCACCATTCAAGTAAGTTGTAATCAAGTATTAACTCAAAGTAATACTCGAGCAATAATTTTAGTTCTAAATCTATTAATAAATTATTTATTTATTCATTCATTAATTTCATTAACTCTTTTAATACTCACTTTCTATTAGTATTATAATTAATTTGTTACGAATCTTCAAGTTTAAAAAAAACAATATTTATGACTAAAAATTCTTTAGATAGATAAATAAATGAATAGAGAAGAAACATTTTTCAACATAATCATTTTTTTTTAAAACAAATTTAGGATAAAGATTGGGACAATGTTGTCTTCCATTTTTAGTAAAATAATTAATTAAAAAAAAAATTCATCACATTTGCGTATTTGAAGTATCTGATATTCCAATATATCTTTATTACAAAAAAAAAAAAAACTCTTTTTATCTTTTCTCATGTTTATTTATTACTGCTCCGTACATCTCTCGTCATTGACTTGCTAAATATGTAAAGGTGGTCATTGTTTATATTATGACCGATGATATTGAATGGCGTTCAACCAAAATATTGCTGTTCGATAATAATAAAATAAAAACAATGCAAGAAAACAATGACAAATGTTAAGATTAATTTATTGTTACTGCATACATATATACTAATTTTATTTTACATAATAATTTGATTAATTTAATAAATAATAATAATATAATAATAAAAATAATAATAATAATAATAATTTTTTTTTATATTAAATTAAATTTTTCATATAAACCCCGAATTATTTACTCTTACTTATTTCCTTTGCGCTTCCTTCGTTTCTTTTTTTTTATGATTTCATGTTTGTTTTTTTTTTTCGATCATTCTTTGCACATTACATATAAATAAATGTGTGAAGAATAATTTCGTTTTTAAAAGGGACGGGGACGCCAAAATGTAAAATGCAAGTAACTTCAGAATTGTTAAGATTGTGCCGTGTCAATATAAATTTTATCTTACATCATTAAGGTTAAGCAATTGTAAGTATTATATTTTAGTATATTAATTTAATATATTAATTTAATATATTAATTTAATATATTAATTTATTATCAATTAATTTATTCAATTATTATTATTAATTTAATTATTATATTATTTCATTATAATAAATTAAAAGCTATTGATTTAATTAAATTATTATTATTTTTTTTTTTTGTTATTTCGTTATTTCTCGATAGAAGAATTTTTTAAGCAGTGCGCGGAACTCCAAAAACCTAAGCAAAATCAGAAACGCATGAATCCGAAAAAAATTTTCGATTTCTATCTAATAATAATAATCATCTGCTAGTCGGATTATTATAAAACGATTAAAAATTAATCTCTCTCTGTTTATTATTAAAATTTTACAGTTGGATCTGGTTGTGATATTATTATTATTTTTTTTTTTTATTATACAAATTTTTGTCATATCATATCATCAGGTCTTGGGGAATTTTTATATATAGAAAAGAACATTTTTTTATTATTATCCACAATATATATATATAGAGAAAGAGAGAGACATCTATTATCAAAATTTTCTTAGACCAAATCAAAAAACATTTTAAATATAGAAGTATTTTATCAACAACAGAAAGAACATTTTTCACAGATCCTCTATAAAATATATATATATATATTCGAAATGAATACGCGTAAAATTCAACTCTCTTCGTGTCTTCTCAAGCGACCCACTATATTTCTCACATCTCTTTAAATTAATTTTCGTGTTTTCCCCTCCCATGTTAATAACATCGTTTTTCTAATTTCTTAATTTTATGTTTCTTTTTACAGCTACACACCAACCCATTTGACTTCCTATCATTTTATATAGGCGCTGAATTTTTTCCAAAAAAAAAATTTTCTTTTTTTTTAATACCGATTTTTTCTTTCATGCGTTTCTGATAATTTTAAATATACTTATTTTTTTATTTTCTTTTGGAAAAAATTTTAACTGTTAGATTCTATTTTATTTTTTTTACGCACAAATTATAAGAAAAAAATTTAAATTATGTAGTTTTATTCTTTTTTCTATCACAATATGATTTCAATAGTTGTTAGATTAAATAATTATTTATATTTCTTTTTCCTTGTTTTTTTTTCTCTTCTTTTACTATTTTTTTATCTTTTGAAAATAATCAATGAATTCTTTTTTAATAAATAATTTTATTTTTTTGATCGCGTGTATTCAAACACGAAAAAAAATTGCATATATATACATGTGAATCACGTGAAAATTTTATCACAGTTTTCCCACACATATACTTATTTCGGAGATATATAAATAATTGCCTGTGTTGTACAGATATAAGGAATATAACATGCCATTATGTCATTGTAAATACGTATATATAGAACTTCTAAATTTTATAAAAGAAAGGAAGAATTATTCTGGAATAATTATTATTGGGGTTAAAAGCAACAATTTCATATTCCGACTACAAAAAAAAAAGGGAACTTTTCTATTCGAATAATTCAAACTAGTCAAATCTAATCACAAATCTTTAAAAATAATTTTTATTTGATCACAATGAGAAAATTATTGTGAAAATAGTATGATAATTTATAATTAAATTGGTTCTTATAGATATTCCGTAATCGATCGAATTCAGCAAAATCATTATAAAAAAAAAATAAAAAAAATAAAATAAAAAATAAAAAAAAAAAAGGGAACTTTTCTATTCGAATAATTCAAACTAGTCAAATCTAATCACAAATCTTTAAAAATAATTTTTATTTGATCACAATGAGAAAATTATTGTGAAAATAGTATGATAATTTATAATTAAATTGGTTCTTATAGATATTCCGTAATCGATCGAATTCAGCAAAATCATTATAAAAAAAAAATAAAAAAAATAAAATAAAAAATAAAAAAAAAAAACAATCAAAAGATCGAAATTGTATATTTTTTTGTAATTTTTTTTTTTTACACCCAAATTAAAATCTGAGATGATGTATTATGGTTTATTTAAAATGGCAAAAAATATTTACATCTTCACTCGTATGGCGAGAGGGATGATTAAGAAAGTTCCCAGACCCAGACGAAAAAACACCACCAATTGTACGAATTCGAATAATAAATCCGAGATTGAACCAATTTTGATGTTTTTATTGTTATTTATCTTGTGTTGCGGATTTTTTGTGAGCTTTGTGTTATTCGGTTTAGTTTTGTGTTGCGGATTTTTTGTATGCTGTGTGTTGTTTTGTATAGTTTTGTGTTGTTTCTTGTTTTGTATTATTTTATGTTTTATGACATTTACTGATTTAGGTAGAAAGAATTCACCATAAGATGATCATTACATTCATTATCAAAGAACAATGGACAAATACAAATACATCAGAACAATGCTATCTTAATGATGATAGAAACAATGATCAAAACAATTTTGGAGATGATTTGATGAAGAAAGGGGTGGGAATTGAGGAGGAGATGGGACGCATTTGTAACCAATCAAATTTGCATAACCTTAATTTAATATTTAATCTTAGTACAGTGTCTCATTTTGTTATCTTTTTCAATAAATCTTTTATTTTTTTTTAAAAAAAAAATAATCTAAATTTAAATTCAAATTATTAAATAATAATGTTGCAATCAAGTTTTTTAATTCAACCCATAAAAAGGTTTAATGGTTCATCACCAATTTATAAGAAACCTGTAGAAATAGGTAATTTTAGTTATGACGAACAACGAGTTCTGCATATGGATGATAGAGAAATGGTATCTATCGTAATCTTTTGTCCGTTTTGTCTGCTTCTTTTGGGGAATGAAATATTAATTATATTATATAATATTATGTAATATAATTTAATATATATTATAGAAATATTATCATCCACCAGATCTAAATAATTGTGATCTCTCACATGGATATGAAACATTTATACAAAGAGATGGAAGTGGGATAGAACCAATTCATTCATTAATAGATGCAATAGAATATGTTAAATCATCAGATAATAATAAAAATGACAATTTATATAGAGCTGATTTGGTATATTTTTTATTTTTAAATTTCATTCTTTATTGACGTAATTGACGTGATTAATGTGATTAATGCAATTGACACAACAATTAATTAGGTTTCGTGGAGAGGAGTTTTCACAAAAATTTTATGTGCACCATATAATAAGAATGAACCTTGGGAATTAGGAGCTACATTATGGAATGTAAATAATAATTTTTTTTTTTTGAATTGTATTTTATTGTTATATTTACGAAATATTATTTATTAAATTAATAAAGATTTTATTTATTTTATTAATTATAGGACACGATGTGTGTATAAATTTTATTTAATTCATCAGTGTTATTTCTTATATTATATAATATATAATATATATAAAAATGATAATGCAATATTAAATAGATTTTTAGAAGAGCACGAAACAGAACAAACCAAAGAACGTAATTTTGGAAATTCACCTCGACATAAATTAATGATTTATTGGGGATATAAATTTGAAAATTTGAGTACTATTAATAAACCATCTTCTCAAATCAATTCACCTAATGACCCTGAATTAATTAATCGTAAATTCACAGTGGTTAATACTAATACTCAATTTTGTTCAGTGGCAAAAACTACGTTGGGCAATACTAGAATGATAATGGGAGCTGAAGTTGATTGTATTTCTGGTGAGTTTTTGGTTATTGTGCATTATTATTATTTTCGGTTGTTATTATTAATTATGATAGATTATGATTGGTTATTATTGATATTATTATTATTATTATTATTATTATTATTTATAAAGATACAAAACCAAAAGATTTAGACAAATCAGTGGATAATTATATTGAATTAAAAACTACTAAACTTTTAGAAAAATCTAAAGACACTTATAATTTTGAAAGGTAAAGAAAATATTTATGTTTATATGTTTATACGTTTGTATAATAATATCTCATAATTCATCTAATTAAAATAATAGATATAAATTATTAAAATTTTGGGCTCAATCATTTCTTATTGGTATACCTAAAGTTATTGTTGGATTTAGAGATGATAATGGATTCGTTAAACAAGTCAAAGAATATAAAACTTTGGAAATTCCTAGAATAGTAAGAGGAAAATCTGGGATGTGGGTAAGTAATTGTATTTACATTTGTTTGTTTATCCTATATGAATATTTACATTAATTTACATTAATTTTTTTTTAGGATCCAACTGTTTGCTTAAATTTTGCCAGCCAATTTTTTGATTGGTTAAAGAGTGTAATAGTAATTAATGATCCAAAATCATCTTACACTATATCTTTTAATCATCCATTTCAAGAAATTAAAGTAGAATATGCTGGTATAGGAAATTCTGTTTTAGCTGAAAGACATATAAAATAATACACAAATATCAAAAAATTATTTATTATATAAAATGATTATTAGTTCTATTTTTCATCTTTTACTACAGTATCATTAGTATTATTGGATTCTTGTCAATTTAGTATTAATTTTGGTAAATTATGAATTAGATAATTGATAATTGACAAGATATCAATAATATATTGAAAATTTAATCTATAATTAATTTCATAATTAAATTTATGGACTTTTATGTGATTCAAATTTTATCTTTATATAAAAGTGGCAATATATATATAACAAATAATAACAACATATGATGATTTTTTTAATTGCAAAAATAAGATTTCCTTTTTTTTACATCAAAATAAATGGAAAAAGAATGTAAAGAATGTTATCGTACATATCCTCAAAGGATACTACTCAAAACATTTCAAAAATGATTTGGTCAAGTTCAAGTGAAAATGAAAAATAAAACAATTGATAAATTCATTTGTCATGCCATGCCAATTGTTCTTGGCAAAATGGATGCCTTATGATAGATTCAAGACATTAATGAAAAATAAAACAATTGATAAATTCATTTGTCATGCCATGCCAATTGTTCTTGGCAAAGTTTAACAGAATGGATACCTTATGATAGATTCAAGACATTAATGAAAAATAAAACAATTGATAAATTCATTTGTCATGCCATGCCAATTGTTCTTGGCAAGGTTAGGTTTAACAGAATGGATACCTTATGATAGATTCAAGACATTAAAGAAATAACAAGAGGTGATTTTGGTACTATATATTATTTATATATTAAAAAATAGATGACTCAGATATGAATACAGATTATTATAATTATGGTTCAATTACATTTATTACATTTTATGGAATAAATACAGGTGGAAATTTTAGACCTCACGTATTTTAATTGGAAAAATATTACTTAAGAAAATAGTTTTTCATCAGGATTTTCATCTGGAAATAGTATTTCAAATTTTGGTTTAAGTAAAATAGTTGAATAAAATTTAGAAAATCCAGAAAAAAGTATTATCCTATATGGATAACGTGGAGAAAGAATTCACAAAATCTGCTGATGTTTATTCTTTGGAATAATAGCTTATGAGATTATTACTGGTTTTCACCATTCTATAATATAATAGAGAATTATATGTAATTGCTTATGACCAAAAATTCAATTTTACACTCCAAAATTAATTATGAGATGTTGGGATGCTTATTGACCCACCCACTTTTGAAAAATTATATCAAGAGTTTCTGATGATTATGAAGAAAATAATGAAATTACAATTCAAATTGAATATCTAACAAACTTTCAAGACACCTATCAAATACAACAACCATGAATTACAAATCACATCCAGAAGCAATTTTTGTTCTCAATTATTAAAGTCTTCAAAACCTAAGAATAATGAAGAGTTAATCAAATCTACTACTCTAAGTATTGATAATCAATTATATTCTCTTAATATATTATATTTATTTTTACAATTAATTGGATTAATTTTATTTCTATCTTTCTACCCTTATTTAGTTGCTTCTAGGCTAATTTAATTTTGGTGTACCTGATACTTAAATTATATTTTTATAAATATTTTACTTATTATTAAATTTTAGTGTATCTTATAATGAATTCAATTAGCTTAAAATATTAATACTAGGTATATAATATCACATTTGTATGTTATTTAATTGAGATTTTTTGATTAAAATAAATATTGAATATTATTTTTAAACTAATGAAACCAATATAATTATTTTTTAATGCATGAAAACATGTTAAAGTCTGTTTTTTTGGTATCAGTGTTGCTTCAACTACAAGTTTTATTAAAATATAACAGAAATAAAGATTTCTAATTTTTTTTTTTTCAAATCAATTCATACTTGAATACTATTTATGTAATTATTTGATATAATCCAAGCGCGTTGAGGTTTTGACATTCTTTCTTCCTTAGTGTATTACAGATATCAAATTCTAAAAAGATTTATTAATAAATTTAGCTAATAATGGTGGTGATACTATTTTTTATAATTAAAAATATTAATCTATTTTTATTATAATTTAGTTGCTTCGAATTGCATATAAATATTTTACTTGTTTTTATAGTTTGATACATTTTTATTAGACATTATAAAAATAAAACATTAGGTATAGATTATGAATTCACTATAATATATATAAAATATTGTATGTTAAATTATTAAATTATTAAATTATTAAATTATTAAATTATTGAATTATTAAATTATCAAATTATTATTAATTATTAAATTATCCAATATGTTTCAATCTTCTTCCAACTTAACTAGTACTGGACTAGTTGCCACTAGTAAAAATAATAGGATCATTATAAATTTTGGCATATTTTCCTAATGCCCAAATTGGAAAAATAAACTTATAATTTGGATAACTAATAGCACAGGTTTTATTAAAAATTCCTTCAATTGCTTCTTGTTTCCATTCACCAGTTGATAATTGACGTGACATTAGAAGCTATTATTAATATAATTAATAGTATTATTAAAATAGTATTATTAAAATAGTATCATCAGTATAAGATATCATAAGATATTATAGTAATATTATTTAAAAATTACCTGAATACCACAACGGATATCTCTCTCATTTGGATATTCAGCATGCATTAAAGCAAGTAGTGCCCATGAAGTATTTACAACTTGTGATTCTTCGTGTTGAATATACTCTGATAATTCACACGACTATATTATTATTAGAATGTTATTTAGAATATCATTTAGAATATTATTGATGAATAGATATTATTGTATAGATTGCATTCTTACTTTAAATGATTCACCCCATCCACCATCATTTTTTTGTTTGGAAATTAAAAATTTACATCCTTTTCTGACGCTTTCGCTAAAATTTTTTTTTTTTTAGAAATATTAAAACATTATTAATTATTCAATATAAATTATAGATGATTTTGTTTTTTATCTAGTATATAATATTAATTAACCGGGATATAAAATTTACCTATTTTCGTAAGTCTCTCCAAAACTTGCCAAACATTCCATTGCAAACATAGCAGCATAAGTGAAGCAAATAGCCCATGATCCTACCCAACTTCCATCATTACGCTGTGAATCGTGAATATATTTTATAGCTTTTTCACAGGTTTTTCTTTATATAATAATAAAAATACATTAATAAAAATACATTAATAATAAATTAAAATAATAATAACAATAATAATATAAAATAATAAAATTTACTTGATTTCTTCTGCGCGATAATCTGGATAATGCTTTGAGAATGTAACTAATGCTGTTATCACGCAGGATGTACATTCAGGATAATCATATTCAATCATAATATTTCCAAATACTTCAGCAGGATTTATCCATTCTAAAAATGATGGTCCACGAATTTTTTCATAACTCGCGAATCCTCCACCATTATTTTGAGTATTTAATAAAAGATCTATAGCTTGACATACACGTTCTTTAGATATTAGTTTTGGAGTGTAACTACATTAATATTGAATTTATTAAATTTTTATATAAGTATAAAGTATTGGTTAATATATCATTAATAAGATTAAATATAATAATAAGAAAAAAATACCTCAATTTATTTTGAAAACCAAGAGTCGACTTTATTCCTATAGAAGTACAATCTGTCACGAAATATCCTTGATCAAGTGTACTGAATCCCCATCCTCCTTTGGTCGGTTCTCTATACCTTCTTGAATAATTTTCAGGATTTTTTTTAAATTGAGAATAATCTATAAATTTTAATGCTTGTATTGATGATTCATGAAATGTCGGATCTTCTGCTAATCCTATAAAATATAAAAAATATAATTAAATATAAATAAATATATATATATATATATATAAAATAATGATAATAATTTAAATAATAAATAATAATATACCTGTATCTATTAAAGCAAGAGACATAAGGGCAGTATCCCATAATTGAGTACCATTAGTACCACTTGACAACATTCCATCAGAAGTCATCCTACAATTATTGAATTATAAATATTATCATAATGTTATAAATACTATCATAATGTTATAAATATTATAATAAATTCTAAAAAAATAATATATATTACCATAAATAATCAATTAATCTTTCTTTAGATAATTTGAATGCATTAGAATTTGGTCCTTCTTTATAGTAAGTGCAGAGAATGTGTATACATTTGCTTACCTATAAATAAATAAATAAATAAATAAATAAATAATATAAAATAATAAAGATCAAAATTAAATTCTGTGATAATTGAATTTTGTTAACCATACAGGAGCAATGTCAAGGTAATCAGTATTCATATCTTCATATTGTATTAGTTCATAACTTTCTTCAAGAGCAATATCACGAATACCAAAGATATTTGGGATTTTTTCATAAAGACTTAAAAAAACTTTTTAAAAAAATAATGTGAAGTTTAATTATTATTTGTATGTAAACAAATAAATAAACAAATCAATTTAAAATAAAAGAAAAAGTGAAAACTTACAATTACAAACTTTCAAAAGTTTTGAATAAGGCGCATAAAGATCAACTTCTGCAACGTTACCCCGTGCTTTAGCCCAATTTATTGTTTCGTAATTTTGTGTAAATAATTCTTGTCTCAATTGCAAAATCAATGGCGTTTCTTCAGCACTTAATCTCTGACCATAAATATATCCCATAGGAAGATAAATAACACGTGTGTGAATCCAATAACGAGCAGGATGAATTGGAAAAAAATAAGGAAGAAGCCTATTCATTAATTAGCATTGATTACATCTAAATTGACATTAATTAAAACTGGTAATAAAAAAAAAAAAAGATTAAATACCATAATTCTGGTGGAACCGGATTAATTCCTTCCCAGTCATAAACATTTAAACATGATAACCAAAATTTACCCCATGAAGGTATACCAACAGCACCACCTAAATAAATATATATATGTGTGTGTGTGTGTAAATACAAATAAACTAAATTGAACTAAATTAATTAAATTAAATTAATAATAATAAATTTCCAACCAAATTTATGTAAAGTTGATCTAGCTTTAACCATTGCTGGATGATCCGCATCCACTCCCAAAATCCGAAGTACAACATAATTCATTGTAGTCCCGAAAACTGTTGAATGATGTTCAATATGTCTAATAATAATATTATTATTAATATTTGAAGAGATGGTTAAAATTAATTAAAATAATTAAAAAAAAAAAATTCTAATTAAATAAAATTAAACTCACAATCCCCATCCTCCATCAACCGGATGAGCTCGATTAAATAAATATCTAATAATTTCTACTCTCCAACTTTCCGGAATTGGTATTTGAGTGATATACATTGAAAGTACAATTCCTGGAAGTAAAAACAATGGTCCTCCACAATCCCCTGCCCAATGACCATCCTCAGTTTGAAGTTGCTTAAAAAATTTAAATCCATTCTTGGCAGCTTCTAATGCATTAGTTGGTTTAATAAATTCTTCTGTTTGCTATAATTATTAATTTGATTAATTGTTTTTTTGATTAATTAACTAATTGATAAATAAATAATTGATAATTAAATGAAGTTTTCTATACTTCTTACAAAAGGTAAACCAAGCCAATATTTTTCAACAATAGATTGAGGCCAATTCTTAATTTCATCTTCATTCTCTAAATAATACCACATTTGTCTTCCATTTTCAACTTTTAGTCTCCACTTTTCTAAGTCTGTTCTTTCAGTATTTATGTCTATTTCTCTCATATTTTCTTAAAGAAAAAAATTATTTATTATCAAAATTAATTATAATATTCTAATTGAAAATAATTATCAACAATAAATATTAGATATTAAATAAGAATTGGAAAAAAAAGGATAATCGAGAAATAATAAATATTTTTTTCGTAATGTTAGTGTACGACAAAGATCGGACCCGTTTATCCGAATAACGGATATTCGAATTTCATTTAGGAAGTGTTCACATGCTTTCAAAACACCACATTCGCAGGATATGCGTTGCCCCACGCAGATCGACAATTATTATTTTGTTAGCCGTTATTTTTTCCGTTTCTGCGTGGAATAATTTGTCCGGAGCGTAGCGTAGGACACTATAAGGGACAAGTAAAGTGATACCAAAGTTTTGTTTTTGATGCTTTGATTTAAAAATATCAAAAACGTAAATATGCACGGGGTTGTCTGTCCGATTTTAGATAATGATTGCTAGATAACAATCACATGTCACAATATTATAATATAAATTGCTTACGCTCCGGACTTGCATGGTTTTACCATTTCCTAGTAGTAGTTAGGTTATATCCTGTCTGCGTGGTGCGTGGTCAAAAGCAGACAGGTTATATCCTGAAAATTTCATGCAAATGTGCTGTTTCAAAAACCTCAAAGATTAATAGAATAATTATTAGGTAATCATGAACGAAAAATAATTGGTTGATTATAATTAAGTCAATCGTATAATAAACGATTATAATTATCGCATTAAAAAAAGCAAAATTCTCGCGTTACCTTAATAGCACCAGGTCTGAGCTTCATTATGAACCTTATTGGTGGATAATTTCAAATGAAGATCAATTTATATTTCCTATTATACTTGGGCAAAAAAGCAACGTTCGCCTCAAATGACAAAGATTTTTTTATAATAATAAAAACTGGTTCTGATAATATTTCATTATTACAAGTATATTGTTGCCAAAGTGGATTGCATGTTATTTACAGAAACATGACACCAAAAGCTATTTCTGCATTATATAAATGCTGTTTTCCAGATATCAAGTAATGAGTTGAAATATAATAATGTTTTGATTTATAGTGTACTTAGTACAAATATTATTTCCATAATATTCCAGATTGATTGATAAACCAATCAAGAAATCAGCCCGCAATTCTTTAAAGTGTATTTTACGTTTAAAAAAGGGAATTGATTTATATTATTATATATATTAAAAAAAGGAATTCATTTGATAGTATAATTTTGGTCCAGTTATAAATTTCTTCATAGATAATACGCAAATAGAGTTCTTCTTTACTAGTAAAATTATATGAAAAAATAACAATATTTAGCATTAAAGGAAACGAGTTTTCTCAGGATCAGGGGCTTGATATCATTCTCTATGGGTTTTTATCTTCATTCAGTAAATAGTTTAATTGGATAACAGACTTTCAAATTATAATAAAAATATCTTTGTTGCTCACATCAATTGTGATTGGATAAAAAAGAAATAGAACACGTGAGCAGCAAAAAGAATAACTGAATAAGTTAAACGGTTAAAAATAATGTTCCATTCTGAAACTGCAAACCCGTCAAAATTAAATTTGGAATAGATGAATTGAAGAAAATGAAATAACTAAAGCGATTACAAAATTAAATTGGATTTCTATTTTTTCGCGCAAGTGAAAAGAAGCTATGGCATTGAGATTCTTAGAAGAAAATAAAATATATACCTAAATATATTTTAGATAACAGAATATAATAAATTTTCAACAAAATTTAAAATCATAATTTCGTACTTATATTTTTTTTGTCAAATCATATTACAAAGATACGATTTGAAATTCTCATTTTTAATTTTAATATTGCACAATCTCAAATTAACAAAATTATATAAATTAATTTTTCGGATATATTGTATAATTGAGAAATACAAATGGAATAACGTGAAACGCTGATATTTTAAGATTTTCATCATGACAGTTTTTATATATATATTAGTCAATCGAAAATCCGGAACATCGTCGCTTTGAAAAATTATGTACACAAAAGCTGCTGATATTTGTTTCTTTGCATATGGGATTTTACTACTATCTCAGTACCTTTATTTAGTTGATTCGGAAATGACTATTTTGGATGACCTAATAAATATTTTATAATTTGTTTTATACTAGTTATGAATTAGAATTTAGTTATTACATTTTCGATTTTTTTTTTTTTTTTTTTTTTTTTTTTTTTAGATGATTTTGACATTTAGAATATGAATTGAGATTTTTTATCATAATTAAATTAATTTATAAAAATTATTTTAATGTATTCATTAAATTTTTTATTTAATATGTAGTTTGCAATTTCTAATATCAAGAATTGATCATATACGCCTTCGATAACGTTTGCAAAAATCATCCAAGATAGTATATATACGTTTTAAAACCATTTTTTTCTTTTACGTGAAATTTTGTACCTGAAACGTTTTAATTTGCTTCAAAAGTTAATGCCTGCTTACTAACGGGATTTTCCTTTTTTAGATCTGGATTTTTAATTAAATATAATAAAATANATCATAATTTCGTACTTATATTTTTTTTGTCAAATCATATTACAAAGATACGATTTGAAATTCTCATTTTTAATTTTAATATTGCACAATCTCAAATTAACAAAATTATATAAATTAATTTTTCGGATATATTGTATAATTGAGAAATACAAATGGAATAACGTGAAACGCTGATATTTTAAGATTTTCATCATGACAGTTTTTATATATATATTAGTCAATCGAAAATCCGGAACATCGTCGCTTTGAAAAATTATGTACACAAAAGCTGCTGATATTTGTTTCTTTGCATATGGGATTTTACTACTATCTCAGTACCTTTATTTAGTTGATTCGGAAATGACTATTTTGGATGACCTAATAAATATTTTATAATTTGTTTTATACTAGTTATGAATTAGAATTTAGTTATTACATTTTCGATTTTTTTTTTTTTTTTTTTTTTTTTTTTTTTAGATGATTTTGACATTTAGAATATGAATTGAGATTTTTTATCATAATTAAATTAATTTATAAAAATTATTTTAATGTATTCATTAAATTTTTTATTTAATATGTAGTTTGCAATTTCTAATATCAAGAATTGATCATATACGCCTTCGATAACGTTTGCAAAAATCATCCAAGATAGTATATATACGTTTTAAAACCATTTTTTTCTTTTACGTGAAATTTTGTACCTGAAACGTTTTAATTTGCTTCAAAAGTTAATGCCTGCTTACTAACGGGATTTTCCTTTTTTAGATCTGGATTTTTAATTAAATATAATAAAATATCTAAAATAAGTGATTAATACTAAAAAAATAAATAAAAAACAGGATATTTTTTTTACGAAATATTTATATAAATAAAAAAAATGGATATTTTTTTCACGAAATATTTATATAAATAAAAAAATGGATATTTTTTTCACGAAATATTTATATAAATAAAAAAAATACAATTTCTTTATTTTCTTTGTATTATAAAAGTAACAAAAAACAAAACAAAAGCAGAGCAGATAAAGAATTTAATATTTATAATGAGGACAAATTGCGATAATAAAAAGTGTACTGAAGATGAACTTTGCACATATATACAAAATAGTTATATATGTCAATTAAGGAACTCGGTACAAGATTCATGGGTTCTAGATAAAACAAACCCATTTTGGTATCCACCAGAAAACAAAACAATGTTATCTCAAAAATGTGAATTACCTCCACCATCAACAGATTATACAATCGAGAGATTTCATGGAAATTGTCAAGATGGTCTTTTTTGTGATGGTGTGTGTATGGAAAAACTTTCTGCAGGAA
Organism: Diversispora epigaea; assembly: GCA_003547095.1. NCBI lineage: Eukaryota > Fungi > Glomeromycota > Glomeromycetes > Diversisporales > Diversisporaceae > Diversispora > Diversispora epigaea. Next base: position 355,505 of record PQFF01000259.1, on the reverse strand, counting down.
CAAAATGTCTTTCAAGTTTTCAATGCATCGATAATTCGAGGTGTGAAGATAATGTTTGTACTTTAAATAGTCCTCTTAATCAGAAACAAAAAACGACTATCATAGTTATTGTATCACTATTTTTGTTGATATCGTTATCGTTAATAGGTTTAATATTTTTAATAAAAAGAAAAAAAAGTATGATAATTGTTCATTTATTCATTCATTCATTCATTCATCCGTTCGTTCGATTCATTCGATTCGTTCTTTATGTCCAATTTTTTCAACTTTGATGAAATTAATTTTATTAATTATATTTTTATTTACTATTTATAAAATAGAAAATCAATTATCAAGAAAACTAAATATAAGTATTGATGATTATGGTAATTTCGAAGATCTTTCCTCTCAACGATTAAGCAGTGCGCGTTTTTCATCAACGAATCAATCTTTAGTCACCACCATAAATGGTGATCTCATAGAAAATGGTCCTTACTACGGTGATAATAGTGATCTAAGAAGATATAGACTCAATTCATTTATTGGAACTATTTGCCAATTACCATCATATCAAGAAGCAACTAATAATATCAATTCTACTACAACATTTTTAAGAGCTTCATTACAACAAATGCAAGAACGAGAAAATAGATCTAATACAACAAGTGATAGCAGTAGTAATAATGATAGTAGTATCAATTCAACTCGACGTCTTTCTACTTCAACTCGACGATTTTCCTTTAGTTCTTTTCGAGGTGTTTTCAATCCATCAACTCGACGTCTTTCTTCTAATGACACGATTCAATCCGTTATTTTATTTGAAGATGAATTTTATGATAGCCCTCCTCCTGCTTACATTTCTTAAAAAATAACTTCTTTTTTTTTTTTTTTATTAACACACCATTTAGTTTTACTAAAAATAGAGGATTAATATTTTTGTAAATACATATTTAATTAGTCGGATTTTTAAAGAATTGCTTATATAGATTTTTTTGAATTCTTCAGAAACTTGTTAATATATCAATGGAGAATAATGGAGAAGAATAATTATAAATCCATTTCATTAAAATAGTAATAATCATATTAATAATAATATTAATAATATTAATAATAATAATAATAATAATAATAATAATAATAAAATGTATATTAGAAAAAAATAAACAATAATTATGATTAATAATTGAAAATAATATGTATAAATNTTTTTTTTTTTTTTTTTTATTAACACACCATTTAGTTTTACTAAAAATAGAGGATTAATATTTTTGTAAATACATATTTAATTAGTCGGATTTTTAAAGAATTGCTTATATAGATTTTTTTGAATTCTTCAGAAACTTGTTAATATATCAATGGAGAATAATGGAGAAGAATAATTATAAATCCATTTCATTAAAATAGTAATAATCATATTAATAATAATATTAATAATATTAATAATAATAATAATAATAATAATAATAATAATAATAATAATATCATTAATAAATAGCTTATTTAATATAACTACATAATAAAATACAATAAATAAATTTATAAAAATGATTTTAAATGATTTTAAATGATTTTAAATGTTTTTAAATATTAAACAAAAATTCTTCTCAAAAAAATTTATCTTCTTAAAATACCCACACTATTTCCAACACAAAATAAAATAAGTAAGAATAACATTAAAATGAATGCCACGATCCAAGTATATTGTCTTACTAAAATAAAATACAAAATTAAAAAACCAATTATGAAATACATTAATATCATCCATTGTAAACTTTTATTCTCTCTTATATTACGAAATGATCTTGACCAACTATTTCGTGCCGATTGAGAAGTTTGAGGTAATTGATTCGGATTATAATCACCAATTCGATCAATTAAAAATCCATTTTCCGGTATCAAACGATTAAAATGTCTACGTGTTGTCATAAATGTTCCTGTCGTTCTAGTTTCCCCTAAATTCTGTGCCGATGAATTTATAGCAAATAATTGAGAATCAGATGGATCTAATGCATTAGCTTTAAAATATTGTCGTACTCGAGTTTTCATTAAAAAATCATCATCCGTTCCATAATATGTTGCTTTATAGTAAAATATTGATGATTCTAATTCATTACTTTTTTGTGATGATGAGGTTTTAAAGGAAGATTGTAACGTCGGCATCGTCGTCGTGTGATTGGTGGTAGATGATATATTTAAATTTTCTTCGTCAATAATATTTAAACGGACTTCATTATCATTTTGTAAATTTATTATTTCCGATTCTTTGGTTTTTATATCCAAATTTTTTTCTAAATGAAAACTTGGTGATGATAAAAATGATTTAACCTTTTTAATATTATTAGAATGTTCTGGTTCAAATATTTTTGATGGTTTTTGTATTGAATTATCTGCTGACCATCTAAATTTTTCTGATAATATAGTAACATCATCTGATGTTTGATTAATTTGACGTATAGGTAATGAATGAATTGATATATTATCATCTCTATCTTCATTATTATTATTATTTTTATCATCAATTAATAAATCTTTATCACGTGATTCATCAAGTGCGGAAGTTGCAGATATTTCGACCGTAGTTAAATTCTCCGTAAAATTTAATGTCACATGTGAAACTGTTGACTTAGAAGAAGATTTAATAACAGATGGTGTTAATTTAACAGTTTCAGCTTTGACAACATAATAATGTACATCCCCCATTATATTCATATTGTTTAAGGGCTATAATAAAAAGAAAAAAAGTTAACCAATAAAAGAAAAAATTTTATTCACGATTTTAAAGAAAAAGTTCAAATATAATAGAATTATACTTGCATTTTTGGCTTTCATTCGGTGTAATAAACCTTGTTCCGGTTGAGTCCGAAACAACACTTTATTGATGTGATGAGCTGAATAATGGGATTGATACATTTTTGTATTATCTAATGGGTCAGAAGTAATTACTCTAGCTAATATAAAGTTTTTGCCTTGTTCTGCATGTTGCTGTATGAGTGTATCAAAAGATTCTATTGTGAATGGATCCTCTGTTGTAGCATCCAGAACTTGAACCATTTTTAAATTATCCGTCGTCGTATTATTATTATTAAATTTATTTTTATTATTTTCTGATTCTTTTGATGGTTTAAAAAGTTGAATAAATCTTCCAGAAGTTGGTAACATATCTTTCATATCAAGAGAAGTTAATTCTTTGGTTCTGTCAACGGTCATTTTTTTTAAATAGAAAAGGTTTAATTTTTATAATATTAAAAATTATTTGAATCAGCCATATATATATATACTGTTGGTCAACATTTCCGTGTAGAATAATTTCTAATGTTTTTAGTAATCATTGTGTTGCAGTAGTATGTAATACATGGATCTTTCCTTCATGACAAAAAAAATAATAAAGGGAAAATGAAAATGGTATCGCACGTTTCCATAACAGGCTTAAACAATCGAATGAATAACCAAAAGATTGACTATTCTTATCTGGTCGTCAAATTAAATTTAAAAATTTTTATATATAAAATACTCTTAAGAATTAGCTTATAAAATTTTGGATTTTTTATTTTTAATAATATAATATAATATATTAAGCTCTATTTTTCTCTGACAAATAATATGATAATAATTATAAAAATTATGACAGATCACAAGTTTATATAATTCAAATTTTAACAAATAAAATAAAGATGACATAAAAATATATATCGAGTATATAAATAATCAAGACTCATGTTTTGATAAATAAATAAATATCTTTAAACATTTCTAACGACATGAATAATATAAACAATGTCATTAGAAATGACTTAACCGGTAAAGAATATTTGGAAGGATTTAATCCTAAAAGTAAGTTATACATTCTTAACCAATATGTAAAATATCTTTCTCTTGTTTTAATAATAATATTTATAATAATTATAAAATTATTTTATTAACTACAAGAAATAATTCAAAATCGTTTATGTTTTCCTTTACATCAAAAATTATATTTAAAAATTGATCTCAAGGAACTTTTTTTATATCCTTCCGAAGTTATTATCAGAAAATTTTTGTGTAGACAGATGGAATTATTTCTATTTTATCCTAGTCATTCTTTGTCACTACTTTTTCGTAATTTAAATGAAATATACGAAATTGAAATCCCATTTGACCAAATTAGTAGATTTCATAATGTTAACAATAGACAATTAGAAATTGATTTTTTTATTGGATATTATAAATCCGTAAGTTTTTAATTATATTATTATCTTGATTAATTTTTATTTTCTTGTTTTTATTTTTATTTTCTTCTTAATTTATTTTTTTAATTATTTTTATTTTTAGAGTTTTGTTTATTCAAATAAAGGAGGAGGAATACCAATACCATTACATGTCATTCATTATGATCCCTTTCTTAATTCTTTGAAAAATGTAACCCGTATTTTATGCACTCCATGTGATAGAGTGCCTGTAAGTTCTATCTGGATGTTTGAATCTGGAATGAGAAGATTATGTTTTGGTCAAGTGTGCGAACGCAGAGAGCCATTAAATATTAACGTTAGTATCGGTATATGTGGGTGGGTGGAATTAATTAAAGAAAATAAAAATGATTAAATAATTAACTTTTTCTTTAGGTTAATAATCAGCAAGTTCATGATACGAGCCAAGTGAAATTTTCCAAAGAAAAAGAAATTTCGGTAATTGTTTTCGTTATCATTATTATTATTATTATATTATTATTATTATTATTAAGATTTATAAATTTAATTATTGTTGTTTCTTTCTCTTCTCTCGTAGCAAACAGTACCGACGGAGGTAATTTAATTATTTCATTAATTATTAAAATGATTTCATCTTAAAATTTAAAATGCAATATATATATACATATATCATATATATATATATATATTTTATATCATCAGCTTTATATCACATGTGTGTTTAATACTTACAAACGAGCAATTCGATATTTCTCCAATGACACATTTGAAAATATTTTGTTGTTATTGAAAAAAAGATTTCATGTTGATGTGAAATTTCTTTGTTATCGAAATTTGGAGAATCAGATAATTTCAATAGAGAATGAAAAAGACTGGAAAGTTTTATTATGGACTTTGGAAAAAAGAGAAGAAAAGGATTTAAATCTCTATTTAGTGGGATGAAGCATTGGATATTATATTTGATGATCAAAAATATAATAAAAATTAAGATTTTTTTTGAAATAAAATATTGATTGAAATTTTTATATTAAATTGAAAAAAAAACATAAATTCGAACAAAGAAAAAAAAAACAGGAATTTGAATAAAAATTAGGAGCAAATGGCTAATTATATAAAAATCATGTACAGTCACGTCGAAAAGTAACACCCAATTTTTTATTAAAATAAAAACTCACCTATTTTTATATTATGTACATAAAGTTTTTTATATAATTAACTAATACTTTGTTGGCCCCTCTCTTTGTATCCAATGCTGTTTCAATTCTTTGTGGAATTGAGTCCACAACCTTCCTAATAATTGATACATTAAAATTTGATCACTCCTCACTCAAAGCGGTCTTGAGCTCATTTACAATTTTTGGAAAATTTTTTTGTTTCTAAATATGTTTTCTAGGGGTGAATTTACTGACCAGTCCAACGTTTTAATTTTTTTTTGTCTCAAACCATTTTACGGTTTTTTTTTGTAATATGGATTGAAGAATTATCCTGTTGAAACACCAGTTTTAGATGCATTTTTAGCCATATAAATCATTATGTAACATTCATACAGTTATAAAAAATAAATGGATGAGAAAAAACAAAAAGAAAGAAGAATCAGTTGTAAAAATATTGCATATACCGGAAAATCGGCTGTACTTATAACTTTTGATAGAGTATGTCTTAAAGAAAAATGTTACCGGTTTACTTTTTTGGATTTATATTTTTTTAAGGTTTTAAAGTGTTACTATTTTTATTGTCGAGTAAAGACTTCCAGCACCATAATAAATATTCCAAATAAAAATATAAAAAAAAAATAATAAGCTAAAATACATTTATAAACCTTATGCAAATGCAAACTTGTAACAAATTTTAAAATTTTAACTAATTTTCGCTTTAAAGTTTTTAATATAATTTCTATGAATAAACTGTTTAATGTAATCACAAGATTATTGCAAATAAAATTCATATGCCAGCTCAACTCCACCACGAGATATTGATGGACTTCGTTTAACTACTGCGCAAATTGAATTAAAGAAACCAGAGTTATCTTTAATTTTCTCCACCGTCATCTATCCAAACTGGTTTACGCCACCATCTTAAAAGTAAACTTGAACAAAAAAACTGACCACTACGTTTTTAATACCCGGTAATTTTGTTGACACAAAAATTACATGAAATTCCCTTTACTGGTAACGCTATTGATTTTATTGCTTCACCGTCGTTAAATTCAAGGGAGCAGTAAATCCTGAATTTTTGATGCATTCAACAATTTTATCCTGAGAGACAATGGTGGAATTAAAGCATTTTTATCCTGTAAACTGACAATAACATTAATTATTCCAGGTGTAGAACTCAGTGCTTTCGTAATGGAATTTACAGCTCATTCCTTTGATAGGTAAAGTAATTGATAAATTGCTAGAGAGAATATCAGGATTTTGGTTTTTTTCAGAAGTTTTGAACCCGGCTTTTTCAATCGTTTCAATGATTCGAGCCTTGCTCATCATATGTGACATTAACTTCTACTTTTTCCATACTAACAACGACATTGGATACTCCGGCTAATATTGAAAGTACTTTAATGCTTCTTTGCTGATATTCACACCCAAGATATTTCACATTCTTGTTCTTTTCTAACCTTTTCAAAGTACCTTATATAAGCTCATATAAAGTACCGGAATAATACCAGGAATTGTACTTAGATAACAAAACACTAAATGAGAAACGCTAAGCAATGATCGATCGAGATTAAAAATTTATTAAATTATTAATTTTAAATTATTTTACTTCATGACATTTAATACATTTTTATGTATTTTGATTTAATTTGAATATTGTTCAAGATAAATTCTTTGAAAATTCCTTTAAATTTGTGATGGATCAACCATATAGGGAAAATTATCTCATAAAATAAAATTTACTATTTATTTATTTAGTTAGTTAGTTATAGTTATTTTAAATAAATTTATATTATTGTTTTTTAATATTTTTAACTAGAAACTTCTTATTACTGATCATTGTTTTTAACAATAGTATTTTGTATTATTTGATCAAAGATTACAAAGGATATTGAATCAATATCTTTTGTAAAGTCCAACTTTCGATTTAATATTATCATAAAAATATTTTAATTATCCTGTAATTAATAAAAGTCGTTCTTTATCTCCAACGAAATAATCATTCTTAACAAATTGCTGTCCCTTTTTTTGAAGTGGGAGCGAAAGAAATTCGAAAAACATACGAAGTTTCATCTGAAACATTGAGGAGGTGGAAGATATCAAGCATCAGGACGCCAGGTTGTACTCTGTGACGGATGTTAAGAAAATATTTGGAAATCAGAAGAGGATAAATGAAACGAAAAAGATCTGCTACGTAAGAGTTAGCTCATAAAGGATCTTGATAGGCAATGTGAATACCTCAAACAAAAATATCCCGATCACGAACTCAGAAACGTCGGGTCAAGTCTCAACTGGAAACAAAAGGGTTTCACCATTCTGGAAAGATCATACCAAGGAAATATCAATGAGGTTATGATTACCAGAAAAGACAAATTCTGCAGGTTCGCTTATGAACTTGTCAAATGAATCCTTAATAAGAATGGAACAAAGATCATGGTACTCGGTTCAGACGTCAACATTGATAACACCAAATCTGGTGAGCTTGCCGAAGATTTACTATCAATCGTTACTGTCTTCACAGCAAGACATAATGGACTTAGATCAGCCGAGAATCATAAAAGATGAAAAGAGATTGAAAACTCGAAAGATAAGAATGTATCTGGCACTAGAAGAAAAAAAAAGTTAAAAATGTGGATGGGAACCGTGAGATGAACGTATAACAAAGTCCTTGAGATGTTATAAGATGATAAAATAAATGATATAAATATCATAAATTGACATTACCTGAATAAGGATTGTTTCACAAACGAGAAACTATCTTGGGTGAAAAAGACACAAAAGAGAAGTGAGATCTTCTGTGATCAAGAAATTGATGAGTGCTTACAAAACGAATATAAAAATGCGCGGTAGTAACTTCCGGATGAAGTACAAATCGAAGAAGGATCGATCACAGACCATTTCAATACTGGCGAGAGATTGGAATAGAAATGGAGGAGCGTTTGCGTTTTGAAAACCATCACGTCACAAAAGTACCATTGGTTAGTAACATAGTAAACATAACCATGAACAGGCTAGGACATTTCTACATATGCGTGCCAGTTCCTTTAGATGTCATCGATAACCAAGAAGATGTCAAGGGAAAGGTAATATCGCTCGATCCTGGTGTTCTAACATTTATGACGTGTTATGATCCAGAAGGACAAATCATTGAGTGGGGTAACGGAGACCTTGACAGGATTTTTAAATTATCAAAAAAAGTACGATAATTTGCAAAGTGACAAAGATCAAGCTCTCGGTAGATCAAACAAGAGGAAAAGATACAGGTTGGGAATAAAGATGCGAAGGATCGTTAAAAAGATAAGGAACTTAGTTGATGAATTTCATTGGCTCGCTGGTTATGCAAGAGTTATGAGATCACACTGTTACCAAAATTTGAATCTTCAAACATGGTCTTGAAGAACAAGAGAAAGATCGGGTCAAAGACAGCACGGATGATGCTCACGTGATCACATTTCAGGTTTAGAATGTTTTGTAACATAAAGCAAGGGAATTTGTGAACTGCAAAGATAATCGAATGTACAGAAGAGTATACATCGAAGACTTGTGGAAATTGTGGATTCATTAAAAAAAATCTTGGTGAATCAAAAACGTTTAGATGCGATTCTTGTGATTTGGTGATTGATAGAGATGTTAACGGAACCAAAAATATCTTACTCAAACATTTGACAGAGGGTCAGGTTCACGCCTGACTTTGGGACTTGAGCCTATATGGGATCCGATATGAATAGTAAAGACTAACTTTATTTATTCTTATTGGATTCAATTTCAAAGTTTTACTTTATATATTCCTCAGACACTGTTTTCTTAAATTCTTCTGCTTTCTTTCAGAAAAACAGGCAATTTTTTTGGCAAGTGTGGCAATGAATGTTTGCAAATAATGTCCAACATGTGCATATCATCTACCTGCTGCAATTTCCTTTTTTGAATTATGGAGAAATGGAAAAGAGAAAATTAATAATTGGATCAAAGATCCCCTCCATTAAATTTAGGAATAATTATAATATCAAAGATATTTAAGAGTCAGAGCAGTTTTCCTTTAAACTTTATGTTGCATAGAATATGCAGGTGTTTTAGTTGTTTGTCAAATAAACTATTGTGAATCTTAATTACCTATTTCTCCCTCTCTCTCCCTCTCTCTCCCTCCATGGGTAGATGAATATTAAGTTAAAAATGTACAAATAAAGAACAAGAATTAAAGTGCGATGATTGGAGTATTCACAGGTCAAATAAAGAGCAAGATGATTTGTGGAAATTTGTAGATCATTTACAAACTGGCAAAAAACAACAAATAGAAAAAAACAGGCAAAAAACAAGCCGGCATATTTACAAATAGGAAAAAACAGGCAAAAAACAAGCCGGCATATTTATAAATAGGAAAAACAGGAAGGAATATTTACAAATAAGAAAAACAGATGCTAATTCAATGTGATTACAGATTAGCAAGAAAACAGTTCATTGGATTTGATCCAGGTTGTAATTTATCTGTAGTTGCAGAAGTAAATAATAAAAGTCTTAAAGTGAGTATTATATTTAACAGCGCCACTGTCATGTGACTCGATGCAGTCTTTATTTTCTATGAAACTATGATCATCCAGTGGGACAAATAATATTATGATTACACAGTTTTAAATATTTTCGTTAAAAGTTGATTTACCTGTCATTGCCAAGAATTGATTAATTTATTAATTATATTGTTCACGTGAGGTGGTGCCAAGCACTTTCGATCGTTGCTACTATCTCAATATGGAAGCCCAAAATTTCCGTAAATTTGTTCTTGGCATGCTTGGCATTTTTTAATATGGTAATATCATTTTGGTACTTTCCAACCTCTTTTTTTTTTTTTTTTTTAATAATAAAAAAATTCAAAGAAATCCTTTTTTTTTTCCTATGATAAAGAAAATTTCTAATTTAGAAAATAAGTAAAACCTAAAAAAAATAAATAATTTAATGCTCAATTTAATTATAACAATATGCAGACTAGTCCGCTCGTTTTTTCCTCATCAGTACCGACCCTATTACCTTCAATANAACAGCGCCACTGTCATGTGACTCGATGCAGTCTTTATTTTCTATGAAACTATGATCATCCAGTGGGACAAATAATATTATGATTACACAGTTTTAAATATTTTCGTTAAAAGTTGATTTACCTGTCATTGCCAAGAATTGATTAATTTATTAATTATATTGTTCACGTGAGGTGGTGCCAAGCACTTTCGATCGTTGCTACTATCTCAATATGGAAGCCCAAAATTTCCGTAAATTTGTTCTTGGCATGCTTGGCATTTTTTAATATGGTAATATCATTTTGGTACTTTCCAACCTCTTTTTTTTTTTTTTTTTTAATAATAAAAAAATTCAAAGAAATCCTTTTTTTTTTCCTATGATAAAGAAAATTTCTAATTTAGAAAATAAGTAAAACCTAAAAAAAATAAATAATTTAATGCTCAATTTAATTATAACAATATGCAGACTAGTCCGCTCGTTTTTTCCTCATCAGTACCGACCCTATTACCTTCAATAATCTTTGCAATAATCTTTTTTCTAACAACTATACTTCACTTACATCGCTACATTAATTATCAAAGAAACGTAAATTTATTTTTATTTTTATTTAGTTTGTTTCGTGCAATAGGATTTAATATACGAATTGCGGAATCTTTGAACCCCAAATCAGAAATTTTGAGCTTACTTTCTGAAACAATTGTAACCGGATCATTCTTTATAGTTATTTTGGGATTATACGTTCTTCTGATAGAATGGATTCAATCTATTACAAAATCTAATATCTCCACAAAAAGACTTTCTTGGGAAATTAGACTAGTCAGAATTCTAACGTACCTTTCACCTTCATTCTCGGTATATGGGATAATTGGAATTATACGATTAAATAATGACGCTCCAATTAATTACGATAGTACTGATGGAGGAAGAGCTTGGGTGTTAGCTTCAACCCTAGGATTCTTGATATTAACGTTCATATATATATGTTGTATAACTTATTTCGCATTTCAATATGGTGGAAAACCTATCAAAAAACAACTCAAAGCTTCTGTATTATATATTTCCGGAGCTTTGTTATTCATTGAATTGGTATATAGAACAATGATGGATATAATAAATGCGACTGATTCGATAAATCGTTATGTGTGGATTTTTTATGTATTTGAGATGATACCCGAGGTGACGTTATTAATAATTTTGGGTGGTGTCATATTGAACGAATGGTTTTATAAAGATGAAGATCACGTTACTGTAAAGACGGGATCCTCAACGGTGTAATGGAATAATGGAAAAAAAAAAGATAACCAAACCCTATGAATAAATTAGACAATACTTGGTGTAAATTATAACTTTAATATAATATAAGCGTCATAGTGTCATCGGAAATTTTACATTTATTACGAAATTTATCTTTTAAAATTTTCACAAAAAACTTCAATAAGAGAATAATGGTGTATTATTAATAAGGGCACATCGATTTATTATCTAATAACAATTATTAATAAGTATATTTGCGAATCTTAGTTTTTACCAAAAAAAAAATTCCCACTTTCACTAATCTATTTTTTAAATTTTATATTTAACATAAGTTATTGAAAACTATTCTTTATGACTGTTTTTATTACTTCCAAATAATAAATAAAGTAACCTTTTCTTCTTTTAAATAAAGTTACCTTTTTTTTTCTTTTGTCATTACTCGTAATTTTGAAGTTTTTTTTTTGTCCCAGACAAATTAAGGTCGCAATTAATAAATATTAGTACTCCTAGCTGTAATACTGTATCTCATTTCCTATAAACCCGCCACGTGTAAAGAATAGATAATGTTATTACGAAGATTATAACTAGTGCAAAATCTTATTGTTGAATGAATGTATAACCCATGTGCACCCCCTGTACAACACATCATAGTCGACCGAATCTGAGATTAAGGCGAACGGATTAGCGGGGGTTCTTTCTTTTTCGACTTAATTCATTAATTGTGATTTCGGAGTGTTCAAATAACTTCACTTTGAAATCGACTCGACAATACCTCCCAAAATCAGGATTTCATCAATTATAGGTTGGACTATGCCCAAAGCCTTCTTCGTTAGAATTTCTTTTTATTTCCGCTTTGGAATTAGCACCTTCCCAAATCCTAATATTTTTTTCACGAATGAAAACTCGGAGATGCCAAACATATTCTTTTCTATTGAAACTTTAAAAATCTCAAACTTTTGTCCTATTTATTAGTTTATTAAATTGGGTTGCTTTATAGTTATTATAGATTACTTCACCCAGAATTGTTTTCTAAGAACATTGTAATTGGAAATTGTTTTTTAGATGTGATATTTATTACTTGGTGAAGAAGATATCAATTGCATAGCACATTCATTACGAATAGCAACTACCACAGAGACTATTATTTAACTTTAAAATTTCTTGTATTATTGAAGTAATTTTGCAAAATAAAAATATGTTTTTTATAAATGTACGTGTGATTTGCGATTAATGAAGTGATTTTGAGATTTTGAATTGGTTTTGCAAGTAAAAAAAAATTTTATCAAATGGAGTGTATACGCGTAAAATGAAGAAACGATAAATTTTCAGCGGTTTTATTTAAACGCGCGTTTGAGTTTCCTACAATAAAACAATGATGTGTTCAAATTTTGTTTTTCGTGTTTATTAATAAAAGTTGGAAGATTTTTTGAAGTTGGTTTTTTACAAAAATTTTGTTCCTTTTTTTCTCCTTAAAAAATAAAATGAGATTTATTTATATATTTCATTAAAAAATCTGTTATTGACATTTACTAATATGATATTGCAAATAAAGTACATAATTCACGATCATTTTGTCTATGCAATCAAATACCATCTAGAAATGTTCAGAAAGTGATTGCACTCAAAGTTTGAGAGATTATCTAGATGTACTTAATTTTTTTCTAAAATTTAAGAGGTAAACTTGAAAAAAATTAATATTAATCCTTGGACTTAAATTTCGTGTCAAAGTTTGAACAAGTGAAAAAAAAAACTGGAATAAAGCGTGAGGACTTAAAAAGTATAATTTTTAATAATAATATGAAAATAATTTTAACATGTGACATACAACACTTTGCCATTTTGTAAACACTCTATCAAAAATTTTAACTCTTTTTTAAAAAATTCATAGATAAAAAAAAAAGAGGTAAATGAAAACTCTTTGAAGCAAACATAATTAACGTAAAAACATATTCGATATATCTTTCTAATTAATAAATATATATATATATATATACCAATAGAGAACCAGTTTGGTAAAATAAAAAAGAAATCCAAAAGACAAAATCAATAAAAAAATCAATATTAAATCCGTGCGTGATTCATAAATGTTTTCTATATAAAATATACGTACAATATAAGAAAATAAGTTACATAATTCTTTCATCAGATCCCTATTATTCCTCGTTAACCAAACTTGCAAAAGAACAAAATTCTTTGTAATTAGGCNTAGATGTACTTAATTTTTTTCTAAAATTTAAGAGGTAAACTTGAAAAAAATTAATATTAATCCTTGGACTTAAATTTCGTGTCAAAGTTTGAACAAGTGAAAAAAAAAACTGGAATAAAGCGTGAGGACTTAAAAAGTATAATTTTTAATAATAATATGAAAATAATTTTAACATGTGACATACAACACTTTGCCATTTTGTAAACACTCTATCAAAAATTTTAACTCTTTTTTAAAAAATTCATAGATAAAAAAAAAAGAGGTAAATGAAAACTCTTTGAAGCAAACATAATTAACGTAAAAACATATTCGATATATCTTTCTAATTAATAAATATATATATATATATATACCAATAGAGAACCAGTTTGGTAAAATAAAAAAGAAATCCAAAAGACAAAATCAATAAAAAAATCAATATTAAATCCGTGCGTGATTCATAAATGTTTTCTATATAAAATATACGTACAATATAAGAAAATAAGTTACATAATTCTTTCATCAGATCCCTATTATTCCTCGTTAACCAAACTTGCAAAAGAACAAAATTCTTTGTAATTAGGCTTCCCGATAATACCAATGACTGCATTTGCCCTCTCACTTTCTTCAATCTGATACACTATTTTTTTATTCACAATTCCCAATTTCATTAATTTTCCAATTCTTTCAGCAAACTCGATAATATATTTCATCAGTTCTCCATCAATCTTATTATAAATATCCAAAACTTCGATTGGAATTTTGAGATTTTTCAACATGAAAAATGTGGAAAAAGATGGAGAAGTTCTAACTCCTAAATGTTTCAAATTTAAAGGAAGTTTTTGAGCCAATAAAGATAAACCTTCTCTGGTAGATGTCATAAAAACCAAGATTAAATGCTCAAGTGAAATCATGTTTGGTAAATTAGTATAAAGATTGGGGAAATCTTCCTTGGTGACATGTAAAGTAAGATGACTAATCTTTGGACAAAATCGACTAATATTTTCAAGGATTTTTGAATCCATGTAATTTGTTTTCAAAGATTTCAAATTTTGATTTGATAAACGAATTAAAAGTTGAATTAATACTGAAAATTGAGTTTGCCTAGCTTCAAAATGAGATTGATAACTAGCTTCCAAATGTTTAATATGGATAAATGGTAAAGATGAGACATTTCTGAGAAGAGAAGAAACATCCTCGATCTCATAATAATTAGTTATGCATAAATCCTCCAAATTTACACAAGCACTTAACATTGGAAATAATTTTCGAATATGTCTAAGATTATTGGTATGAAATGATTTCAAAGAATGCGCTTGACTTTGAAGAGCAGTATAAATTAAATTTGCTTTAGAATGATCCCACCATTCACATAATTCGATTGAATGAAGAGATTTTTGTGCTTCAATAAGTTTTGAAAATGACTGACAAAGTGGAATGTAGTCAGGAAGTCGTAAATAAACATAAATTTTTATATGTTTAATATTTTGAGAATAACGAGATACACTGTTGATATACGACATCAAAAGATTGCCCGAATCCTGGTCAAATCCATCCCAACATTGAGTTTCGAATACCTTAAGATTGGATAAGGCAACATTAATTCCGTTATATAATTCTAAGTTAGGTAAAATTGTGAATTGAGTTTTGTTATATTTCATATTAAAATCATGATCGCATCTAAAAAATTCCAATCCACGGGAACTTCCAAAGATTAAATGACCAATAAGATCGATAGCCTTTACGAGCTTATCTTTTTTGCAAGGAGAATCGATATTTTGAAAATTTCTAAGCCAATTCGTGACAGAAAGTTGTACATTATGCGTACATATACTTCTAATAAATGTAGGATAATCAAACAATGGTCTTGGTCGGTCTTTTGATATTTTAAAACCTAAATCAGTCCAACGTTGTTTTTCATCATCTTTTAAACATGATACCAATGTTTCGATAATGTAAGCACATCTTACGGTTCTAATTTTGTATCCAAAAGGACTCCTCCAAATTAATGGTACAGCAAGTTTGGCCCATTGTCTATTGGTTAAAAGACAAGAATAAAGTGAGTTTGGAGTAATTGAATCATTGTAAAGATGTTCTAATATTTCAGCTATACAATCCACAGGAAAAGATGAGATATTCGATTGTTTTGTTGAATTATTTGTTGTTGTCATCGTTAAAACGCGCAGGATTTTTTTTTTAAAAAAGGAAAAGAAAAGAATGTATGTATTTCGTTTTTAAACTTTTTAAACTACACATGTTAAATTATGTTACACGAGATTTATTTATAATAATATTGAATGACCACGTGGATTGCTAAATGGGAAATACGAAGATGGAGAAAACCCGCTTATAGACCAGTAGTTTTTAAGGAATATAAAATTACTTACCACGTTTCCCAAACATATTGTATTATTATCTACGATATCGTTTTTTTTTTTTTTTCAAGACTTGGAATGCACTCATTAAATTTGAGAATAAAGATTTTTTCATGAATTTCTTGCAATTATTCCATTTCATATTTCATATTCATTTTTCTGACAGCCTTTTTTCTTAATTTAATCTCTAAAAACAGGAAACAGTGAATGGACAATAGAATTGAGTCACTAGTACCATTTATTTCTGGAAAACTATCATAAAATAGTAATAAATAAAAACAAATAAATGTTAATTTGTTATGCAAAAAATATTATTATTTGAAACCGAATCTTTTAATAAATATAATAATANATTTCAGCTATACAATCCACAGGAAAAGATGAGATATTCGATTGTTTTGTTGAATTATTTGTTGTTGTCATCGTTAAAACGCGCAGGATTTTTTTTTTAAAAAAGGAAAAGAAAAGAATGTATGTATTTCGTTTTTAAACTTTTTAAACTACACATGTTAAATTATGTTACACGAGATTTATTTATAATAATATTGAATGACCACGTGGATTGCTAAATGGGAAATACGAAGATGGAGAAAACCCGCTTATAGACCAGTAGTTTTTAAGGAATATAAAATTACTTACCACGTTTCCCAAACATATTGTATTATTATCTACGATATCGTTTTTTTTTTTTTTTCAAGACTTGGAATGCACTCATTAAATTTGAGAATAAAGATTTTTTCATGAATTTCTTGCAATTATTCCATTTCATATTTCATATTCATTTTTCTGACAGCCTTTTTTCTTAATTTAATCTCTAAAAACAGGAAACAGTGAATGGACAATAGAATTGAGTCACTAGTACCATTTATTTCTGGAAAACTATCATAAAATAGTAATAAATAAAAACAAATAAATGTTAATTTGTTATGCAAAAAATATTATTATTTGAAACCGAATCTTTTAATAAATATAATAATAAATATAATAATAAATATTACTGAAAATTAAGAAAATTAAGAATAGATAATTGTATTGTAAATTGTAAAATCTAAATAAAACAAAAAAAAAAAATTTAATATTAACAAAACAAACCATATTGAAATCAAACTATTACTTTGTTAATAATAAACTTCTCTTTCCAACTATTACAGAATGATGTGATTTAAGTTTTCAAAATCAAATATATCAATAATAAAGATTGAATTTATTGATATCCTAAAAATAATAATAAATATTTGTTATTTTTTGGAAATGATAAAATGATCTTTCGTTTAAGAGAATAACGGAAAATAAATTGTTAATAAAATGGGAATAAATTTTAATTATTATTAAGAATTAAAGAAAAAAATTAAGATTCCAGACACTATTACAATAGAAAATTCAATCAAATCATACAAAAGATAAAATTGCGAAAGATAAATTGCAAAAGAAAGATAAATTATGAATTATGAATTACGAAAGATGAATTGAGTATAATTTAAACTTTCACTTTGCAGATTTACTTTTGGATCATAAAATGAAAAGATAATTCTTAATTTATTATAATAAAATTTGGAGGTATTCTAGTCAAATATTTTTAGTAAAGATAATTTAATCAGAATTATTGATTTTTAGCAAGACATTAGTTTAAAAATAATTTATTTTGATATTTTGATTCATTGATCTTTTTATCATCTTTTACGCCACCGTTTAATTAATATTATTATTATTAAAAAAAATAGTATATTAAATTTTTTTGCAAAGTATAAATTCAAAACTTTGCCGTTCTTCCTCCCATCATCAAAAAAAAAAAAAAAAAAAATAAGTGAAATAAAATTTCATATTTCATCTGANAAAATAATAATAAATATTTGTTATTTTTTGGAAATGATAAAATGATCTTTCGTTTAAGAGAATAACGGAAAATAAATTGTTAATAAAATGGGAATAAATTTTAATTATTATTAAGAATTAAAGAAAAAAATTAAGATTCCAGACACTATTACAATAGAAAATTCAATCAAATCATACAAAAGATAAAATTGCGAAAGATAAATTGCAAAAGAAAGATAAATTATGAATTATGAATTACGAAAGATGAATTGAGTATAATTTAAACTTTCACTTTGCAGATTTACTTTTGGATCATAAAATGAAAAGATAATTCTTAATTTATTATAATAAAATTTGGAGGTATTCTAGTCAAATATTTTTAGTAAAGATAATTTAATCAGAATTATTGATTTTTAGCAAGACATTAGTTTAAAAATAATTTATTTTGATATTTTGATTCATTGATCTTTTTATCATCTTTTACGCCACCGTTTAATTAATATTATTATTATTAAAAAAAATAGTATATTAAATTTTTTTGCAAAGTATAAATTCAAAACTTTGCCGTTCTTCCTCCCATCATCAAAAAAAAAAAAAAAAAAAATAAGTGAAATAAAATTTCATATTTCATCTGATTCTTTTATATTACCTTTATCATTCGTATTTTATAACTCAATATAATGCACAATAAAAATATTATCGTCATCTCAATATTCTTAATCTTTATCGTTCTCAAAGGATTTTCAAACGTAATCCCACCTATGGATTCTTCAGATATTCGAGAAATCTCTATCGTTCTCAAAGGATTTGCAAACGTAATCCCACCTATGGATTCTTCAGATATTCGAGAAATCTCACGCACCGATGCATCCGAACATTATATTCGCGCAGAAGTAGAAGAAATTAACATTAGAAATCATAATAAACAGCATAGAGGATATAGTAAATGGGGAGGATATGGTGAAGGAGGATATGATAAAGGAGAATATGATAAAGGAGGATATGATCGTAAAGGGTAAACAAGTTTGAAGATCGAATTTAAAATTAATAATTTGTTTATTATTAAAGTAATACAACGTTAATCTCTTTGATCAGATAAGATTACTGTAAAAGATAACTTATTGTGTAATTCCATTGCCCTTCGCAATATAGACGTTTCTTTTTCAAATTACCAATTAAAATACGTGGACTTATCTTGATGCACTTATCTTGATGCACAAAGAATATTGACAAAATAATAAAATTTTTTTTTCCGAAAAATCATTATCATTTATCTATTGAATAAATAATGCATAATTATTTTTTCAAAAAATTTGTTCTTTTTTCACTGATCAGATAAGATAAATATTTTTGTAAAGATAACTTATTTTGTAATTCGTAATATATCTTGATGATAAATCATTATAAATAATGCATAATTGTTTTTTTAATCCTTTTCTCACTTATCATATTGTTGTAAAAATAACTTATTTTGACTTGATGATAAATCATTATCATTTATCTATTGTATAAATTATACATAATTATTTTTTTTCGATGGTAACGATAACTTATTTTGTAATTCATAATATATCTTGATGATAAATCATTATAAATAATGCATAATTGTTTTTTTGTCCTTTTCTCACTGATCGGATAAGTACCATATTGTTGTAAAGATAACTTATTTTGTAATTCGTAATATATCTTGATAATAAATCATCTATTGTATAAATAATGCATAATTGTTTTTTTCAATGAATTTTTCCTTTTCTCACTGATCGGATAAGATTAATATTATTGTAAAGATAACTTATTTTGTAATTCGTAATATATCTTGATTATCATTTATTTATTGTATAAATTATTTTTTTTCAATGAATTTGTTCGATAAGTTTGATATTTTTGTAAAAATATCATTGCTTTCGTAATGAATGTTTTCTTTTAAATTACCAATTAAAATAAATGGATTTATCTTGATGCACAAAGAAGAATAAAAAAAAATTTTTTTACCTATTGTATAAATAATGCATAGTTATTTCTTAAAAGAATTTGTTCTCTTACCACTAATCGTATATGGACTTAAAAACGATTAAACAATTTATTAGTGATCTACCACGTCATTTTGTATATTATGTAAAATCGCTTTTTCCGTTCCTTACTTGGATATCAAATTATAATCTTACGTGGCTCTCCGGAGATGTTATTGCCGGACTGACAGCAGGAGCTGTTGTAATTCCACAAGGTCTGAATAATTTATATCTTGAATTTAGGGAATTTACAGAATTTTATTCGATTTAAAGATTTTCTGATTCTCCTTTTGAATTATTGTATATATCTAGGTCTAGCCTATGCTAAACTTGCAACATTACCTCCTGAATATGGACTTTATTCTTCATTTGTTGGAGTTTCTATTTATTGCTTCTTTTCTACCGCAAAAGATGTCACTATTGGCCCAACTGTCGTATTATCTTTACTAATTGGTCAAGCGATTGCCGGAATTAATAAGCAAACTCTAGATTATACTGGTCCTCAAATTGCGGCATCTTTTGCTTTATTTTCAGGTTTAATTGCTTTATTTCTTGGACTTTTTCGACTTGGTTTTTTAATTGAAGATGCAATTCCCGCTCCCGTAGTTGAAGGATTCACTACAGGATCA
Organism: Diversispora epigaea; assembly: GCA_003547095.1. Classification (NCBI taxonomy): domain Eukaryota; kingdom Fungi; phylum Glomeromycota; class Glomeromycetes; order Diversisporales; family Diversisporaceae; genus Diversispora; species Diversispora epigaea. Next base: position 334,917 of record PQFF01000259.1, on the reverse strand, counting down.
GCTATTACAATTTCAATGGCTCAGGTATATAAAATAAATAAATTAATGTTTTCATCATCTTTCTTAAAATAAAAATAAATTTTTATTTTTATTTTATTTTTCCGAAAGTTTTCAAAATTATTTGGCATCAGTAGCGTAGATACAAAAAAGCCTACTTATTATGTATTTGGAAAAACTCTTATTGGTCTACCTCACACAGAAATCGATGTGGTTTTCGGAATATTAGGCCTTATATATTTATATACAATAAAGTTTGGATCTTCGTATCTGGAAAAACGCTATCCCAAAAAAAAGAGATTATTCTTTTACATTTCTATTTTTAGAACAATTTCTCTTGTTATAATATGTACTTTAATTGCTTACTTGATAAACATTGGAAAAAAAGAAAGCCCCATTAAAATTTTAAAACATATACCATCAGGACTTAGACAAATTAGACCTGCAAAATTTGATACTGAAATTTTAAGGTTAATGTCTGGTTATCTTCCAGGAATATTGATAATTTTAATTTTGGAACATATTGCGATTGCAAAGAGTTTTGGAAGAATTAATAGTTACACAGGTATTTTTTTTATAAAAATTTAATTAATTTTATTAATTGCATTTATTTATTTACTTTGTTATTATTTAGTTAATCCAAGTCAAGAATTAATTGCAATTGGTACCACAAACGCTCTTGGATCATTCTTTGGAGCTTACCCTACTACAGGATCTTTTGTTCGAACAGCAATTAAAGCAAAATCTGGAGTTCGTACACCACTTGCTGGAATATTTTCGGGAATCTTAGTAATATCAGCTCTTTATTTTTTAACATCAGCTTTTTATTATATACCTGATGCTACTCTTGCGTAAGTCTTTAATCTTTTGAATAATTTACAAATGTTTTGTTAATAATAAAATATTTTAAATATTTTAATTTTAAATTTTTAAATTTTATTACAGAGCCGTTATTATTCATGCCGTCCTTGGTTTAGTTTCACCACTTTCATATTTAAAAAAGTTGTTGCGAACACAACGTAATTAATATTTAATTAAATAATTTATTTAAAACTTATTCAATAATTTATTTAAAACTTATTCAATAATTTATTTGAAAATTCTTATTAATTCTATTTTTATTCAGGTTCCGATTTTTTAATTTGGTTAGTGGTGGTAATAATTTCCATATTTTTTACTGTGGATGTAAGTATTAAATTTATTCATAAAATTCTTTTTTTAAAAAAAAAATTTATTTAATAATGTTGATTTGATAATTTTAGATAGGAATATATGCAGCGTCAGCATTTGCCCTTTTAATAATACTCTTTCGAATGTCACGTCCAAGATGTGATCCTCTCGGTCGAATTACATTTTCTCATGAATCTACCACCAAAGAAGATAAAGAAAATTTTCATGCATATATACCTTTAGAAGAAAATAATGATGATGATAAATTTGAATCACCTCCTCCCGGTGTAATAATATTTCAATTAGGAGAATCATTAATCTACGTAAATGCCAATCATGTACTTGATAAAATAATTAACTATACCAAAGAAAATACGAGAGACATGCAACACAAAGCTGAAAAGAAAGGAGATAGACCTTGGAATGATTCTAAAAATGAAAGTGCTGCTAAACAAAGTCAAAATTTAAAATTACCCATATTAAATGCAATAATATTTGATATGACAGCTGTACGCGCTATTGATTCAACTGGTCTACGAGTATTAGTTGATATTAAAAAAACTCTTGATAAATTTTCTGGTCATAAAGTTGAATATCATTTTGCTAATATTCAAAGTGAAGCTATAAAAAAGGCATTAATTGAAGATGGATTTCATGAAGAAAAAGATAATGATGATGATGATAATAATAATAATATGAATGAAATTGAAACTAATGATGATAACGAAATAAGAGTCGACATTGATTCCGGAAATTTAAAAGAAAAATCAGTTTCTTATATTACTTCCAATGGAAAAAAGAAATATTTTCATTTAACTTTGGATGAAGCTGTATATGTTTGTACTAATGGAACGTGGTAAAAACTATCATTTTAATTTTATAAATGTTTCAATTAATTTTATTAATTGCCGTGATCGATAGAAATTTAATTGTGGATCTATAGTCTATATCTTTATTTTGCTTAAATCATAAATTAATATTATTTTTAATGTTTCTTATTTTAGATTTATAGCTTTAAATACATTTTATTTTATGAAATTTTTCAAGCTAAAATTAGTTTCCACCTCATCCCGTCCCTAAATCATATTATTCTGAATATGCACAATGTAGAAAGATTTTCAATTTGTCTATCGTTCATATATGAACTAGCAATTAAATAATTTTATATATTAATTAATATTTCCTAAAGAGAATAAAGTTAGTGAGAAAGAAAACGTATATTATTGGGTATTATCTATTAACTTTTTTTCTATTTTCAGTTTCATCTGCCAAAATATTTTCGACCTATTTTAATTAAGGCAGGGATTAAAACTATTCGGCCCCGTGTATAAATGAAATAAATACAAAAAAAAAATTTCATTATTTCTTTTTTAATATTATCGTTACGTGCATCAACCCGATTTTACAGAAGATTCTTTGTTACGCTATTTTATTAATTGAAATTTTTAAAAAAATGTAAAATAAATAAAGTTCAAAAAATTACCTCACAACAACAAATTTCACAATGGGTGAGTTTTCTAAATTCGATAATCAACAAAAAACATATCATTATGCATTATTGTTATTATTGTTTTTAATCGATAAATAAATTTGAAAAAAAGTTAAAATTCCTTTTTATTTTGATATTTAATTTATTTAATTGAAATATGCAAAAAAAAAGAAGCAAATGAAATCAACATAGAAAAAAACGAAAGAATTTCACCCGAAGTGAATCCAAAGGATCGAAAGAATCCATGGAAAATTATAAAATCTTTGAATAATGCCCAGCGTATTACATTTATTACCGCTTTTTTAGGTTGGACATTGAATGCCTTTGATTTCTTTATCGTATCTTTTGCATTATCTTATATCGCAGTTGATTTTAATATGAAACCTTCTGAAATTGCTTCGAGGTTGATATTACATAACGGCTTTCATTTCTCTTTCATTTTTTTTTTTCGCTTNAATTGAAATTTTTAAAAAAATGTAAAATAAATAAAGTTCAAAAAATTACCTCACAACAACAAATTTCACAATGGGTGAGTTTTCTAAATTCGATAATCAACAAAAAACATATCATTATGCATTATTGTTATTATTGTTTTTAATCGATAAATAAATTTGAAAAAAAGTTAAAATTCCTTTTTATTTTGATATTTAATTTATTTAATTGAAATATGCAAAAAAAAAGAAGCAAATGAAATCAACATAGAAAAAAACGAAAGAATTTCACCCGAAGTGAATCCAAAGGATCGAAAGAATCCATGGAAAATTATAAAATCTTTGAATAATGCCCAGCGTATTACATTTATTACCGCTTTTTTAGGTTGGACATTGAATGCCTTTGATTTCTTTATCGTATCTTTTGCATTATCTTATATCGCAGTTGATTTTAATATGAAACCTTCTGAAATTGCTTCGAGGTTGATATTACATAACGGCTTTCATTTCTCTTTCATTTTTTTTTGTCGCTTACATTTCTTTCGCTTTCGTTTCTTCGCTTCGCTTTGTTGTTTTTTAATTTCTTTATCATTTCTTTTTAATGTAAATAATTATTTTATTATTTAAAATTAATAATGATAATAGTATTACCGCTACTTTAATGTTTCGACCTGTTGGAGCTCTAATATTTGGTCAATTGGCTGATCGATACGGTAGAAAATATCCATTAATGGCTGATATTTTATTATATAGTATTGCAGAATTTGCTTCAGGATTTGCACCGAATTTTCAAGTTTTTATCATCTTGCGAGCAATTTTTGGAATTGCTATGGGAGGTGAATGGGGTTTAGGTGCCGCATTGGCAATGGAAACTTTACCTACTGAAGCTCGTGGGTAATTATTTTTAAATAATTATTAAACACGTGATTGTATTATTATTTCGAAAATAAATAAATCCAATTTTAACAATTATCATAATTATCAATTATCAAGATTATTTTCAGGAATTTTACAACAAGGTTATTCTACAGGATATTTAATTGCCGCCGTATTTTATTATTTGATAATTAGAAATTTTGGTTGGAGAGCAATGTTTTGGATAGGTTCATTTCCGGCAATTATTGTTGTAATACTTTGTTTCTTTATTCCTGAATCACGTTCATGGGAGAATCAACACGCATTCAAGAGAAATAGATGGGATGTTGAAGTAAAATTTGCTTTAAAACATTATTGGATAAGAATAATTCATACTGTATTATTAATGTCATGTTTTAATTTCATGGCTCATGGTAAAAAAAATTCTAATTTATCTTCCTTACCTAACTATCCTAGTTAATTTACCTATTTATTATTTAATTTACATAATTATAGGTACACAAGATTTATATCCAACATTTCTCAGAAATGAACTTAATTTTAGCCCAGAAGAAGAGACAACTACCACAGCAATTGCTTGTATAGGAGCAATTATTGGAGGCACAATATTTGGATTTCTCTCTCAATATTGGGGACGTAGACTTACAATTGTCATTTCTACATTTTTTGGAATGTGCTTTCTTCCATTATATGTATTTCCTCAAAATCGATGGTTATTGACATTTGGTGCATTTATGGTATATTTCTTCATTCAGGTAAATTTTTAGAATTAATTTTCTTTAATCAAAGAGATCATCAAAGATAGTGAGAAAAGGAATGAGAAATAATAATAATAATAATAATACTAATAATATTATCAAATTATTTCAATATATAAATAAATAGGGAGCTTGGGGAATAATACCAGCGCATTTAAATGAATTATCACCACCAGAATTTCGTGGTACATTTCCTGGATTAACCTATCAATTAGGAAATCTTATAGCTGCATCTTCAGCTCAAATAGAGGCTATATTAGGTGAAAAATTTACTAAAAATGGAAAACCAAATTATGGTTTAGTTCAAGCAGTCTTTGCAGCGTGTGTTATGACTTTGCTTATTTTCTTGGTAGCTATTGGAAAAGAAGATAAAGAAGTTGATTTTGAAATTGTGCAAGTTGGATTTAACAGCATTAATAATAGTGAAAATAGTGATAATGAAAATAATAGTAATGAAAGCAACAACAATAATAAACAACCACAAAATAGTATTGAAGCTATTGAAATCACTAGCAAAGAATAGATAGTATTAGAAAACTTTGTAATATTTCTTTTTCGATTATTTTAATTAGTTAATTTTTATTATGTAATTTAATGGAACTCTTCATTTACATTTTTTTATTAGGCAAGGGTATAAGAATTTTTGTAAATTGTTCACTTGTTTCTATTATACCATTTTTATTTTTATTTTTATTTTTTACAAGTATAAGCAAAATAATATATTGTTTATAAAATTATTATAGATTTCAGTTTTATTATTCCCTGATATTCTAGAAATTAAAAAAAAAATTTATTAACATACCATTCAATAGTAGCTTGCTGGTGGTTTATTTGAAATATCATATACAACTCTATTGACTCCTTTATATAAAAAAAAGAATAGTAATGTCATAAATACTTAATATAAAATTAAAAGTATGATTGAGATTTTATAAATATTCTACCTTTCATTTCATTTATTATTCTATTACTTATACGCTCCAGAACATCATAAGGGAAATGAAACCTAAAAATATACATAACTTTTTTTAGCCTTTCTCAATCTCATCTCATTTTTTGGTCCTAGATAATGAATAATATATCTCTTAGATAATAATTTACCAATCAGCAGTCAAAATCTATAGTCTCAACAGCTCTCAAAACAATAACTTGTCCATAAGTTCTTTTATCACCCATAACACCTACTGCTTTAACTGGTAATAAAGCAGCATAAGCTTGAGAAATTTTTCGATATAATCCAGCTTTTTTAATTTTTTCAATATAAATATTATCAGCTGCTTGAACAATTTTAGCTTGACTAGGAGTAACTTCTCCCAGGATTCGAATTGCAATTCCTGGTCCGGGAAATGGATGACGCCAAATTAATTCTTCATCCAATGCCTAATCTTTTCCTAATTCACGTACTTCATCTATTATTTAAAATTTATATATATTATATATTTAATATAAAATCTTCTGATAGAACAATAAATAACTTTTGAATAATTCCCTAAGTGGTTCTATTAACTTGAGTTTCATATCTTCTAATGATCCACCAACATTCATTTAAATATTTTTATGTGTCTTTCTCAAATAAAAATTGATACATAAATGAATGTATAAATATATACTTTACATGGTGAGTTTTAAAAGTAGTACTTTACCCTTTAAATAAGATACTTTCTATAACATCCGGATAAAGAGTACCTTGAAGAAGATATTCAATTTTTCCATGACTTTCTTTAGCTTCATTATCAATTAATAAAGCTTCTGATTCAAAAAGTATTTTCTTTTTTTCTCGGGATCTGTTACTCGGTCAAGAAATATTTTTGAAGCATTTACAACTTTAAGATTTATTCCATGATCTTTAAGTGATTTTTTAACTTTCTGACATTCATCAAGTCTCATAACACCATTATCAACAAGGATAACATGAAATCTAAAGAAATAAATAAATAAAATTAAAATTAATTTTCTGTAAAAATTATATATTCGAATAATAATTTATAATAATTTCACATGCACCTATCACCAATAGCTTCTTTCATAAATTTAGCAGCCACAAAACTATTCACATCACCACTGATTGCACCAACAACTTGTTCATTAAGTGCAACTATTTGTCTAATTCTATTTAGTGATTCCTACAATCAACAAAAATAAATTAATTGAAATAAATTATTAATTTGAATATATAGAATATATACATTTATCTGGTTAAGTAATCACATGATGCAATTTTAGCCAATAGTAATTCAATAAAATATATTCACGTGCTTATATAGAATTATGAATTTCATTTCAAACTTTTGTTAATGGATATCTGAAATCATTTTTTCAATAAATTTACAATAGTTTGCTATTTTAGTATATTCTCAAATTTGATGGGTATAATTAAATACTTGTAACTTCAACCCCAATAAAACTTAATTTCAAAAATTTTAACTGATGATTCTATCAATTTCTACGGTTAGAATTTTATTTCTATATTTAGTAAATAAAGTTTTATTGTAAAAAAACCGAACAATTTAAACATTAGCAGAGTTATTTTTGAAAAAAAGAAATTTCTTAAAATAAAATGTATTTAAAGCTATAAATCTAAAATAAGAAATATTAAAAATAACATTAATATATGATCTAGGCAAAATAAAGATATCGATCCGCAATTAAATTTCCATCGATCACGGCAATTAATAAAATTAATTGAAATGTAACATTTATAAAATTAAAATGATTGTTTTTACCACGTTCCATTAGTACAAACATATACAGCTTCATCCAAAGTTAAATGAAAATATTTCTTTTTTCTATTGGAAATAATACAAGAAACTGATTTTTCTTTTAAATTTCCGGAATCAATGTTGACTATTATGTCGTTATCATCATTAGTTTCAATTTCATTCATATTATTATCATCATTATAATCTTTTTCTTCTTCATGAAATCCATCTTCAATTAATGCATTTTTTATAGCTGCACTTTTTTAAATATTAACTAATACTCGTACACCAGTTGAATCAATAGCGCATACAGCTGTCATCAAATATTATTGCATTTAATATGGGTAATTTTAAATTTTGAATTTGTTTATCAGCGCTTTCGTTTTTGGAATTATTCCAAGGTCCTTTCTTTTCAGCTTTGTGGTGCATGTTTCTCGTATTTTTTTGGTATAGTTAATTATTTTATCAAGTACATGATTGGCATTTACGTAAATTAATGATTCTCCTAATTGAAATATTATTACACCGATTCAAATTTATCATCTTTATTTTTAAATGAAATATTATTATTGTTTTCTTCTAAAGGTATATATGCATAAAAATTTTCTTTATCTTCTTTGGTGGTGGTAAATTCATGAGAAATGTAATTCGACCGAGATGATCACATCTTGGACGTGACATTCGAATGAGTATTAAAAAAAGAATTTTATGAATAAGTTTAATACTTACATCCACAGTAAAAAAAATAGAAATTATTACCACCACTAACCAAATAAAAAAAAATCCGAACCTGAATAAAAATAGAATTAATAAGAATTTTCAAATAAATTATTGAATAAATTTTAAATAAATTATTTAATTAAATATTAATTACTTTGTGTTCGCAACAACTTTTTAAATATGAAAGTGGTGTAACTAAACCAAGGACGGCATGAATAATAACGGCTCTGTAATAAAATTTAAAAATTTAAAATTAAAATATTTAAAATATTTTATTATTAACAAAACATTGTAAATTATTCAAAAGATTAAAGACTTACGCAAGAGTAGCATCAGGTATATAATAAAAAACTGGTGTTAAAAATAAAGAGCTGATATTACTAAGATTCCCGAAAATATTCCAGCAAGTGGTGTACAAACTCCAGATTTTGCTTTAATTGCTGTTCGAACAAAAGATCCCGTGATAGGGTAACCAAGAGCGTTTGTGGCACCAATTGCAATTAATTCTTGGATTAATAATAAATGCAATTAATAAAATTAATTAAATTTTTATAAAGAAATACCAAAAAAATACCAGTGTAACTATTAATTCTTCCAAAATTCTTTGCAATTGAAATATGTTCCAAAATCAAAATTATCAATATTCCTGGAAGATAACCAGACATTAACCTTAAAATTTCAGTATCAAATTTTGCAGGTCTAATTTGTCTAAGTCCTGATGGTACATGTTTTAAAATTTTAATGGGGCTTTCTTTTTTTCCAATGTTTATCAAGTAAGCAATTAAAGTACATATTATAACAAGAGAAATTGTTCTAAAAATAGAAATGTAAAAGAATAATCTCTTTTTTTTGGGATAGCGTTTTTCCAGATACGAAGATCCAAACTTTATTGTATATAAATATATAAGGCCTAATATTCCGAAAACCACATCGATTTCTGTGTGAGGTAGACCAATAAGAGTTTTTCCAAATACGTAATAAGTAGGCTTTTTTGTATCTACGCCACTGATGCCAAATAATTTTGAAAACTTTCGGAAAAATAAAATAAAAATAAAATTTTTATTTTATTTTAAGAAAGATGATGAAAACATTAATTTATTTATTTTATATACCTGAGCCATTGAAATTGTAATAGCTGATCCTGTAGTGAATCCTTCAACTACGGGAGCGGGAATTGCATCTTCAATTAAAAAACCAAGTCGAAAAAGTCCAAGAAATAAAGCAATTAAACCTGAAAATAAAGCAAAAGATGCCGCAATTTGAGGACCAGTATAATCTAGAGTTTGCTTATTAATTCCGGCAATCGCTTGACCAATTAGTAAAGATAATACGACAGTTGGGCCATTAGTGACATCCTTTGCGGTAGAAAAAAAGCAATAAATAGAAACTCCAACAAATGAAGAATAAAGTCCATATTCGGGAGGTAATGTTGCAAGTTTAGCATAGGCTAGACCTAGATATATACAATAATTCAAAAGGAGAATTCAGAAAATCTTTAAATCGAGTAAAAATTCTATGAATTCCCTAAATTCAGGATATAAATTATTCAAATTACAACAGCTCCCGCTGTCTCTATAATAGGAACTTGGTTATAGTAAAAATTGTTCGGTTTTTTTACGATAAAACTTTATTACTAATATATAAATAAAGTTCTAACCGCTAATTGATCAAGTTTTACTGGGTTCGAAGTTACAAGTATTTAATTATACCCATCAAATTTGAGAATATACTAAAAACAGCACTCCATTGTAAATTATTGACCGAGTCAAGAATCGATCTGAGGTACACGTGTTATTCAAATGCTATTATAATGAAAGAAATCTGATCACAAATTTTATTTTTCCTAATATAGAGGTAGCAATAAATTATTTTATATATTAATAATAAACTTAGTGAGAAAGAAAATGTAAATTGAGTCCTATTTTCAGTTTCGTTTGCCAAAATATTTTATTAAGGCAGGGATTAAACCGATTGCATAAAGGAAATAAATACACCAAAAAAAAATTCATTATTTCCTTTTTAATATTATCGTTACGCGTATCAACCCGATTTTTACGCTATTTTATTTATTAAAATTTTTTTAAAAAAGGTAAAATAAATAAAGTCTCAAAAAATTACCTCACAACAACAAATTTCACAATGGGTGAGTCTTCATCAACAAAAAACATTATTACATCATTATACATTATTGTTATTATTGTTGTTAAATCGATAAATAAATTTGAAAAAAAGTTAAAATTCCTTTTTATTTTGATATTTAATTTATTTAATTGAAATATGCAAAAAAAAAAGAAGCGAAAGAAATCAACATAGAAAAAAACGAAAGAATTCCACTCGTAGTGAATCAAGGGAATCCAAAGAATCCATGGAAAATTATAAAATCTTTGAATAATACCCAGCGTATTACATTTATTACCGCTTTTTTAGGTTGGACATTGGATGCCTTTGATTTCTTTATCGTATCTTTTGCATTACCTTATATCGCAGTTGATTTTAATATGAAACCTTCTGAAATTGCTTCGAGGTTGATATTACATAACGGCTTTCATTTCTCTTTCATTTTTTTTTGTCGCTTACATTTCTTTCGCTTTCGTTTCTTCGCTTCGCTTTGTTGTTTTTTAATTTCTTTATCATTTCTTTTTAATGTAAATAATTATTTTATTATTTAAAATTAATAATGATAATAGTATTACCGCTACTTTAATGTTTCGACCTGTTGGAGCTCTAATATTTGGTCAATTGGCTGATCGATANCGTATTACATTTATTACCGCTTTTTTAGGTTGGACATTGGATGCCTTTGATTTCTTTATCGTATCTTTTGCATTACCTTATATCGCAGTTGATTTTAATATGAAACCTTCTGAAATTGCTTCGAGGTTGATATTACATAACGGCTTTCATTTCTCTTTCATTTTTTTTTGTCGCTTACATTTCTTTCGCTTTCGTTTCTTCGCTTCGCTTTGTTGTTTTTTAATTTCTTTATCATTTCTTTTTAATGTAAATAATTATTTTATTATTTAAAATTAATAATGATAATAGTATTACCGCTACTTTAATGTTTCGACCTGTTGGAGCTCTAATATTTGGTCAATTGGCTGATCGATATGGTAGAAGATATCCATTAATGGCTAATATTTTATTATATAGTATTGTAGAATTTGCTTCAGGATTTGCACCGAATTTTCGAGTTTTTATCATTTTGCGAGCAATTTTTGGAATTGCTATGGGAGGTGAATGGGGTTTAGGTGCCGCATTGGCAATGGAAGCTTTACCTGCTGAAGCTCGTGGGTAATTATTTTTAAATAATTAAATCGATTTCCACGTGATTATATTATTATTTAATTATTTTTCAAAAAATAAATAAATAAATCTAATTTTAACAATTATCATAATTATTAATTATCTAGTTTATTTTCAGGAATTTTACAACAAGGTTATTCAACAGGATATTTAATTGCCGCTATATTTTATTATATGATAATTGGAAATCTTGGTTGGAGAGCAATGTTTTGGATAGGTTCATTTCCGGCAATTATTGTTGTAATACTTTGTTACTTTATTCCTGAATCACGTTCATGGGAGAATCAACACGTATCCAAGGAAAAAAAATGGAATGTTAAAGTAAAATTTGCTTTAAAACATTATTGGATAAGAATAATTCATACTGTATTATTAATGTCATGTTTTAATTTCATGTCTCATGGTAAGAAAATATTCAAATTTATCTTCCTTACCTAATATATCCTAGTTAATTTACCTATTTATTATTTAATTTACATAATTATAGGTACACAAGATCTCTATCCAACATTTCTCAAAGATGAACTTAATTTTAGCCCAGGAGAAGTGACAATTACCATAGTAATTGCTATTATAGGAGCAATTTTTGGAGGCACAATATTTGGATTTCTCTCTCAATCTTGGGGACGTAGATTTACAATTGTCATTTGTGCATTTTTTGGAATATGCTTTCTTCCATTATATGTATTTCCTCTAAATCGATGGTTATTGACATTTGGTGCATTTATGGTATATTTCTTCATTCAGGTAAATTTTAAGAATTAATTTTCTTTAATCAAAGAGATGATCAAAGATAGTGAGAAAAGGAATGAGAAATAATAATAATAATAATACTAATAATATTATCAAATTATTTCAATATATAAATAAATAGGGAGCTTGGGGAATAATACCAGCGCATTTAAATGAAATATCACCACCAGAATTTCGTGGTACATTTCCTGGATTAACCTATCAATTAGGAAATCTTGTAGCTGCATCTTCGGCTCAAATAGAGGCTATATTAGGTGAAAAATTTACTAAAAATGGAAAACCAAATTATGGTTTAGTTCAAGCAGTCTTTGCAGCGTGTGTTATGGTTTTGCTTATTTTCTTGGTAGCTACTGGAAAAGAAGATAAAGAAGCTGATTTTGAAATTGCACAAGAAGATAAAGAAGCTGATTTTGAAATTGCACAAGTTGGATCTAATAGCATTAATAATGAAAATAATAATAATGAAAGCAATAATAATAAACAACCACAAAATAGTAATGAAACTATTGAAATCGCTAGCAAAGAATAAATGGTGATTAAAAAACTTTGTAATATTTCTTTTTCGATTATTTTAATTAGTTAATTTTTTATTATGTAATTTAATAGAACTCATCATTTACATTTTTATTTTGTCAATTATTAATGCATACTTTTCATTTACTTTTCTTTATTAGAAAAGAGATAAGAATTTTTCAGAACTTGTTTCTACTATATCATTTTTATTTTATTTTTTTGCAAGCATAAGCAAAATAATATATTGTTTATAAAATTATTATGCATTTCAGCTTTATTATTCCCTAATATTTTAAAAATAATAAAAAATATGTTAAAAATATATATTAAAAATATAGTTAAAAATATCTATTAATAATATGTTAATATAAAATTTACCATTCAATAGTAGCTGGTGGTTTACTTGAGATATCATATACAACTCTATTGACTCCTTTATAAAAGAAAGAATAGTAATGCCATTAATACTTAATATGAAATTAAAAGCATGATTGAGATTTTATAAATATTTTACCTTTCACTTCATTTATTATTCTATTACTTATAGTCTTTAGAACATCATAAGGGAAATGAAACCTAAAAATATATATTATTTTTTTTAGCCTTTCTCTCTTTTTTTTTAATCTAATCTCATCCCATTTTTTGGTCTTAGATAATGAATAATATATCTCTTAGTCTTAGATAATGAATCTCTTGGATAATAATAATAATAATAATATAATAATAGTAATTTACCAATCAGCAGTCATAAAATCTGTAGTTTCAACAGCTCTCAAAGTAATAACTTGTTCATAAGTTCTTTTGTCACCCATAACACCTACTGCTTTAACTGGTAATAAAGCAGCATAAGCTTGAGAAATTTTTCGATATAATCCAGCTTTTTTAATTTCTTCAATATAAATATTATCAGCTGCTTGAACAATTTTAACTTGACTAGGAGTAACTTCTCCCAGGATTCGAATTGCAATTCCTGGTCCGGGAAATGGATGACGCCAAATTAATTCTTCATTCATGCCTAATACTTTTCCTAATTCACGTACTTCATCTATTATTTAAAATTTATATATTTAAAATTTATATATATTTATATATTTAATATAAAATTATCTTCTGATAGAACAATAAATAACCTTTGAATAATTCCCTAAGTGGTTCTATTAACTTGAGTTTCATATCTTCTAATAATCCACCAACATTCTACAAAATTCATTTAAATATTTTTATGTGTCTTTCCCAAATAAAAATTGATACATAAATGAATGTATAAATATATACTTTACATGATGAGATTTAATAGTAGCACTTGGCCCTTTAAATGAGATACTTTCTATAACATCTGGATAAAGAGTACCTTGAAGAAGATATTCAATTTTTCCATGACTTTCTTTAGCTTCATTATCAATTAATAAAGCTTCTGATTCAAAAACTTCAATAAAAGTATTTCCAATAATTTTTCTTTTTTTCTCGGGATCCGTTACTCCTTTAAGACGGTCAAGAAACATTTTTGAAGCATCTACAACTTTAAGATTTATTCCAAGATGATCTTTAAGTGATTTTTTAACTTTCTGACATTCATCAAGTCTCATAACCCCATTATCAACAAGGATAGCATGAAATCTAAAGAAATAAATAAATAAAAATTAAAATTAATTTAGATTATATATTTGAATAATAATAATAATTATTATAATAATTTCACATGCACCTATCACCAATAGCTTCTTTCATTAATTTAGCAGCCACAGAACTATCCACACCACCACTAACTGCACCAACAACTTGTCCATTAGGTCCAACTATTTGTCTAATTCTATTTATTTCTTTATCAATAAATGATTCCTACAATCAATAAAAATAAATTAATTGAAATAAATTAATTGAAATAAATAAATAAATAAATAAAAAAGAACTCACCATAGTCCAATTTCTTTGACATTCACAAATATTACTAACAAAATTTTTAATAATAGTTTTTCCTAACGGCGTATGAGTCACTTCGGGATGAAATTGTATTCCAAACAAATGTTTATCTTCATGAGCAATGGCAGCAAATGGAGAAGTTGAAGTTTTACCAACAACCTTAAAATCTTTTGGAATTTTATCTAACTGGTCACCATGACTCATCCAAACCTTTGATTAAGATTTATTATAAATAAATAAAAAATAAATGAAAAATATAATATAATAAAATGAAATAAAATATAATAAAATATAATTTAATATAATTTAATATAATTTAATATAATATACTTGAATGCTATCTTCCAATCCATCAAATAACTTATTAACAAAGGGACAATCTCGATATTTAATTATAGACAACATTGCATGGCCATATTCTCTATTTTTACATGGTGCCACTGAACCATTATGATTCCAAGCAATTTCCTAACAAAAATAATTAAAAAAAAAATTATTAAATCATATCAATCCAAAATTAAATAATATTGATAAAGCAGAGAAATAATTTTTTTTTTACCTGAAGTCCATAACAAATTCCTAAAATTGGTATACCAAGATTAAATATTTCTTTATCTACCCTTGGTGCATCTTTATCATATACAGAATAAGGACTTCCTGAAAGAATTATGCCTTGGATTTTTATATAAAAAGAATATAATTATGATGTATATTTTTATTTTATATTTATTTATTTTTATTTAATTAATTTTGGATATTTTAAAAATACCTTTCGGTTTAAAATTTAATTCGCCAATTTTTTGAGTACACGGATACATTTCACAATAAACACCAAGTTCACGTACTCTTCTGGTAATTAAATGTGAATATTGTGAACCAAAGTCAAGAATTAAAATTGTGTCGTATATTGAATGAACTTGGGTAACTTGATCTTGACTCTGAATTAATTGCATTTTTTTTAATATTATGTTGTCAAAGATTAAGCAGTTTGTATCAACAATTTCAATATCAGTATATACAGAACGGTATTTTTTTTTGGTGATAAAATTCAGATTTAGATTTAGATGTACATCATTTGTAAATCATGTGAATAATGCAATATGATTGGATGATATCAGATATATACTTGAATGAATTGTTCTTAGAACAGAAAAAAGAGAATATTTATTAATGCTAATGATATAGGTTAATAATAAGATTAATAATAAAAATAAATCCAAAATTACTTTTTTTCTTTATACATAGTAAAAAAAAAAAATACAATCATCCTTTTTAAAGATTTTTTATTTAAATATTTTATTATATTTATTATATTTAAATATTTTAAAAATACAATAAAATCATTTGTTTATAAAATACATAACATTAAATGTCTCTGGAAAATTCTGCCTTATTTGATAATTATTATTTTTTTTCTAATATGTCTTTTAATGATACTTTAGCTGAACCCCTTTCTTTTGGTTTTTGTTGTGATAAATCTGGTTTCCATCCAATCTATAAAAGATATAATTATATAAATTATATAAAAATAATATAAAATTATATTAAAATTATTAAATTATATAAGATTATAAAAATTATGTATAAGAGAGAGAAAATAATAAATTTAAAATAAAAATAAAAATAAAATGATGTTATTTATTTACCATAAATATTATCTATTATTATTAATCAAAAAAATTGTATTATCATAAAAATGATAAAGTAGTTATTGTTATTGAAAAATTCAAGACATAAATACAGTGATTAAAGAATAAAAAATGTGACTACCTGAAAAGTGGCAGGAATTGTGCCATCTGGATTTCCATGCAATTCTAATAAAGAAAAAATAAGATATTTATAAACAATATTGATAATATTTGATATTTGTTAATAATAAAATGAAATATATAAACAATAATTACCTTTACAAATAGAAGCAGCGGCTATCAATGTATCTCTTTTCAAGAAAGGTCTCCTATAAAAATCATTAAAAAAAAAAATTCATAAAATAATATTAAATAAATTTTAAAATAAATATTAAAATTAAATTTATTATACATATATATATTTATGTACACACCTTGATATTACTGCATTGCTTTCACCCATTGATCGTAAATCTTGAATTAATTCAAAAATTGATGGATAATTTACTATAATTTCATCAGTATCTATGGTGGTTAAAGTAAAACCAGCACGTGAGAGTAAACTTCCAACATCTCTAACATCTAAAAAAAAAGAATTTATTTATTTGTTTTTTTGAGAAAATATTTTAAATAATAATTTTATGAATACATTTAAATAATAATAATAATAATAATTTAAATAACCTGTCATGGGAGATATTCGAGGTGAAATACCACCTTCTCTCTCTAATTCAGCTAATTGCAATGAAGTTCTATTATCATATAAAAAAATAATATTAAAATAAATTAATATCCTTAATAAATAAATAAAAATTTGGTATTAAAAAATTTACATACATCTGAATACCTCAGTTCAAATAAAGTATCTCCACCAAACATTGAAGCTATAAATGCTCCATCTGGTTTCAAGGATCTGTTTATTTGAATTAAGGCTCCTGCAATAATAATAATAATAATAATAATAATAATAATAAAATGTATATTAGAAAAAAATAAACAATAATTATGATTAATAATTGAAAATAATATGTATAAATAATATATGAATAATACCAGGTAAATCATTCACCCAATGGAGAGAAAGATTACTCAAAACTATCTCCAAAGAATTTTCTTTGAATGGCAACAATTCTTCATTTACAACCATTCTTTCAACTTCCACTAATTGATCATTAAATATTATTAAATATTATTAAATATTATTAAGATTCAATTAAACCATTATTAAAGAGAATAAAGGTTAAAATACCATCAGCTTTTATATCCTTATCCCTTTCCAACATTTTTTCTAATTACAAATGAAAAATTTAATTATACATTATTATTATATTTTGCAACACACCAATAAATAATTAAGTAAAAATCATAATTTTGAATATTTATAATAACCTGACATATCACACATAATTAACTTTTTCATCATATCTTCATTTACATGTTTAATTATATGTCCACAACCACTTCCCAAATCAACAACAACTTCAAATTTTCTTTTTATATCCTAATAATTATTAAAAATATTATTATTATTATTATTATTATTATTATTATTATTATTATTATTATTATTATTATTAAATTTTTATATCTATTTAAAATTATTATTTACAATTATTATCTAAAAATTATTATCTAAAAATTATTATCTAAAATTATTTATAATTAAAATTATTATTTAAATTACCAACAATCTATCCACAATTCGATAAGCAATTTCATCTTTAAGATAATCAACTTGTCTACTATTTTCAACATCCAAAGCTGCACGATTTCTTTGTAATTTTTTTACATTACGATCAAAAACTTGGAATGCCGAGGGCGTTTGAGTTGACGAAGCAGTTGCATAATTACGATAAATTTTAGAATGATAATGATGACGAAAAATTATCGTTCTTGATTGAAAAATTCGATGGAAAGAAAATAAAGAAAATAAAGAAAATGGTGGATGCATAATCATATCATAATAATAATAATAATTAAAAAAAATTACAATAATTGATAATGATAAACCAGATTTGATAGGTAATACGTGACAATATTATTGTCGGGAACACGTATCTACACGTATGATCAATTAATAATAATTGAGAAAAAATAATTTTGCTATTTCGATTCTTAGCCGCCGTTGTTTAAGCCTTTCTCCCTCCTCTTCCTTTGATTAGGCTTAGAAACCAAGTTTTTTTTTAAAAAAAAAAAAAAAATTGATATTCTATTCGTTAAACAATTTTTTTTATTCGTTAAGCTTTTTTTAAAAAAAATTTTTTTATAAATACACAACGCAATTAACACAATTCCATTTCACTTTTTAACCACTTATGATTTGATAAAAACAGTAGTGNAATGATAATGATGACGAAAAATTATCGTTCTTGATTGAAAAATTCGATGGAAAGAAAATAAAGAAAATAAAGAAAATGGTGGATGCATAATCATATCATAATAATAATAATAATTAAAAAAAATTACAATAATTGATAATGATAAACCAGATTTGATAGGTAATACGTGACAATATTATTGTCGGGAACACGTATCTACACGTATGATCAATTAATAATAATTGAGAAAAAATAATTTTGCTATTTCGATTCTTAGCCGCCGTTGTTTAAGCCTTTCTCCCTCCTCTTCCTTTGATTAGGCTTAGAAACCAAGTTTTTTTTTAAAAAAAAAAAAAAAATTGATATTCTATTCGTTAAACAATTTTTTTTATTCGTTAAGCTTTTTTTAAAAAAAATTTTTTTATAAATACACAACGCAATTAACACAATTCCATTTCACTTTTTAACCACTTATGATTTGATAAAAACAGTAGTGAAAATAAAATAAAAAATGAAAAAAATTCCTCAAAAAAATTGTAAAAATTATAATACTATTTGAATCACGTTTATCAATATTTTAAAATTTTTACTTGAAACTCAAATGCAAACTTTGGAAACAACAATAAAGTTTGACTTTATGATCCTGACACCAATCTTTTTCTAAAAATATTAAGAAACATCAGATTTTTTTTGATAAATATGGCAAGGATGATTTGCAAATAGAAAGTCAAAATTTTTGTCAACTTTTGATCATTCAACATGTAAGAAGTAGTAGTAAACAACCAATAGATGCAAGAAAATGTTAAGAAAAAGTAGTAAACCAACCCATAAAAAAAAGTAGTAAACCAACCTATAGATATGGAAAAAAAAGTAGTACACCAACCCACAGATGTGGAAAGAAAAGTAGTTAACCAGAAATGTGAAAAACTACAAAATTGGTCATGGGAATTTAATTTCCATTAGAGATGTACTTTGGTTCTTTGCAAAGAATCTCAAATTTTTTGAATTTATTTTTATATAATTTCATATAACTACTTTTAAAAATCTTATGAAACATGAAAGAATCAAATAAAAATACATGGATTAAATTAGGACAGGATTTAAAATCATTTTGATTAAAAAATATATATACCACTATTCATTGAATAAAGTTCAATATTAGAATTACTAAAATTCTACGAACAACGAAAGATCTTTCAGAACACCTTTAATTTCCACTATTTTCACATTCTTTTAGACTCAATGAACATTCCCTTCAACAATTTCAAAAAAATTACAAAAAAATTACCAACTACTTTCTGACAACTTATTTATTTGTATTATATCCTTTATATCTTTTGTATTTCCCGTGTTATCTTTTTGTAAATAATAATTTTGAAATATTTTAATAAAAAATGTTATAATGTGTAAAAAAGATCGCCGTGCTGTAGTCATGTGTTGTTCGATTACTGTCTAAACAACTATTCACATTCTTTAGCTAAAAAAAAACCATGACAGAAACAAAGAAAGATCTTACATCGAGGTTAAGAGCTTTCGTTGATGAAGAAACGGCGGAACGTGGATATGTATATTTTGTACGTGTTTCTTTTTTTTTTAATATAAATTTTTTGAAAAATTTATATTAATTATAAATAATTTATTAGCATCAGAAAGTGGATATTGAAGTGGATATGTTAAACCAAGTTATACAGGTAATGGAAAAAGAAAAAAGCTTTTCCTTTAATTTAAATTTAGAAAGTTACTTGTTTCAATCAATCAAAATCTATAAAAAAATTTAAATTTTCTAAAAATAGGGTTATACTGAAATAATCCTCAAACCAATTCGTTTTGACCTTGAAGTTATAAGATTACATCTCCGACAATGTTGTATGTAAATTAAAATATGAAATGTTTTTAGAATCGAATCATTTGATTATATAGATCGGGCTTCAACTAAATTATAGGTGTTAAAGAAATAAAAATTAATGATTTTCCGGCAAGCTTCCAGATAAATGATTCAGAAGATGCCGGGATTGTTGGTGAATTGATAGCGTATATTCCTGATGAAATAACGGATATTCCTTTGATTGATCAGGTAATTTTTTTTTTCTTTATTATAAAATAAATATTATTCAAATCTATTTCTTGATTTATTTTTTTTTCTTTCTATTATTATATGTAGAATGGAGAATGGATATCTATTGTAGTTAGAGTTGACTTTTCATTAGATAAGCCAAAAGCCGGCATTCACTTTAAACTTCCTGATCAAGACAAAGAGGTTTTCAAACCACAAGTAATTTTTTTCTTAAAAATTTACTATCATATATTTTATGTACAGTGAATCTCTATAAATGCATCCCCCCCCCCCCGGGGACCAACATTAGCACGCATTTGTAGAGTGGAATTTTATAAGTTCACATATGCTTGGGCCAAGTCAGAGCGTGCATTTAGAGAGGGAGTGCACTTATGGAGGGTGAATTTATAGAGGGTTCACTGTATTTAATTATTATTATTATGTTTGTGATCTAAAAAATATATATATATTTCTTTNATTCCTGATGAAATAACGGATATTCCTTTGATTGATCAGGTAATTTTTTTTTTCTTTATTATAAAATAAATATTATTCAAATCTATTTCTTGATTTATTTTTTTTTCTTTCTATTATTATATGTAGAATGGAGAATGGATATCTATTGTAGTTAGAGTTGACTTTTCATTAGATAAGCCAAAAGCCGGCATTCACTTTAAACTTCCTGATCAAGACAAAGAGGTTTTCAAACCACAAGTAATTTTTTTCTTAAAAATTTACTATCATATATTTTATGTACAGTGAATCTCTATAAATGCATCCCCCCCCCCCCGGGGACCAACATTAGCACGCATTTGTAGAGTGGAATTTTATAAGTTCACATATGCTTGGGCCAAGTCAGAGCGTGCATTTAGAGAGGGAGTGCACTTATGGAGGGTGAATTTATAGAGGGTTCACTGTATTTAATTATTATTATTATGTTTGTGATCTAAAAAATATATATATATTTCTTTCTTTATGGGATGACAGTGGGATCCATACATGTTTACAATAAATAGTCCATTACCTGGGGCAGCAAGATGTTGGATTCCTTGTTTAGACCGTATTCGAGATCGATGTACTTGGGATTTTTTTGTAACCGTGTCAGATATCGAAGGGCTCGATAAGATAATGGTGGTTTGCAGTGGAAACTTATTTAAATTGGTAAATGGAAATTTTATATTTTATATTTTATATTCTATATTTTCTATATTTTCTATGTTCTTTATGTTGTTAAATTTACTAGAAAATAAAATCTTGAAATATAAAATTAAAATATATATATTTAAATTAGACAGAATCACCAACAGA
The DNA here is from genome assembly GCA_003547095.1 of Diversispora epigaea. NCBI lineage: Eukaryota > Fungi > Glomeromycota > Glomeromycetes > Diversisporales > Diversisporaceae > Diversispora > Diversispora epigaea. The sequence goes on along the minus strand of PQFF01000259.1, from coordinate 312,981 downwards.
TTACAACAAAAGAACGTTTCATTATAATTTACCCATTGCGACACCAGCTCAGTATATTGGAATTGTTTGTGGGCCATTCATTGATCCATATGTATTGCATTATCCTGGTAATGAAGAACTTCTACCCAATCGACCAAAGATTGTGGCTTATATATCTGCGGAATGGGAGAAGTGGTTACTTTCAACATTATATCCTAATTCTGATGAACCTACTGAAGATACTTATTGGTTACATAATGTAATTACATAATATTGTCTCTTCTTTTTATTTACGATTTGAATATTTAAATTGAAGGGGTTTTTTTCAATTTAAAAATAGGCAATGGATTATTTTATCGAAGGATATTCACAATTTAACTTGCATCCAGAGTTCGACAAAAACAATCCAAAAGTTAAACCTGGAAAATTTCCATTTAAACGTTTCCAAATTGTTTTTGTGGACCATACATATTCGGATATTACTGTATGCGCGGGACTTGTGATTTGTCGGTTTGTAATTTGGGAACTTAATATTTTATGTTGTTTGTTCGTCGGTAACACCAAAATTTATTCATTATATTTTTATAGTATGCACCTGCTGCATAGCCATTACATAATTGATCAGAGGTTCACAACACGACGACTCTTGATTAATGCTATAGCGCAACAGTGGTTTGGAATATTTATTCCTCCGTATTCATGGTGCGTTATTTGCTACTTGTTTTTTAATGTATTTTTAATGTCTTTTTTTTAATGTCTCCTTTTTTAATGTATTTATTTTTTAATTCGAACATCATAGGCGAGATTATTGGCTTGCCGTTGGTCTAGCTAATTTTTTTGCTGATACGTATTTCAAAAAATTATTTGGAGAAGAAGAAACAAAATTTTTGCGTAAAAAAGTCAATAAATTTCTTATTATTCTTATTATTATACCATTGTTAAATAATTTCAATAATTATTGATTAAATTTTTAAAACAAACCCACTTTTCTAGGATATCGAACTTGTATGTCAATTAGATGTGGGAAAACCACCTTTATGTTCATCAAATTGGAATAAACCATTTGATTCAAAAGATCTTGAATTCATTTCTCTTAAATCACCATTAGTACTTTGGATGTTGGATAAACGATTTCCATTTCTAGATTATCGACGAGGGATTCCTGGCATCATATATTTAATATTAAATAAAGCCAAAGAAGATACCGATCAAAATATTCGACCAGGTTTTTTATATACGGAACAATTTTTGGAACAATGTAAAGAAGTTATTCGTCAAGAATTAAGGAATGAAATAAGGAAATTTCAAAAACAATGGATATTTGGGTCGGGTTGTCCTAAATTTAGAATTCGAGCACATTTCAATCGTAAAAAATTAGCAGTGGAATTTAAATTTGAACAAGGAAACACTAATCTTATTGGGAAAACACAAAATTCGGATGGACCGAAAACAACACATACACAAGTATTTACAGTAAATATCATCTTTTTTTTTTTAACAAAATATTTGTTTTCGTGGATATCATCGCGTGTTATTCAATATTTATGTATTTAACTTATTTATGCATATATATATATATAGGGACACATGGATATTGCCATTAAAGAGCCAGACGGAATAGAATATATACATACAATATATTTACAAGGGAAAAAAGAGACACATTCATTAATTTATCATACTAAATATAAACGTTCAATGGTAACTGTTAAATCTCACATGCATCGAGAAAAAGGTACTTTAGAAGCACATCCTCCATCTTATATTACAGAAGATGATCCAAGAGAATATCCATTACAATGGGGAATGGATCCTGAATCTGAAGCTAGTGATTCATCTGAATGGCAAATTAATGAATGGATTAGTGAAGAACGAGCTAGTAACGCAAGGTATTTTTTGGTGATCTCGACGATCCTTGAAGAAAAGAAGAATAAAAATAATAATAACAATATTATTATTATTATTATTATTATTATTATTAGGGATTCATGGGAATGGATTAAAGTTGATGATACTTTTAGTTGGATAGCGATAATTGATTTTGAACAAGTTGATTATATGTGGGCTTCATTATTAGAATCCCAATCTGATGTAATCTCACATTATCAGGTAAATCTAATTTTTAATATTTGCTTCATATTATTCTTATTATTATTAAAAATTTAATTAATAAATTAATAATTAATTTATTCTTTTATTAGGCTATTCAAGCATTATCCCGAGCTCCATCCAAAGCATGCTCTACAACACTTATGCGTACAATTCGAGATTGGAGATATCATTATAGAATTAGAATGGAAGCTGCACTAGCTATGGCTAAGGTTTCCTCCAAATATAATTTCAAAATTATTTCAAAATTATATTAGTTTCAAAAGTACTTACTTGGTTGTATAACAACCAGTGTGCGAAAGAAGAATTAGATTATATTGGAGCAGAACAATTAATGAAAATTTATGGAAAAGATTATTGTGATTATCGCAATGAAACAAAATTCTTACCTAAACAAAACGATTTTAATGATTGGGAAGAATATTACATTCAAAAGGTAATTTTTATATTTTATTTATTCTGAAAGAAATTAAGAAATTAGAAAACAAAGATTATAATTATTTCTTTTTGTCAATTGATTCAATTGATAATAGGCAATTCCTTATGCACTTTCTTGTGTACGAGAACCGACAGGAAATACTCCAGAAAATATAAAGAAATTTTTACTTGATCTCTTGAGCTGGAATGATAATTCAATGAACGAGGTTTTTTTATCTTTATATGATCTCTGTATTTTTGTGTATTTGTGTATTTGAATATTTTAATTATTAAATCTTTTTTTTTTCTTTTTTAAATTATTTAAATTATTTATAATATTAATTACTTATATTTTATAGTATTCAGATGATCATTTCGTTGCTAATCTTATAGAATCATTAGGAAATGCTTTTATTCCTGATGAAGATCAAACCATATCCGATCCAGATGTTGAAATCTATGATTTATCATGTGATTCGCAGGCATATTTGCAAGAAGCATTAGAAACTTTAGAAAGATATTCAACACGTCATAAACTGTTTAATTCTTATCGCGCATTACTTGTCACAGCAACTATTAAGGTAATTAAATTATTATACTGTATATATGTATAATGGAATATTAACCAATAGAATTTACACGTATTTGACAGGCTAAGAGCAGTTTAATGTTGAGTCAGGTGATTCCAGTTGATGGGCGAGAATTTCTGCTTCAATCACAGTAAATATATATATATATGTATTTTTGTTTATTGTTGTAGATTATATTATTCATTTCTTTCTTTTCTTTCCTCTTCGTTTTTTTTTTTTTTTAATTCCATTAGATATGGTAATTATGTAGGTGTTCGAATAGCAGCATTAAATGCATTGATTGATTTGGACTTCCATAATAAAACGGATATAGCCCAATATTTTGCATTTCTTGCAGAATTCGATTCCGATTTAGCAATTAGACGTTTTCTTCTTAGTAAATTTGGTGAAGATAGAGGTCCCCAATGTTGGGATTTACCAAAACGAGCTTNTCGCAGGCATATTTGCAAGAAGCATTAGAAACTTTAGAAAGATATTCAACACGTCATAAACTGTTTAATTCTTATCGCGCATTACTTGTCACAGCAACTATTAAGGTAATTAAATTATTATACTGTATATATGTATAATGGAATATTAACCAATAGAATTTACACGTATTTGACAGGCTAAGAGCAGTTTAATGTTGAGTCAGGTGATTCCAGTTGATGGGCGAGAATTTCTGCTTCAATCACAGTAAATATATATATATATGTATTTTTGTTTATTGTTGTAGATTATATTATTCATTTCTTTCTTTTCTTTCCTCTTCGTTTTTTTTTTTTTTTAATTCCATTAGATATGGTAATTATGTAGGTGTTCGAATAGCAGCATTAAATGCATTGATTGATTTGGACTTCCATAATAAAACGGATATAGCCCAATATTTTGCATTTCTTGCAGAATTCGATTCCGATTTAGCAATTAGACGTTTTCTTCTTAGTAAATTTGGTGAAGATAGAGGTCCCCAATGTTGGGATTTACCAAAACGAGCTTCTTCACCTCGTTTATTGAAGATTATTTATAAACCATCTGCATAAGGAATTTAGATTAGTGCTGAATAAGGAATTATGTAACTTCGATCTTTTAATATTAACAAAAATAAAATTCAATAAATAACTAGTAACTAAATACTAAATAATACTATGTTACGCGTGATGAAGGTATGAGAAAGTTAGAAAACGGATCTATTAAAAAAAAAAAAAGGAAAACCTAAAACTATAAATAGAAACAATATCTTAAATATTATTACAAGAAATTAATTTTTAATTTTCGCGAAATGATAAAGAAAAGGAAACACAAAATATTACAATCTAATATTTTTTTTTGAAATTAAGTAGAAAAGGGAAAGTGAACTTAAAAAAGATAGTGAAAATACAAAATAAATAAAAAAGGCAAGAAAAATGACTCTTTGCTGTTGATACTTGATTTTTCATTGTACTATTACGTTTACTATAATGAAACCTTTTTTTGTATAAAGGTTTCTCAGTGTAAATAAGTCATCTTTAAGTAATCAAATAAAGTTTTCACTCAGCTAGCCTGCAAATACTTTGCATATTGTAAATGGAAAAAATACCTTTATACGTGATGCGATTAATGGAAATAATCAGATATTAATTCTTATACTGACTGGCATGTACAAGGATATATAAACATTTTTCTCAAGAATATTTATTTACAAGAAAGTATTCAGATATTCATTTTTGCTACACTAGTCTGAACCTTTGAGAAGTTATAATATTTTTGAATAAGACAATTTCTTATTATTAAATTTAAAAATATATAATATTGCTCCACTCAATGCTGAACTCTTTGAAGACTTTACTACATTTGGTTTATCTAGTTACATGACATTGTGTATTAAAAGGTGTGCTTTCTGATAAACAAAGCACAGTTAATTTTTTAATGTTGTTTCTGCTATACTATTCCATTGTTAACCTATTCTACTTTCAAAAAAAATAACTAGAGCAGGTATTACTTTTATAAAGGATTTCAGTTTGGGATTTTAAAAGGTTTTATAAGAATATTCACACTACTAAAAATACACTAGTCAAATGACAGGCAAATTTTTTAAATAGACAAGAAGGTTTGCAAATAGGCAGGAAGATTTGTAGCCAATTCATAAATAGGCTAAGTCAATTTGTGCCAAAAAGTTTACCAATTTTTGATCATTCAATATGTGATATAAATTACAACTTGTCAAAAAATCTCTCTCTTTTTATAACTATAATGGGAATAACATAATTATGTTGTTTTTGCTTATCCTAGCACTGGTCAAATAGAAAAAAATAGGACGGTTTTATCATAAATAGGATTCCGATTAATGGCTAAATTTGCTAAGATTTATTAAGTATAGGCAGTCGATTTTTTCTGATTTATGAATAGGAATTTCCAATTCATAAATTTTCACAAATAGGATGTTCGATTTATGCATATTTGTGTTATCAATAGGATTCCGATTTTTGTTCATTCGACCAGTGTAGGTTGTGAAGAATATAAAACTTAAATCATTTGAGCAATGTATAAATTGTAAAACTCAAGTCATTCAAGTAATATATAAATTAGAAAACTCATATCAGATTGGTAATTCTGACTAATTTCTATTATCAAGTCACATGTAAATTATTGTATAATCAATTATTATAAATTGCTATATAATAAATGAAATAAAAGGAGTCCTTAGTCAATAATCAAATGGAATTATTGGTATCATTGCAGCTCTTCTACTGGTCGAATGGAAAAAAATATAATGGTTTTATCATGAATAGGATTCTGATTGATGGCTAAATTTGCTAAGATTTATTAAGTATAGACAGTCGATTTTTTTCAATTTATAAATAGAAATTTCCGATTTATGAATTTTCACAAATAGGATGTCTGATTTATGCATATTTGCGCTATCAATAGAATTCTGATTTTTGTTCATTTGACCAGTGTTCTATAAATAAGTATATGTTTGAAACAAAAAAGACAACTAGAATATTAATTTATAATATTATTCATGTAAATATGAGTAATATTATTATAAAACTTAATAAATTAATTAACAAAATTTATAGAAAAAATATATTTAATTATATTTTAAAATTTATTTTTTATTTATTCATTATATTATTTATTTATTTATTTTCTCATATTTATAAAAAAATATTAAAACAGATTTAAAAATTAATTTTTATTTAAATATAAAATTTTATAATTAATTTATTTTTCATACAATTGTTAAACACTAGTTAAATGGAAAAAAATAAGACAGTTTTATCATAAATAGAATTTCGATTAATGGTTAAATTTGCTAAGATTTATTAAGTACATCAGGAATTATATAGAGGCGTTCTACAACGTTCTACGAACGATACGTATTAATAACGTTCTAGATCGATCCGTTTTATTGCGTATTTCGAACGTTACGTTCTAGAACGATCCGTTCTACAACGTTCTACAAACGATACGTATTTATAACGTTCTAGAGCGATCCGGTTTATTGCGTATTTCGAACGTTACGTTCTAGAACGATCCGTTCTACAACGTTCTACGAACGATAAGTATAAATAACGTGATATAACGGATCGATCTAGTACGTTTTGTGAACTATCAGTATTAATAACGTTCTAGATCGATCCGGTTTATTGCGTATTTCGAACGTTACGTTCTAGAACGATCCATTCTACAACGTTCTACGAACGATAAGAATAAATAACGTTATATAATGGATCGTTCTAGTACGTTTTGCAAATTGTAGAATGCATTTCAAACGATACATATTAATAGCGTTATATAACGTATTATTCTATAACTTTATACGAAATATTAGTATTAATAACGTTATATGGGGACCACCACAGCATAAAGGAGTTTCCAGCGCTTTTTTTTAAATTTTATTGATTTATATCTGATTTTTCGAGAAATAATATTTTTATAAGATTTTAAAAAAGTGCTGAAAACCCTTTTGTTGTGGCGGTTATAGATCTATTATATTTATTATTATTTTTTTTGTTCGGAGCATAACAAAGGACATTATATTTCTTTTTTTGTCACGACATGTAACCAAAGACATCATATTTCTTTTTTGTCACATGTAGCAGGAGTTTTCTTAAATATAATGAATATTTAATACAAAAATAAAACCATTTTCCCTATAATTTTATTATTTGTTTTTTTGAAATTATCTTATTTATAAATTATTGGATGTTTTATCCTTCATAATGTAGGGGAATGTATTATGACGCAGTAATATGACGCAGGTAATATGACGCATATTATGTATTATATGTATTATTATATAACACGTCACATTACCTACTTTCTGTCATAATACCTCCTCTACCTTATGTATTTAATAATTTAATGATTATATTAATAATTTTTTTTAAATTATTAGATGCTTTATCTTTTATGTATTAAATACGATGATTAAAAATAGCGATGCATTTCGTCATATAAAGTTATCAATTCTTATAGTTATTAACTGTAATACACTATGTTATAGATCGATATATAACGTTTATATTTATTATTATTGTAAAAAGTTATATATAAAAATTTTTATTATTTGTTTTTCAAATTATCTTTTATTTATAATGTCTTTTTAAATTATTGGATGCTTTATCTTAAGGAAGATATTATGACGCTGGTAATATTATGATGTATTATATGTATTATTATATAACACGTCACATTACCTACTTGCATTATAATACCCTCCTCTACCTTATGTATTTAATAATTTTAATGATGATTAAAAATAGCTACAATATGAATGCGATGATTAAAAATGGCGAAATAAGGCTTGTTTTATAATCAATACGATGATAATGAATACGATGATTAAAAATAGCGATGCATTGTGTATGATTTCGAAATGAGGCTCGTTTTATAATCAATACGATGATAATTTAATGAGTATTATTTAATAATAAATACGATGATTATAATAAATTATTAAGTGTATTACTGTATATCGAAAGTATATTTGTATTGTTTACTATCATTTGAAAAATAATATTTTCAAAAGTTATTTAAGGATGATGTTTTCTTCCAAATCTTTCAATTCAAAAAAATTCATTTCAAGAANTTTTTTTTTATCTTATTATAACAACATGCCTAGAGCTGAACGTAATAGAAATTTATTTGCTTCCGCCATTGCTGGATCTACGTCTTCAGGATCCACCACATCAAGACGTACAAGGCTCGAAACAAATCCATCTGAACCATATTTAGTTGAAGAAGAAAGAGCAACAACTACAACTAGAACGGAAACTAGTAATTAAATATTTATGCATTTTACTTATTAATATATCAATATTATTATTAAACCAATTTTTACAATTTTAAAATGTTTCAACAGATTCTATTAATCGATTAATAAGAAAATTTGAATTATTTGAAAAGAAAATGGATTCACTTTTGAACGATAATGCAGAAATTAAAAAGAGGCTCAAAAATATCGAGCTTCTTACCGAAATAAACAACGATCCGGATTTTTCGAAAGTAATTATTTTTAATCAAATTGTAACGTTATATTTTAGCATATAGTATATTAATATTTATGATAATTTTAACAAATAAGGATGTAATAAACCGAGTCGCCAAAAATATATTTAAAGCAAATATATTTCCTTCTACGAAGGATTTGGTCGATGAAACCGAGCACGTTATACGAAAAAATTTTCCGGATATTTCTGAATCAATGGATTTGCGACACCACTCAAAATTATTCAAAAGAATAAAAACAAAAGTAAGAAATATTTATTAAATAAAATACGTTATATGTCGTTTTATTTTTTTATATTAAATATTTTTAATAATAGTTGCTGGAAAAACTTCGGGGAATGAGAGGTGGAATCGCTTCCCGAGTCAAATCGGCAATTTTTAAAATCTTTGGGGAATCCCAACTCCCTCGCATTGATTTCCAATCCTCCCCGGCGGAGATTAATTCATGGAAATCAGATCAAAGAGTTAAAGATGCCTACCGCAAGCTCTTTGACATTTTTTCTGAAGACCGCACATACGTGCAGGTTATTTTAGAGAGAGTTTGGAAATCTAAGAAGAGGATTTCCAATATGCACATTGCGTGGGGTGTCGCAATCGCTCAACTTTTCTTGAATCCCGATGTCAAGGGGATTATGATTTCCGAAAATTTATTAAAAAAACAAATTAAAATAAATTTTGTAAGTATATTATTAAAAATCGTAATATTACGTTATAAATAATTTTTAATATAATTTTATATTTTTTAGCGGAAACTTCAACAAAAACGGCCATTAAGGCCTGAAGAAGGGGAGTTGGATGCGGAAGAAACTTCGGAAGAGGAATCTGAAGAAGAAGAAGAGGAGGGAAAAAGTCCGAAAAGGAGAAAAACCTCACGAGGTCATGTTCCTTCTTCCGGTCGTGCTCCTTCTCCTGGTCGTGTTTCTCCCCCTTTAACTTCTCCTTCACGTCTTCTTCCGGAATTTTTCAATAATGAAGGTGAAAGTCGACAACGTGCACGAGAAGGTCGACGAGAAAGTCGTCGACAACATTCCCAAGAAGGTTGGCGAGAAAGTCGACAACGTTCAGGAGAAGAAGAAGGTGATACAACTGGTGGTGATACAGAACATGCTGAAATTGTAGCGGAACAATAGAAATGCGTCATATAACGCTATACAATTTTTATATTATTTAATATTTTTTATTATAACATTATTATAACATTATTATTATTTATTATTATTATTTATACATTTATCATTTATTATCTATTTATTAAATTTAAAATAAAAATTTATTAACTAAAAATTCATTATTATCAATAAAACGTGGAATAATATGTATTATATTGTTTATTGCTTCTATTTCTATTAAATTAAATATATTTGTTTTTTCTAATAATGGGCATTCGTATAAATATGGATTTACCGATGATGTGAAATAATACCACTGCACGAGTGCGAGATGCATTGGTTCTTCATAATTCATTATTATTTCAGTTATTAAAAGAACCTATTTATAAAATATTAATAATAATTAAATATTCATCATTATTTCACAAGATATTAATTTTGATCTTTACCTGAGCAAAGCATACACCATTATCTGATGTGTATTCAAAGATTTCATCTGCATTCATTTCAACTGCAATATTACTAAATATAGGTTTTTTATGGAATTTATTTGTAGCACGCATTATTGAACCAAATTTTAACATCACACCACCATATATATGAAATATCATATCAATTTTTTCGTGTTCAGATAGATTTTTATAATAGATTTCTAGATATACATCTAAACACTCCAAAAATTTTTCAAAGCCAAGTTTCATTTCTTTTTCGAGGTCCAGGTCATTTATTCTTGTTTGAATATAAATTTCAGCATTTTGTATACAAAATTCATATAATTTTTTTGAATATTTTAATGCTATTGGGGTTTTTGGTATTTCTTTTGAGGAACTTTCTGTTATGATGGCTTTGCGACGAATCTAAAGAAAAATGTGTTAATATAAATTTAATAACGTTATATAACGATTTTTACCAAAAAAGAATACTTACAATTTTCATTATTTGTTTTTCAATTTCTTTTTTATTTGTTAATTTATAAGGCTTTTTGACATAATCTTTATGGAGGCTTTCATATGTTTCTGTTGTATACCCATTAATGGCACCAAATTCACAAATTGAAGAGCAAATATGGAACACCCACGAATGTAATTTAGGGAATTGAAACTCAGATTTTGAATGTTCTTTAAATAGTTCAATAAAAAGTTTTGCCCATTCATTTATTGATTCCTGAAATTATTTAGAAAAAATTTTAATAAAAATCGTTATACAACGAATTAAAATATTATATAAAGATATATATTGTTACCTGCAGAAGAGTTACATCAGATTCTTCATAATTTTCTTTTCTTGATAATAAATACATTTTGTTCCATTTTAAATATACTTCAGTAATTTTGTTATTTTTAATAAAATTCGGACTTCCGGAATCTTCGTAGAGTTCGTCTACAATAAAAATCATTATTTTCATAAGGCTCCGATATTCCGAAGCGGTAAGTAAGGCAAGATGTAAAAAACCGTTGGGAAACGATTTTAGATCTTTATAACGGGGAATTAATTTAACGCGATTATTCATTTTATCGATAAAGGATTTTTCACATTGTTTATTAATTAAAATTTTTGTAAAGTTTAATTGATGTTGGAAAAGGCCAAGATCAAGGTGATGCATTCTATCGGGTACTGTAGCGGCATATATGTTGATATTCCTATTAAATTTTAAATTTTGATTAATACTTTTATTATTTTATTTAAAATTATAAAATTCAAAATTATAAAATTCCATACTTACGGGACACTCCAAAAAAAATTTCGTACGTTTTCGATACTAACGTTTTTTCCCGTATTATTTTTATAATATAATTTCATATTATTGTGAGATCTTGGTTCTATTTGATTGCTATTTAAGTTTATATTTGATAAATCTTCCTTGGAAACGAGGCAAAAATGACAGGGGTAATTTGATTTCGTTGATTTATATGTTAATGCAAATGTGCATGCTTCGGGCCAGTCAGAAATTATCATAGAAATTCTAGGGAAACACCAAAATATACTATTATTTAATTCTAATTCTATGCCATTATCGTCATATAACGTAGACAACAAAAATTTGAGAGATTTATGAAAAGTTCTACGGACTATATTTTTATGTTCTTCAGATATTTTTTGAGTATCATCTTTTGCTTTTATAATAGGAAGATATGCTAATAATTGTTTTACATCCGGTTTATTTCTACGCCATGTTATGATATTGCCTAGAGTTACAAAAATTGGATGCAAGGTATTTTTTCCAAGAGAGTCAGTTGTTGAAGCGTCAGAATATAATATGATTGATAATAGATATGAACCAGTTGGTANGTTATGTTGGATAATTAATGTCATTAAATCAGAATAGGTATTGTTTGGAAATTTTGGTATGGTTTCAGTTTCTTCTTCTGCTGATTCGGATTCTTCAGATTCGTCGGATTCATTATCAGTTTTATCTGATTCGAATTCGGTTTTATCAGATTTGGATTCAGATTCGGTTTCGGTTTCGGTTTCATCAGATTTGGATTTGGATTCATCAGTTTCAAATTCAGGTTCTCTGGATGCAGGCTCTTCATATCGTATGGATGCGAATTCTTCGAATGTTAGGCTATTCATACTTTGCGGAAGTTCATCTATTTCAACTTTATAATTTATATTGGTTACATATATTTGATAATAATCGAAAAATTATAATAAGAAATTTTCACACACCTTGCATAATGTCACTGGTTTCGTTGCTTCTTGAACTAAACATAGGTTCATCATCCGATATATAAATTATTTCATTATTTCGATTATCTTCGCTATTATCCTATATAAATAATGAATTATTAAAAAATTAATAATATTATATAACAAATTTTATGATATTTCATTAATATTGATTACATCTTGCTCAGGTGTAATTATATCAAATTCATTTTGAATTTCTTCAGAACTACTAGAACTACTTGAATCATAATTTTCAGAACATCTTTTTACATGCTGACTGTAAGCAAAACGGCTTGAAAGAACACGATTACAAAACGGACATTCAAAAGCCATTGTTATCATTAAATGAATAATTGGAAGGAATGATTAATAAAATGAATTGAATTTGGTTCATTTAAATACTTTAATGTTATAAATTATAATCATTATTTAATGAAATTTAATATTACTTGAAAATTACTCGTTTATTATTAATTTAAAACGTAATACAACGTTATATGTTAAATGATTATCATTTTTTTTCTAATATATTAAACATTTATTTAATTAAAGATAATGAGAATTCTTCAAAAGAAAGTTCATAAATCATAAAATATTCGTAACATATTTATTTGAAAATAACATAACACCTCAAACAAAGAAAGAAAATGCCGTTGTTACATAGTGAAATACCGTATTAATCGCAACCAATAGATGTTATAAATATATAGAATGATAATAATAAATATCAACACCTAGTATAAATACCCTATTAATATTAGATTCTTACATGTATATCAATTTATAATTAGTTTTAATCACATGACTTGTGGCGCAGTAAAGTTACACGATAACAATAATGGTTACACAAAGCGCAGTAATAGTAAGTAACACGGTGACACAGCAAAATAGTAGATCACATCACTAAATTAGGAAGAATAGTGTAACCCTAATAGTTATAAATACAAGGCTTTTCCCAGACCTTGAGAGAGGGATGGAGATCTCAGATTTCAGAAAGATTTCAGAGATAGAAAAGAGATCTTAGAATTTAGATTCCAATCCCCTTTCTAAAAGGATGGAATAATCCTATTCTTAAGAGAGAAACTCTAAGTATAAGGTAGTAAACCTGTTATATTAAAGAGAATACTTTAATTTTATTCTTAACCCTAAATTCTTGAACGATGAAAGTATAATCATTAAAAAATAATAGTAAATTATTTTATTTGTATTTCAATTATCAATAAACCAACAAGTATAATTAATAAAGGAATATTGAATGTTATAGGATTAAATGCTTGATTGTATAATTGTATAATGTTAATATTCTCGAGTTAATGAAATTAAATATAAACTTTTACGAAAGAATAAATAAAGTCATGACATATGTTGAAAGAACATAACATCTTTGAGCGTTTGAGTAAACGCATAACCCCTTTGCTTTGAGCGTTCGAGTAAACGCAAATTATCTTTAAGCGTTTGAGTAAACGCATAACCCCTTTGCTTTGAGCATTCGAGTAAACGCAAATTATCTTTGAGTGTTTGATGAGTGAACGCATATTGCTTTGAGCATTCGAGTAAATGCAAATCATCTTTGAGCGTTTGATGAGTAAACGCATATTGCTTTGAGCGTTCGAGTAAACGCATATTATCTTTGAGCGTTTGATGAGTAAACGCATATTATCTTTGAGCGTTTGATGAGTAAACGCATATTTGTTTTTAAGAGTATAGCTTTTTACGTTTAAGTTAATACGCAGTAATGTTTTTAAAGGGAGAATACTTTTTGCGTTTGAGTTAATACGCAGACATATTATATTTGAATGCATAGACAGTTACACCTCTTGTTAAATATAACAATGTTAAAGGGCGTCGCCGCAACGAACAGACCGATTATGTCTATAAACTGACTGGTGCCTTCTATAAGCAAAATAGAAACCAAACTGTCGTGTGTCTTTGGACATAGCACGTTAAACTCCTAAAAGAACCGTAAAATGTATCAGGTTGATCGTGATCGAACCCTAACGATTAACCCAGATAACACCGTGAAACAAGTTATATAGAAGGAATTTAATTTATAACATGATACTCCTCACTACATTAAAGGAAGGAACCCCATATGTACATTTTATAGAAGGAATTTGTTGGGAATAGATTATCAAATCGGTGAGAAAATCAGATTAAAAATAAAATATTCTGTATTACATATAAACCATTGTTTATACTGTTATGCAGATCTATATATGCATGATCAGGAATGATCTGCATTATCGATTAATCAAATGATAAAATACTATTTAAACCCCTACCTTATAAAGGTTGTTTACTTACCACAAAAAATAAAGGGATAACTTTAAGTGAAAAATTTCGAACTAAGTTTCGAAATTTTTTATCTTATACACTCATTTAATAATTATTTTTTTTTTGTTTCACTTTCATAATTTTACAATATGATGCCAAGTAATTACAAAAATCCTTTATTTACATTATGTATATTAAATATAATAAAAAAATATATTAAATTTTTCATCGAAAAAAAACGTTATATAACGTAATATTCTCGATTTTTTTTGCTAAAAGTCCAATTTCAAAAATACTTTTTTTTTAATTTTCAAAAAATTTTTTTTTCAATTTCAACTAACTACACCAAAGAATATATCGCACATACATGCAGATATTTTAGAAAGAGAAAAAATAATGGTAAATATAAATATTTAATTTATTTGTTAAAGAAACGGGGATAAAGCTATATAAAGAGTAAAATAATATATTATTTGAGATAAAATAATGTCAAAATATAATTTAAAGAAGAGAATATAATAATATATATATATATATAACGAAATGTTTCGTTATATATTCAAAATGTAATAAATAAAAATATATTTTATTCATAAGCCACGTAATACAAGAAAATCCAAAATCAACAATAACAATAAAGAAGCAACGGCGACATCATCAACGTCAGTTTCAACTCCTACTTCGGCATCAAGATCAATAGCAACAACAAGATCAACTTTAAAATTAACATCAAAATCAACATCAAAATCAATCCCAACAAAATCAAAATCTTCCGCTTCAACTCTTACCACGTTAACTCCAACTGCATCGACTCCAACTGCATCAACTCCTACTGCATCAACTACTACTGCATCAACTACTACTNATATATGCATGATCAGGAATGATCTGCATTATCGATTAATCAAATGATAAAATACTATTTAAACCCCTACCTTATAAAGGTTGTTTACTTACCACAAAAAATAAAGGGATAACTTTAAGTGAAAAATTTCGAACTAAGTTTCGAAATTTTTTATCTTATACACTCATTTAATAATTATTTTTTTTTTGTTTCACTTTCATAATTTTACAATATGATGCCAAGTAATTACAAAAATCCTTTATTTACATTATGTATATTAAATATAATAAAAAAATATATTAAATTTTTCATCGAAAAAAAACGTTATATAACGTAATATTCTCGATTTTTTTTGCTAAAAGTCCAATTTCAAAAATACTTTTTTTTTAATTTTCAAAAAATTTTTTTTTCAATTTCAACTAACTACACCAAAGAATATATCGCACATACATGCAGATATTTTAGAAAGAGAAAAAATAATGGTAAATATAAATATTTAATTTATTTGTTAAAGAAGCGGGGATAAATCTATATAAAGAGTAAAATAATATATTATTTGAGATAAAATAATGTCAAAATATAATTTAAAGAAGAGAATATAATAATATATATATATATATAACGAAATGTTTCGTTATATATTCAAAATGTAATAAATAAAAATATATTTTATTCATAAGCCACGTAATACAAGAAAATCCAAAATCAACAATAACAATAAAGAAGCAACGGCGACATCATCAACGTCAGTTTCAACTCCTACTTCGGCATCAAGATCAATAGCAACAACAAGATCAACTTTAAAATTAACATCAAAATCAACATCAAAATCAATCCCAACAAAATCAAAATCTTCCGCTTCAACTCTTACCACGTTAACTCCAACTGCATCGACTCCAACTGCATCAACTCCTACTGCATCAACTACTACTGCATCAACTACTACTGCATCAACTACTACTACATCGACTACTACCGCATCAACTCCTACTGAATCAACTCCTACTGAATCAACTCCTACTGAATCAACTCTTACTGCATCAACTCCTACTGCATCAACTCAATCCGCATCTTTTCCAATTTTCAAAAGAAAATCCCAATCATCATTTTCATTGAATGAAGCTAACAAAAAAAAGCAAACTAATAAATTTGGGGGTAATAAACTTATATATCGGTTTTAAAAATAATTAAATATATTATAAGATAATTAATGTTGAATTTCTACAATTTAGATGAAAAAATGAATCAAAAAATAATGAATACACTACTAGAAATAAAAAAAGACATTACCGAAATAAAAAAAAATGGAAATGATTCAAATAATTCGAAAGAACAGAAGAAATCGGAAGAATTATATTTAAATGTAAGAATTTTGTTATACTTTATTTTCTATATATATAAATAAAAATTAATTATAAATATTTTTTACAGGAGATAGCCAATATTGTATCGGAACCATTTATAGAAACGGATATGTACCTATACCTGCCGCCCAAATTCAAAATCCAAATGCCGAAATCCCAAATGCCGAAATCCCAAATCCCAAATTATAATTAGTATTTTTTGCCGAAATCCCAAATCCCAAATCCCAAATACTGGTAATTTGTGCATTTTGGCGTCCCAAATCCCAAATTATTTGGGATTTGGGCAACACGTATATATGTACCCGGTATACCTGCCGCCCAAATTCAAAATCCAAATGCCAAAATCCCAAATGCCAAAATCCCAAATCCCAAATCCCAAATTATAATTAGTATTTTTTGCCAAAATCCCAAATCCCAAATCCCAAATACTAGTAATTTGTGCATTTTGGCATCCCAAATCCCAAATTATTTGGGATTTGGGCAACACGTATAGTACCCGGACTCAGAAAAATTAAAAAAAGAAACAAAGAACTACATAAATTCGACCAATCCCAGATTTCTTGCAAAATATTCGGAAAAAAGATGGAATTCGTATTTTGAAAAAAGTATTCATAGTAAGGTATATAATTTAATTAATAATTTACTTTATATTAAATGACATTTAATAAAAAATGACGTTAAATAACGTTTTATAATATAGTTGCTATTGAAACTTCGAACAAAGAGGGGCAATATTGTTGCCAAAATTAAATCGTCAATATTTTCTACCTTTGGCGAAGATTCATTACCAAGTATTAATACCAGCGCGACGGAAAAAGAAATAATGGATTGGAAAAAAAAAGAAGAAGTTAGAAAAGCATTCAAAAAATTACATAAAAAGATAAATGAAGACGATGACGATGAAAAACTAACATGGTGTAATAGAATATTACAAAAAGCTTTTACAAATCCCGCTAAGAAAACAAAATACCTCCTTGCGTTTGCCGTAGGAGTAATTGAAATAACTCTTGATCCCGATAATGGAGGTATACAAATAAAAGACGTAATCATGAAATCAAAAATCAGAAAATATATAGTAAGTTTTATATTAATTTATTGAAGACACCAGAAAAACAAAAAAAAACGTTAAATATCGTTATAATTTAGGATAAAATCGAAAATGGAAATATCTATATTTCATCATCAGAATCAGAATCATTCTCAGGATCCGCCTCAGAATTCGAAAAGGATAACAATGACAATATGAATGAAGACAACGAAGATGATAGCGTAATTTATATTGACTCTAATGAAGAAAACGATATAAATTTGGACGAATACAATATAGATGAAAGCGATATGGAATGAAAAATGATGTTTATTACTTGAATATTTTAAAAAATTCATAACGAAATAATATTTTTTTATATATTTCATGTAATAATTATAATAAAAGTAAAATAATAGTTAATAAAAGAAAATAATAAAGATTGAAATTAAATTTTATATTCAAAAAAAGTGTAATTTTTGAAAAAAATGAATAAATTAAATTAAAAAATGTTATTTAACAATAAATTTAATAAAAAAAATATTAAAGCAATTAATCCGACGTTCTAGATCACAATAAATACGTTCTGCTCATCTATGTTATTAAACGATGCTTTAAATATCATTATATATCGCATAAAAACGAACATTTCGTACCGTACTGACTAACGATAATAAACACCGATATACAACGTTATTAATACGAAACGTTCGTTATACGTTCTAAAATGGCGATATATAACGTTATATATACACCGTTCATTAAACGTAGTATAAACGGTACGTATTTATAGCGTACTAGAACGTTACGTTCTAGTACGTAGGTGTCGTTCTAGAACGCAATACGAACGTTCCGTCCATAGAACGTTATATAACGTTATATAAAAATTACTGATGTATAAGCAATTGATTTTTTCTGATTTATAAATAGGAATTTTCGATTTATGAATTTTCACAAATAAGATATCCAATTTATGCATATTTGTGTCATCACTATACTTGCACGCAAAATTATTTTGGGGCCCCGAAATTACAATTTCGGGGAAAAAAGTCGAAATAGTTTTTCATAGAAGACGAAATTATTTTACTTAAAACCCGAAATTTTTTGACCATCTAGATTTATTTTTTAATTAAAGATACACATAACTAAATACTTTTTTTACTTTCATATATAGAATAGATTCTGCATAAATCTCAAAAAGTCGAAATACCTCAAAAATTCAAAATCAATTTTGGGAACATGTATAGTCATCACATCAGTAAATTTTTTAAACGTAAGCCTTCGGAGTCCTTCACTCTGATAACCTTCGAATACCTCCAACATAAACGTAATATTTACGAAGGTTATTGGTACCAAAAACCTTCATTTTTATTAATAAAACGTAATACTCCGGAGGTTATTGATATCGATAACCTTCAATAACCTTTGAAAACGGAATTATTACAATAACTTCTGACATGAAAAATTTCCTGATGCGATATACATGTTCCCAAAATTAATTTTGGGAACATGTATAGTCATCACATCAGTAAATTTTTTAAACGTGAGCCTTCGGAGTCCTTCACTCTGATAACCTTCGAATACCTCCAACATAAACGTAATATTTACGTAGGTTATTGGTACCAAAAACCTTCATTTTTATTAATAAAACCTAATACTCCGGAGGTTATTGATATCGATAACCTTCAATAACCTTCACTTTATCATAATAAACGTAATATTTGCGAAGGTTATTGGTCCAATAACCTTCAATAACCTTTGAAAACGAAATTATTACAATAACTTCTGACATAAAAAATTTCCTGATGCAATATACATGTTCCCAAAATTAATTTTGGATTTTTGAGGTATTTCGACTTTTTGAGATTTATGCAGAATCTATTCTATATATGAAAGTAAAAAAAGTACTCAGTTATGTGTATCTTCAATCAAAGAATAAATCTGGGTGGTCAAAAAATTTTGGGTTTTAAGTAAAATAATTTCGTCTTCTATGAAAAACTATTTCGACTTTTTTCACCAAAATTGCAATTTCGGGGCCCCAAAATAATTTAGCGTGCAAGTATAGTCATCAATAGGATTCTGATTTTTGTTCATTTGACCAGTGTTAAAATTAATATATTAAATATAAAATAATTAAAGTTTCACAAGTGACATTTTTTATATCAAAAGTTAATTATAATTATTATAATAAAAAATATTAAATAATCATCAGGAAATTTTTTCAAGCATAATATTTCAATAATTTTAACATGATATTAAATTTCCATAATATTATGAAAATTTTCAGAAATTTTCAAAAGTTATTAAAACATTAAAATTCTATAATATTACAGGTATTATCTTTTATAATTTTAATATTTTAAAAATTTTTTGAAAATTTTCATAATTTTTACGAAAATACAATGTAATATAAAAATACTTGTTATAATTATTTATAGGAATTGTAACTAGTTACAACTAATTACATCATAAGAAAAAATAAATTACAACATTTGTTTTAAATTATGACAAATATTACTAATATAGTACCTCTATAACATCAGGAAATTTTTTATGTCGGAGGTTATTGTAATAATTTCGTTTTCAAAGGTTATTGAAGGTTATCGGACCAATAACCTTCGTAAATATTACGTTTATTATAATAAAGTGAAGGTTATTGAAGGTTATCGATATTAATAACCTCCGGAGTATTATGTTTTATTAATAAAAATGAAGGTTTTCGGTACCAATAACCTTCGTAAATATTACGTTTATGTTGGAAGTATTCGAAGGTTAACGGAGTGAAGGACTTTGAAGGCTTACGTTTAAAAAAATTTACTGATGAATCAACCTTATTTTTATAATTAAAGTGTCAAAAATTCATTGATAAAATAAATATATCGCAATTATCATATTTTAAATATTGTATACTCGTATATAATAATCAAGAGTATTTTATTAATTATCGTTCAATTAAAAATTATATTGAAATTCTTTTGTTAAATTTTGAAATATTTTAATATTTTATATTTAAATATGAAGACAAAAAGTAAATATATATTAAATTTTGTTTTATTTTAAATATTTATAAAGTTTTATTAATCTTCTTATTTATATTAGCATTAAGAAAAAAAATTATATGCAGAATAAAATTCTGAAAATTAATAAAAATATATAAAAACCTCAATATTATTTTCAGTATATACTTTGTTCTTTATTTTTTATTTAAATGTAATCACAACAAACACATTAAAAAAAAGTTCATTACACCCTATTTACATATCTCTTGGAAATATTCCTATATAAAAAAAAATAAAGAAGATATTAAACAATTATTAGAATATTTTCCAATTTTATTTATTAAAAATGAAACAAAAAAGAGATCTTCTGAATTTAAAAAATTAGTTTGTGAAACTTTTTATAAATTTTTAAAATTTTTATTAAATCCTTTATTTGAAAATAAAAATAAAATCAATTTTAAAATTAATAATGAAAATATCTAATTTTATCCAAAAATATTTATTATAATTTACAATTGATCAGAAACATATACATATTTATTAACTTATAAATTTGTCAATTCAAATTTTCTTTACTATTTTTGTTTAGTTCAATAGAATAATTTGATAAATACAAAACAAGATCAAATAATACTTCATAATTATAAAAATATGATGAAACATTTTAACAATAGTACTAGTTATTTAGTAAACTTTATTATCAGGAACTCTACTCTTCCTATTATTTTAATATAATCAAAGAGACTTAAGAAAATTTACTGAAATCTTAGATAATTTGAAAATATAATATCAAATAAAAATTTTACAAATAGTAACTAATATCTAATTTCATATCAAAAATTAACATATTTATTTAAAAAATAAATAAGTTTTAAAAAATTTTTAAAAAAAAAGTATATAGTTTTTTGAAAAAGTTTAAAATAAAATAAATAAACAAAATCATTTTATAAAAAAGTTCAAAACAAAATATAAATAAGATTATTTTGTATTATATAATAAAATTTTTTATTATATCAAGACTATATATATTCCCAAAATTAATTTTGAATTTTTGAGGTATTTTGTCTTTTTAAAATTTATGCAAAATCTATTCTATATATAGAAGTAAAAAAAGTACCTAGTTATATATATCTTTAATCAAGGAATTTATCTAGGTAATCAAAAAATTTTGAGTTTTAAGTAAAATAATTTCATCTTCTATAAAAAACTATTTTGACTTTTTTCTCTAAAATTGTAATTTCGAGATCCCAAAATAATTTAGTGTGCAAGTATAATCAAGACAAAAATTTTTAGAACAAATATTTTTATAAAGTTTTTTAAAATATCAAAATTATAAAAAATAGTATTTGTAATATTATAAAATTTTAATATTTCAATAATTTTCAAAAATTTCTGTAATATTATACAAAAAATTACAGAAATTTAATATCATATCAAAATTATATCTGAAAAAATTTATTAATAATAATATAACTATACATGTTTCCAAAATTGATTTTAGATTTTTGAGATATTTCATCTTTTTAAGATTTATGCAGAATTTATTCTATATATAAAAATAAAAAAAATATTTAATTATATATATTTTTAATCAAAGAATTTATCTGGATAATTAAAAAATTTCAAATTTTAAATAAAATAATTTTGTCTTTTATAAAAAACTATTTTGACTTTTTTCTTCAAAATTGCAATTTCAGAACCCTAAAATAATTTTGTATGCAAATATAAATATAATTCTATTATTATGGCATTGTATTAAAGATCATATATAAAATGTCTCTTTCGATAATATAAAAAATAAAAATTCTTGTATCTATTTTGTTTTAAATATTATTGAACAATTGAAAACATATATATATTTGTACAGAAAAAAAATAATTATTGTTTTTTAAATCAATATTACAGTCAGACCTCTCTATAGTCACCTCCCCTATAAGCATATCATATAAAAATTCTCTTTATAAGCACACCTATTTTAAAACCAGTTACTATGAACATATAGAAAAAAAACCTCTATATAAGTACAACCTCTATATAAGCACATTTTTAAAAAAAGGCACTATGATCCCGATGGTGTGATTATAGAGAGGTCTGACTGTATAATGTAAAAATAAAATTTTTTTAAATTTGTATGAAATTTTATATGTGAAAAGTTTTCTTACATAGTATTTTACATGGTTTCTGGTGTTCATTTTGTCAAAATAAACATGAAGAATTATGTCAAGAAATTATGACAAATATTTTGAAATGTCATCTAAAAATTATCAATTTAATTTTTTTAAAATATTAGAATATTCTGCAAAATTAGAACTTAATATTTATTATTCAAAATACAGTTTCACAATTAAAATACAAAAAGAGCAATATAAAAAATATATCAAATTCTTTTATGAAAGAAATTTCAATAATTTTATTTGATAGTAAAAGTAAAATTTACTCAAAAATAAATTATATGAAGAAAATTAAATTGTTTTGAGATATGTTTGGTATTATAAAGATTTATTTATAGTTATTCTGGAATATTTTTGAAAATTAGATTTTATTGAATAAATTATAATTTTAAATATTTTATAATTATTAGAATATATATTATTAAATATTATTTTATTTTACATAATATAAAAACCATGTTTTATTAATTTTTTTATTAAAAAATTAACATATATACGTTATACAGTAGCTCACGAATGTACTGCAACACCTAAAATTTTGTCTTTAAAAAATTCTATGTCGCAAACCATTAATTTTAGAATAATAGTTCTTATACTCATTTTAATCTTTGAGATTTGGAGATTTTTTGAGAACTGTTTGATATCAAATTAATAATGCCAATTTTTCGGAAATGGGTGATCAACATGGTGAATTGTCACTTAATAAAATTTCAATTGTGAATAAAATTTTATACAGAATAGTTACAACAAAAGTGATCATAGGGTTGATTGTCCTTCCCAAGGAGAACAGGTATACCAAATTTCATAACAATTGGATCAGTGGTCATGGAGAAATTAACTCTTGAAAATTGAAATTTTACTAATAAAATA